>CM055281.1:40035942-40456769 GCA_029237695.1 Conchocele bisecta
CATTTTAGAATCATTTCCAATGCAGTCTAAGGGTTCGAAATAGATGAAATCATCCATTTGGGATATACATTAGCAGCTGTTACAGAGAGGGTGTTGTTGTATAGAGGTGGCCGTTCGGGGAGGTTCGACTGTACCTGTCACAGGTTATTGAAGAACGATTCATATGTCGGTGTTGTATGGGTTATTTATATATAAAGTCGAACCTCCCGGAACGGCCACCTCTCTACAACAACACCCTCTCTGTAACAGCCGCTATATTATATCCCAAATGAATGATTTCCTCTATATTTAACTCTTAGACTGCTGATCACGAAAATTGTCATCTGTTGATGCTTTGCATTCTTTCTCAATAAAAACATGTTTTGACAGCACTTTCTAAAATGCTGTCAAAGCATGTATTTGATGAGAATTATCGAAGAAAATAAATATACAGCAGACGACAAATATAATTCAGCATTAACCTCTCTACAACAGCCACCTCTCTACAACAGCCAGTTTTGCGTCTTCCTAAGGGTGGCTGTTGAAGAGAGGTTGCACTGTATCAATGCACCAGACCACCAGAGATACCGAAATAATCCATAATCCACTATGAACCGTTCTTCAAGATCCCGTGGTTGCATGCACTATAGTTGGACCAGATAGATCCGTCATATGCGGCGATAACAAATTACAATTTTCGAAAAGAAAAAAAAAAAAAAAAATTCTCGAAAATTGTAATTTATGGGCTGAATGCGAAAGCACCATCCCTAGACATACAGTGTGACCAACTATTATTAAAATCAGAAGTGGTTACGCAGTTATTGAAAGAAAACATGTTGCGTACGGTATATATTATAATTTATTGTAATTCGACAGTCAATATGGTGTCATATTGCCCGTCTGAATATATATTCACCCGAGGCGCACTATATTGACTTTGTAGAATCACAATAACGTACGTGTATTTGTCATACCGTGTATTGGTGCATGTTTAACGTCATAGAAACATGGCGCCAAACGACACGACGTCATGACGTTACAAATATTACATGACGTCATCTAGACATAAAAGAGCATAGATTCGTTAATAACATCAAGTTGGCAATTTCTGGACCGATTTTCAAAATCTAACTTTTGATTTCTTAGTTAGGTCATTACCAACTATGTATCCGAGGTTATTTCCAAAAGTGTTTGTTTTCGACTCGGCCTCGACACGCCGCCATCTTTTATTCGAGCCATATTGACGGGCTTGACAGGTAATATGGGCTCATATTACCCGTCAAGCTGACCAATCAAAACGCGAGAAATTTATCTGCGGTATGACAAATATATATACGGGAGATATATACGAGAGTTACTGCCCGCAACTACATCTAAATATACCATAACTTCAGTATAGGCCCATGACCCCCGCGAGTGTTATAATGTGTCCACATTTTGGATACCGACAAATAACTAGTTTTTATCAGGTAGCGAGCTTTGTATTGGCCGAATACGTACTGACTGATAACATTTTGCTGTATCAGTTACTGACTTGATACGAATATCCGGGTTACAACAAATTAAAAACTGACGTTTCATTGGTCAAGGCGTCATATGACGTTATACAATTATGGTCTTTTGAGGAGGTGTACATGAGATTTACGGACCTGAGAAAAGTGATGTTCACCGACACCGAAATATGTCTGGCCAATATATTTTTCAAAATATCCGGCCGAAAAAAAAAAGTTCGCTTTTTTTTGGTTTCACACAATTTTCAATAATTATTTAAAAAAAAATGTATTTTAAATTTTAGGGCCCCCCAAAAATATTTAGCCTCAAAGTTTCGTTAATTTGTTTAAAAGAAATAGACTAGTCTGAGAATGATATTCGAAATGTGATATTCACCTGGAGGTGAATATCACATTTCGAATAACACTCTCGGACTCTTCTCGCGCAACGAGACGAGTCCGAGACTGATATTCAGGTGCATATCATATATGTCCACAATCACGTGACCCGCAATTGGACAATCTCATTGGTTGAAATTCTTAGTCATATCATAATACCGAATAACGTCAGGGGAATTACGTCACGGAAACAAGTCCGCGTTCTTTTCAACGAAAACAACGTCATACTTGCTCACTGTGTAGCTTATTTAATAGAATACCATGCTAGTGTATTTTCATATCAAGTTTATAAGGCGCTGCTCGGAAACGGTAGGAATTATTCAGCGAGCCTCAGAATTCCTGCGCGTTTCTTAGCATTGCCTGATAAACTTGATAACAAAAGATACTAGACTGGTATTCTCTATGTATCAGGTAATATGCCTTAAGCTTGCATTGACATGACTGATAACAAATGTTCATGTCCTGCATTGCCTAGACACGCACATCCGGGTCACAACGGGTTCAAAATTAATTTCGTTGAGGTTTCACTGGTCGATATGACGTCAGCGAAATGACAGCGTAATTGTCTACGAACACAACGTCATATCGGTTCATTACGGAAGCGTCCTGGTGCCAATGCTAAAATATATTGATCTCCTAATTAGGAGACACTATCTCCTTATTAGGACGTATTATCTCCTAATTAGGATATATTAAGTCCTAATCAGGAAATAGTAACTCCAAATTATGAGATAGCATCTCATAATTTTGACTAGTATTTCCTAATTAGGAATTATTATATCCTAATTAGGAAGTAATATCTCCTAATTAGGACTATTATCTACTAATTAGGAATTAGTATCTCATAATTAGGATTTGATATATCCTACTTCGAAGTTACTATCTCCTAATTAGGAATTAGTATCTCCTAATTAGGAGATAAAACATTGTTTCGCATTGACACAGATAGTAAGTCCTAATTAGGAGATATTAAGTTCTAATTAGGAGATACTAACTCCTAATTATGAGATAATAAGTCCTAATTAAGATATGCTAAGTCCTAATTATGAGATAGTAAGTCCCAAGTATGAGATAATAAGCCCTAATTAGGAGATAATAAGTCCTAATTAGGCGATAGTAGGAGTTACTATCTCCTAATTGGGACTTAATATCTCGTAATTAGGAGTCAGTATCTCCTATTAGGAGATAAACATATTTTAGCATTGGCACCAGCACGTTTCCATAGTTGATTCTGTAGCATAAACCGTTAACTGATAAATAAATACACAACCGGCTGCGTTAATCTTGCGTATAGCATGTATAGTATGCCAACGTACGTTTAGAAAGGTTGACATATTATGTCAACGTTTCTAAACACACATTGGCGATACAACTCACAATCAAACAAATTGATTTTATGAGTTGCTTGATTAAAAGCACACTATTCAAGTAGTTTGAAATAAAACAATTGACAAATACTGGATACTAACTCCAGTAATTTGATTGTCTGACCCTGTAGCACAGCTCAGCCAATCAAGTTGCTTGATATGAAGCATAATATTCAAGTATTTTGAAATAAAACAATAAAAAAATACTGGCAAGAATAGTCCAGGCGGTGATGTACCTGTAGCCTAGTTCACCAACATTGCAAAGTATACTTATCTAGCAAAGTATACTTTGAGGGCGAAATTTTCAATCTTAGGATAAATTTATTAATTTTTATTATACTGAATTTATTACATTATCACAGCCAGTTTGGCTGTGATAATGTAATAAATTCAGTATAATAATTCTGCATACGTTTAATCATCAAATATATGCAGTGGTTAGTTCTATATGAAAACATGCATTTTGGGAAAAATAAATGATTACTCCCTCAAAGTATACTTTGCTAGATAAGTATACTTTGCAATTTTGACGAAATCGGCTACAGGTCAGTACATGTTGCTACCATGTTACTCGGACTCAGCTCGAGATGCATATGCTGTCCTTGGAGCTTCACAATTAATAAGCTTTCCTTAACTTATCGGATAAACTTGATTTATGGGGATTCTGACCAGTGTACCTCCGATCATAGGCCCCATTTCTCGAGTCACGGCCCACAATCAGAGGGCACTAGCCTGGTATTACCGATACATGTACATGTATAGGCACTCACCGCAAAGAAGTAGTCTAAAGCGACGCTAATTGTCGCCACTCGGGTCCAGTTGAAGTGGCGGAGGAGCGCCAGTCGTGCCACGTTAAAGCGGGTGTCCGGGGCCACTATACGGAAGAACCGCGGATACTTGGAGCGGTCTGACAGCAGCGGCGACGCTCCACCCCAGGATAGCTGGAATACACGACCAGGCTATGACATAAACATGATAGAGAATACCAGGCGGGCGAATTTGTGTTCCGCTTAGAGGCCAGACGTGAACGTGGTCCAAACGCGAGCCACACGACAAGCGCGCGTTTCCTGTACTCGTATTAAAGCAAACTAAATCCACGTTTCCTATTTGCAAACGTTGTTCCGTTTGCTGATTTTCTTATCCAATGAAAATACCGTTTTCATACCGTAGCGTTTCCTCTAAAACCTCTGCGCATGTGTACTGAAACAAAAACATAATACGAGTTTTCCTGTTACGCTGCGAATGAGCCGTGATAGAAAAAGCGTTTACATGTTTCTGATGAAAACGCTTCGCATGTGCAATCAAGAGAAAACGGGGAAACAAAACAAAAAAACACACGCACAAAACTGGTTTTCTGGCGTTATGGTTTGACCAACGTTTGGCTCCCGATTGCACTACAGCAATCAGTAGCCAAACGTTGGTCAAATCAGAACGCCGCGTATAAACTCGGAAAAACAACACTGAGACGCTACTACATGTATATATGTAACTGGCGGGTGAATCGTGTCAATTGCTGCTATATGTGGCGTTGACAGGAGCAATGGGGCGTATGTTATTTATGACCAGACTACTGTCTGTTTCACGAAACCTGCCTAACTATTACGGCTATATTAAAACAATGCAATGCAACAATTGTTTTGATAATATTAAACTTTAAATTTAAGAATGTACGTTTTGTTTTATTAAATTTGGTCCAATATTGATTTTATTGCAAAAAAAACACAATGTCCCTATGTTAAATCCCCAGAGACATATTCACTGAGTGAATATGTCTATGGGGATTTAACAGAGTGAAGATGTCCATGGGATTTAACACGGGGAACTTTTTGTAATTCAGAAATAGTGGACCGATTTTCATAATTTGACCTTTGTTTTCTTATTTAGATCATTTCCACCTTCCATTTTTTCTACATTTTTTGACTCCTCCCCCAGCTCCTCCATCTCCTTTCACCCTATAATAAATTCCAATACACAAATCAAATTTTCGCAATAAAATTAATATTTGACCAAATTTCACGAAATGAAAAGAAGGCTCATTCTTAATTTTTTATAAAATATAATATCGAAAAAAATAATTTATTTTTGCATTGTTTACATAGCCATAACTTTTGGAAATATTCGTGAAACAGACATTATCTTGTTATCTGCTAGCGCACACCTGTGACCTGATAATGATCTATGCTGTTTGTTACCATGGTTACATGTAGAAGCACCAACGATCTTTCACTGATTGCATGGCGAACTGGGGGCCGTTTGACTAAACTTCGAACTACTAAAATGTTCGTAAGTGCAACAAAATGATATCCTGTAAAGTTCACATTAACGTTTTCTTGTAAATAAAAATAGGATTTACATGTATTGAGTATAGGCTGCATATGCAGCCTATGCTCAATGAATGTACTGAATCCGTCAATTGAAATTCCCAGACGATCCTAAATTTGCACTTACGAACATCTTAGTCATACGAAGTTTAGTGAAACGGGCCCCAGTTCTGTTCCTATCAGATTGCGCGGATGCATATGCTGATCACTGAACTAAATGGTCACAAAGGCCATAAGCCCCATTTCTCCATTCACAGCCACATATCAAGTTCATCAGAAGAAGCACTGAAATGCGTTTTATGACAGAACCGATGACAAACGTTTAGTTTCATACACTACTGTCACGTGCATGACTTGACATTACAGACGACCGTATTTATAACCGCGTGTGATTTTATGAATGTATATTTGACACGGATATAAGGCGAGTTATCTATGATATGTTTTTGTATAAAATTGATTGGCGACATGTGTGTGCAATAACATGTGCACACGTGTGACTGTCATTATAATATTCAAAATGGCCGATACAAATGTATAGTTAAAACATCATAGTGGTTGTCCAAATTAATATTTCTATTTTCAATGTCCTCACTCATTTTGATATAAACATAGGTTGTGCCTAATCAATGGGACCCGACTTTAAGAACAGTATAATTGTGGCGGTGATTGAAGAAATATGGCTGATGAAATGTGCGACCAGCGTAGATCCAGATCACCCTTTGCATCCACACAGGTCCAGTAGCCTATTTCACCAACATTGCAAAGTATACTTATCTAGCAAAGTATACCGTGAGGGAGAAATGTTCAATTTAAGAATAAATTTATTATTTTTGTTATACTGAATTTATTACATTACATGTATCACAGCCATTGGCTGTGATAATGTAATAAATTCAGTATAATAATTCTGCATAATTTTAATCATCAAATATATGCAGTCGTTAGTTCTATATGACATAATGCATTTCGGTAAAAAATAAATGATTACTCCCTCAAAGCATACTTTGCTAGATAAGTATACTTTGCAATTTTGATGAAATCGGCTACTGATCAAACTGCATGGAATCACAAGCTGATATGCTTCTACACGTGTCGCAAAACCGAAAAGCCCCATTTCTCCAGTCACAGTCACATTTGTCACACTGGTCGCAACGGCGATACGTGACAATTTCTCCAGTTATTATTAATTTAAAAAAGTGTCATTGTTAGGTAAATCGGGAAAATGTCTGTAACACATGTCATCAGAGATATCATGTGATCATAGTACTGTCAGTTATAATTGATATAAACGGAGATAGCAAGCTGCTCTTTAAATTTCGAATTACAAACAATGTGCTTTGATATATTAACCAAATACTGCAGGCGTAAACAAACTGCATGTAATGTGCATGTATCAATATATCCATACATATGTGTACATACAATGCACACTACATTGTATGTACACCATGAGGCGTCCTATTGATACTCGGCTTTCGTGTCCGCCACGAGACGCCATATTGTTCCATGGTTTTCGTGTTTGCTACGAGACGTTTTATTCTTGCTCGGTGTTCATGTCCGCCACGAGAAGTTCTATTGTTGCTAGGCGTTCGTGTCTGCCACGAGACGTTCTATTCTTGCTCCATGTTCGAGTCCTCCACGAGAACTTCTATTGTTGCTAGGCGTTCGTGTCCGCCACGAGATGTCATATTCTTGCTCCATGTTCGAGTCCTCCACGAGACCTTCTATTTTGTTGTTCGGTGTTCATGTCCGCCACGAGACGTTCTATTCTTGCTCGTGTTCACGTCCGCCATGAGACGTGCTGTTGTTGCTCGGTTTTCGTTTCCGCAACGAGACGTCCTATCTATTGTTGCTCGGTGTTCATGTCCGCCACTAGACTAATTATTGTTGCTAGGCTTTCGTGTCCGCCACGAGACGTCCTATTCTTGCTCGGTTTTCGTGTCCGCCACGAGAAGTTCTATTATTGCTCAGTGTTCATGTCCGCCACGAGACGTCCTATTGTTGCTCGGCTTTCGAGTCAGCCACGATACATCATATTGTTGCTCGGTTTTCGTGTCCGCCACGAAACGTCTTATGTTGCTCGGTTTTCGTGTCCGCCACGAAACATTTTATTGCTGCTCGGTTTTCCTGTCCGCTACGAGACGTCCTATCTCTTGATGTGCGCTACGAGACGTCCTATCTACTGTTGCCCGGTGTTCGTGCTTTCCTTACTATACAATAGGAATACGCTAGAGTCTGTGTGAAATGTATGCGGATATAAACGTCTAAAAGTCCAACTATTAGTGCAGGCGCCAGTGCGACCATTCTACATTCCCGTTCACATGCTCTGATAAATTTTGGCAACCATTATAAATGTATTCTGTAAAGTCTAAGCAACAAGAAAATCGATGTTGCCATTTTTTCTGATGACTTTCAATGACCTTGATCTTGCGCCAAAGGTCAACGGTCAATTTCCGCGGTAAATCTTCAGTTTTAGTGCGATGGCGACATTATGACGTTTAAAATGCTACATTCCGTTTCATTGTTACTGTATCGTCAGATACAGTTATGTCAACGTCCGATGTATGTTACTATTTTAGGCATCGACAAGTTTTTATCTATTTTTAGAAGCATTTACTACGGCTGTCGGTCGCAATTTTTGGGCGACCTCTATATGCCGGTACCGGTAATTGTAATACTTGGCGAGCGCGTTTATGGAGCGTGTAATTGATCAAATGGGATGGTCAAGTACCAATCTAATGATATTATTACGTACAATTAGGTCATCCAAGATGGGCGCTGAAAGGTAAAATGATCATTATTCAGTTACCAACTTCTATATGCTATATCTCAGGAACCGCTTGGCGGATGTTGGTCAAATATTACAGGATTATTCTGTGCTGACGCCTTTTCAAATGTAATAAAAGAAATGGCGGCGCCACGCAATCCAAGATGGCCGCCATCCCAAAAGCCGATCTGAACGAAAATACAAAATTGTTCGACCACTGATGCTCTTTCAGATTTGTTGAACTGTTGACCCGTGGTTCACGTAATGGTCATTATTTTATTACCAACTTCAACTTGCTTTGGTTGGGAGCAATGTGAAGGGTAAACATTACGATGGGATTGATGAATCGTTTACGTTTCCCTATTTTGAACCTGGTCTGGTCAGAGAGCGTTCCATGAAGTCTTCAAATCTTAACGATATGCTCCCTTGCTATGCACCTAGTGTGCAAACTAGCAAAAAATCTGCATTTCAAAGTTTCATGCCTGGCTCTGGCAAAAGTACCATCAAGCCTTACAACACCACATGACACAGTCTGATTGCATGCACGTATTATTATGCGCACAAGCGAGGTTTGTGAGTCCGAATACATGGATAACACCTCCAACGAGCGAGCTGACAAAGATCTACCGAAAGATGAAAGCAGTCGAAGATGAAATGCATCGCACAGCAAAACTAGCATATCTGAAAAGTACAATATCCCAACATAGATAGCCTACAAATATTCTCTAGCATCAACAAAACCGTTGACTGAAGTTGCTGCTCTGCCTTTGGTAGCAGCACCTGCTCACGAATAGCAAACCCTGACAGTGTTGAAACATGCACAGCACATCAATGGCGTAGTCACTGGTGCTGATCGGAAGACAGTACTCATTCAGGATGTGGCTCTGTATAAGTGCGCCAAGAAGTTGGACATGGGCCGAGATGATTGCTTGGGTAAATGGATGCTCAGACTGATGAAATGCATACGGTAATTGGCAGCTATGTTGGCAGCTATGTTGAGGACTGCTGTTTGGATGAAGCACCGACTGAGGCAGACATATATGGTCCAGCCCCAACACGTCAAATCTTTGAAGCTAGACACATGAAAAGTGCACTCGAAGCTAATATTAATACAGTCGATGATTTTTATCTTGATGTATTCTTCAAGGAAAATCCTGACCTGATGTGCACAGCAGATTGACGAAAGTTGTGCAGACATCCGTCGTGACAAAATGAACAAGGAGTCGTGTTAGAGATGCCGAGATCTTCCCGAGATGAGAGCTCTCGAAACGACTGACGCAGAGATATATCAGGAGTTCGCTGCTGGAAACTTTTCATCGAACAAGAACAACATACCAGTTTGTGCCATTGGTGTTGATCACGCGCTTGAACACATCAATCGCACGATGAAATTAACTGAGGCCTTGTGGGTATTTTACTGCCAACCCCATTGCACGCGAGCGATTCTTCTTGTTGCATCAGAGCTTGGTAGACTGGCCGAAGAAGCACAGCAGATGGCTGGGCTAGAATCAATAACAAATAGTACAACACCATGACCTCAAATAGGTTGTCTGGAAGGGACAATAGCATAACATAGCTATGCTGAAGATTGTTTTCGTAGAGTCAAACAATCCATTTACTTGCGAGACCAAAGACCTTGTGAATGTCATTTCGAAAGTAAAGATTTATGCAATCGCGATGAGATATGCCAAACAATGTACACATCATCTGGTGATGAAAGAATCATCCAAGATAGAGCACACAGCTGGAACAAAATGAAAAAGGTCCAACTGAAGATGTAGAAGAGTGCAGTGCCAGAAAGACAAGAAAGCATAAGTTGGCTGGACAAGTTGTCGAGATGAAAGATGATCAAACTGTTTCGCTGATTTTTGCTCAATCAAGGCCACAAATCGATTTTAAAAAAACCATCCGACATCATCAGTTCACATCAGTCCCACGTGTCTTGTTCGGAATGACTGGGGAACTACTACGGCGTACATACAAGAGCAGATTGATGGAAGTATTGGAAGGTATATGCGATCGAATCTTGTGAATCATCGTACGAAACGGAAGCTTCAATTGCACCTGAATCGTGTGACTTATCACACAAAACGGAAGCCGATCAAGCCCGAGTTCCGTCCAAGAATGTTTACTTACTGTTATAGGCGGAATGGCTGTAGTTCAGTCAATGGAAAAACCAGAGCGGGTCAATACTTGTGCGGATTGGTCTGACCACGTTGTTACTATATTGAAGCACCACAAAGCTAACGGTTTTGACGAGATACACCTGGTTTTCGATAGATATGACAGTTACCTGAAAGAAGTCGCACGCGAGAGACGACATAATAACAAGCCAGGGATTATCTCACGTTACAGATACCACACATCTTGGAAAGGTCACAGCAAATCAGTTCCTATCGGACACTAGAACAAAAGCTGAGCTCACTGTTTACCCGGCTCAGAAATCGCTGCAACATTTTGAAAACAGTGAAAAGACATTCGTTGTCACTTCAAGAAAAGATTATTTTGCAAACGGTATAAATGTACAGCACCTACGTAGCTCACAAGAAGAGGCTGATACAAAGATCATTTTGTGTAGCTTAGGTGCCATTCAACGAGGAGCTACCGAGATTCACATTCAATCACCAGACATCGATGTCCTAGCGCTTGCCATTCGTTGGTACATCCAACTTTGTGATGGCACGTACTTTGTCACAAGAGTTGGGAACAAGAGCCGTTAGCCCCGATTGTTCGTGCTCTTGTGGTCCTGAGGACCGAATCATTGTCGGGCTGTCATGCGTTCAGCGGAGCTGACCAGAATGGAAGATGTGCCGGAAAGGGCAAAATCAGTTGTTGGAAAACACTAACTAAGTGCTCCGCTGAAGTAGCATCTGCATTTGTGATGCGATCCATAACAAATAAGTACAAATAATCAACAAGGTTGATATTACGTAATCAGAAAATAAATGAGAAGTGCATAATTGTCTAAGTGGTAACAATATCATCGATACAATACATTGGGGGCAGGTTACATCGTGTTTCATTACAATCTTAAAGTCCACAAAAGTGTACGGATAGAAGGTATCATCATTCGATGACAATTAGCTTAAACGTTATTATTTTATTACTCGATGCTCTATTTGGCAGCCATCTTGTAGTACACGTTCATGGATATGGTGTCGCTCAGTACTGATTTCTTAAATAATGTTCACTGATGGTGAATTTATTAGAGCAAATAAAGCATACATCATACGATAATCATTATAGTTCAAAATCATTGCTTTTCAGTTGTAAGTGGCCATCTTGGCGGCCATCTTGAATTACCTAACCCGGCTAATTTTTAAACTTGAGATATACAATGGATTTTACGAATTCCATCCCCAGTCGTTTTGTTTATGTCACTCAATAGTAATTAGTGTATGTTAATTGTTGTCGGCCATCTTGGCGGCCATCTTGAATAACATGGTTTCTGTGGGATCACGTTTTGCTGACATCACACCACTACAGCAACATAAGTTACATGAAGATTTTCTGAGAGATTCAGCGTTCTGTATTCAGTTTTCCAGCTTGGCTTCATGTGGAACATAATGCGACTGTGCGCATTTTCTCTGTTTTGACGCAATACGTGGTACATGTATGTTCCAAAAATGTGAAAGAAATATGTCAAAAATTGTCAGAAAAAATGGCAACATCGATTTTTTACATGCTAATACATTAGAAAAGACAGCCCAACTAGTTGCCAAAATTTATCATTCCATGTCCACGGGAATACGTAGGCGCCCTGACTATATTGTTTCAATCTTAAAGTGTACATGTATATCCCCGATAAAGTATCAATGTTTTCTTGTGCATGTACAATAATAGCGAATATTATTGTTGTGTATGTGTATGTATGATTGGCTGTTTATTATGGAAGCGTCCTGGTGCCAATGCTAAAATATGTGTTATCTCCTAATTGGAGATACTAACTCCTAAGTATGATATACTAACTCCTAATTAGGATATACTAAGTCCTAATTAGAAGATAGTAACTCCTAATTATGATTTGCTATCTCCGAATTAGGACTTAGTTTCGCCTAATTAGGACTTAATAATTTCCTAATTAGGCGTTAGTATCTCATAATTATGACTTAATATCTCATAATTAGGACGTACTATCTGTAACAATGCTATAATATGTTTTATCTCCTAATTGGAGATACTAACTCCTAATTAGGATATACTAACTCCTAATTAGGATATACTAAGTCCTAATTAGAATATAGTAACTCTTAATTAGGAGATACTAACTCATAATTAGGAGTTACTATCTCCTAATTAGGAGTTAATATCTCCTAATTAATAGATAAATATATTTTAGCATTGATCATAATCCAACCATGTCACATTAATCATTATGAGGTTATATAATAAAACAAATATAGTTTTTAGCAGGTGTATATGATGTGATTGATGTCAATATTGATTATGCCGGTGTATAGTCACATTATAACGTATATATCTGTTGACATATGATTCCAATCTTAATAACAGTTAAAAAGCCACACCGTAGCCATTATTTTCATTGGAAGAGTGAAACAAATGATATACTGAACATATTAAATGTCGTAAGCCTCAAGTGCAAATTTAAGATCGTCTGAAAATATCAATTTATGGATTTACATGTATTGAGCATAGGCTGCATATGCAGCCTATGCTCAATAAATGTAATCCAATAATTGTTTACAAGAAAACATTGTTAATGTGAAATTTACAGACTATCATAATATTACCCTTACGAACATTTTAGTCGTACGAAATTTAGTGAAACGGCCCCCTGGAGACTCAAAGTGACACGGATGTCAACAATTCGTATTTTTAGCAAAATCGAGGCAGACCTGCAGAAAATAATTTCTAAAATAAGCGGTGAATGTTTGTCTTGTATTGTATTACTCTATGGTGTAATGTACAGAATGCAATATTTCAGTAGAAAAGTGGCTTAGTACAATTTTACAGCAGATCAATAGCGTTACTAAAGGAATGAATGGCCTTTTTGTGGAATTTATCGGGGTATAAACTTGGAAAAGTCGCGGGAATACTGGACGAAGGCCGGAAGGCCTCGTCCAGTATTCCCGCGACTTTTCCAAGTTTATATCCCCGATAAATTCCACAAAAAGGCCATTCATTCCTTATAATTCCAGCATTTGAAATAAATTCATCAATAAAATGTGTTTATTTTCCGTTTTATTAAGAATTATTTTAACTGCGCCTCACGGTTGCGGAAAGTAGTTCGGCATGGAGTTTACTGGGATATAAATTTTGGACAGAGACTTGCTACGAGCCAATCAAGTGTTAGGGAATTGTGTAAATATTTTTGTGCTGGAATTATATACTTATGTTTCTTTCGATTTCGACCCAGTGACGTCTAAATCGCCATGGCAACGGTAAAGTCAATATAAACTGTATGTGCTAAATGCAATAAGCAATATAATATATCGGGTCATTCATAAAACACGTTCCCAGATATAAGTTCCTGTAAATCAGACACCTTTCTATGAAGACATTTGCAATTTCACATAGTGATAGTGTCTATCAATCCGATCATGATAGGCCGAATATTGTACAAATGACTAAGTATGCAAAAGTTCAGGTTGGAACTGACAATATCATTGATGCAAGACTCTAGCTGATTTTCTCTCCCGGCTAACCTGTATGATATCTGTCAGTGTCAGTCAGCGCCAAAATGAAACATTACACAAATTCTGACTTTACCACGACAAATGTAGGTTCTACAAGAATCTGATTTCGATATTCACTTTATCAACACGGAAACATTGAAAGTGAACAGTGATAGCTACATGTAGTTATTAGAGACGGATTTGTTACGTGACTGTCGGTGTCTGTACTCAATTAATGAATATGTGTTCCGGCAGGATGTTGCATCATCACATAGCAGCAGGGCAACACAATCTTATTTGTAGGATGCTACCCCCAGAGTTCGACAAACACGATGAGTGGCTGTCACAAAGTCCGGACTGTAATCCAATGACTACTATAGTCTGTTTCACGAAAGCTGCCCAAATTTTACGGCCATATAAACAATTCAAAAACAATGTTTTTTTCGATAATATTAAATTAAAGGAAAATTTAAGAATGAGCCTTCTTTTTATTTCGTGAAATTTTGTCAAATATTGATTTTATTGCGGAAAAACAATTTAAAATGGGGAAATTTTTTAGAATTTCAGTAATCCTGGACCGATTTTCAAAATTTAACTTTTGTTTTCTTAGTTGGATCATTTCCAAGCGATCTAGCTAGGTTTGGGAGTCAATTTCCAATTTGTTTTCGTTTTTTGACTCCTCCCACACTCCTTTACCTCTTTTTCCCTCATGTTAAATTCCCATAGAGAAATCAATTTTTCTTAATAAAATCAATATTTGACAAAATTTCACGAAATAAAAAGAAGGCTCATTCTTAAATTTTGTTAAACTTTAACATTATCAAAAAAAATATTGTTTTTGCATTGTCTATATAGCCGTAAAATTTGGGCAGCTTTTGTGAACCAGACAGTAGGTGACTGTGATTCTCTTAGTGGGAAAGTTTACAGTCGTAGAGAAGAGGATGGTGGGCCGATCGTCCATTGTGTGTAGTTACATCATGCATATAAGTTGGTACGATTAACAGCAATTTGAACTCTTCCGATATTATACATTATCAGGTAACCTGCCCTGTATTGGCCGAATACGTACTGACTGATAACATATTGTTGTATCAGGCATTGAAGTGAATATTGACGTTACATTGGTCGGATGACGTCACGTGACGTTACCGAATGACGTGAGTGTAATGACGCAACGTAAACAAGTCCGCGTTCTATCCATAGATAACGACGTCATCTTTGGTATTTTTCGAGCATAAAACGTTACCTGATAAATAGAATACCAGGCTACTGTCTTTCGATATCAAGTTTATCAGGCTCGGCTCGGAAACGGTAGGAATTCCTCGGCAAGCCTCGGAATTCCTACGCGTTTCCTAGCCTTGCCTGATAAACTTGATATCGAAAGACAGTAGCCTGGTATTCTCTATTTTCTACTCACCATATTGCATAATTGGTAATTTGTAAATTGTTTGCTTTATCACGATGCTATTATACAAGTTATCTACAACATCCTGATGGACCAGCATCCAAAGTTTCAATTATTTATGTTGAGTAGTGTAGGAGTTATAATTTGGGAACTTTTTTTCGACTCACCCGATATATATCAAAATTTGTGAACATTGAAAGATTATATATGGAGATATAAGAGTTATAAAAAGTGTCAAAGTTTATTTGCGTCACCCTGTATATTATTATACCTCATTGCAATTTCTAGGCGTTGAATTGGTCAATATCATAGCACGTGCTAAAAAGATTAAGATCTACCGTGTCGCCCGCTTCAAAACGCAGCGGGCAATATTAGAGGGGATTATTACTTAGATGTCAATTTGTGCCTAGAAATTGCCTGTATTTGCCTACAGCAATAACATACACAGTCCAGGCTGATACGGCGTGTTTTCCAGTCTGATACTGGAACTTCTAGTCTGATACTGCCATTTCTAGTCTGATACCATCGTTACTAGTCTGATACCGCCGTTTCCAGTCCGATACCATGTCTCGCGCGCATATTAAACCAGTTCCTTTGGGCATGCGCATTGCGTATGTTTACTTTATCGGCTGCGTAAATTTTGACAGATGCCGGGAATTTAAATGTGTAGGCTCTGTATTTCATCATTCAATCATGGATGACGGTATATATTTTAATATAGGATTATCACAACTGCCGGATGATTGATATTGAATTTGATATCTAAGTAATCTAAGTAATAAAGACGTTAATACGTGTCTTGTTTGATATCGGCCTAGGTATCGTCCCTCGGTTATTTGGTATCAGCCTTCGACCTTCGGTCTCAGGCTGATACCAAGTTACCTCGGGCCGATACCTAGGCCGATATCAAACAAGCCACGTATTAACCTCTAAATATTACCCGCCCGTCCCGAAATACACGAAGCATAATTACGGAAACAGCCGAAGTCTGGTTGGACGGCTTCGGCATTTATCATAAATGGAAGCCGAAAGTGCGAAGGCACACGATCGAAATAACAAAAGACTACGGGCTGGTATCCTGCTCTTGCTATTCCTGGTGTAGTGTTACAATAGAAACCCGGTACCAGCACAGAATCGGTAAACAGTATGGCAAACATTTTGCTTAGACAGCACGGGACGGTTGAAAATAGCCAAAATTGACCGCTTTTCTGAGGGCGGCAGCCGCCTCTCGCAATCAGTTAAGGAGGCTCTTACGACAAATATTGAAAAATACTCGCAATTAAAGTACAAATACCGCTCTTGGTTGAGGGAAACATTGTGAAGTATCTCCCCTCGAAAACAATATCTCCCTTGGTTATTGTCTCGTGATATATTGATTCCTCGAGAGATAATCCGCAACATTCCCCTCAACCAAGGGCAGTATTTATAAAAGTTATGTCGTTTGAATTAGAAATAAATTATGTTTCTCTGGCGGTTGGTGGGAAAACCGTATACAATATGTTAAGGTATCAAGGGACAGTGGGCAGCTAGCTTTAAAAAGGGGGTGGACGATTTTCTATATACTTCACTACCGACCCTGTACGTTACACCAGTGTGTCTAGAAAAATAGGTTTATGAATATTTCTTGACTTTGGGAGGCTTGACTAGGTGTATTTTTTAGAGTATTTCATAATTCTACGAAACTGAATGTTAGCTCCGGTTGATTTTGACATCTTGGAAAATGGCGCATGCTATGCTGTCTCGCCGGTACGGTTTCCCGTCAGAATTTAATGTATTTTTCGGATATTTGTAACGAAAATTTGAGGTCATTATGACCCCGCTTTGAAATCATTTTCAGGAAATGGTGTGGTGTGACAAGTGATAGAACAAGACATAGCTAAGTATCTGTGCCTCATGTTTTCATGAAAACAATTCCGACAAATTGAGTCGTGTTGAAATTTCTGACCAAAAATAGGTGGGTGGGGTAACTTTGTAAAACATTAATTTAACACATCTGATGTGGTTACTGCATTTTTATTGTGGCGCGCGATTTGTACTTCATTTGGGAGTATTGTTCAATACTTGTCCCAAGAGCCTCCTTAACTGATTGTGAGAGGCGGTGATTTTTATAAGTCACCCGCCGCCCTCAGAAAAGCAGTCAATTTTGGCTATTTTCAACCGTCCCGTGATGCGTAAGAATATTAATTGATGGTAACGTGCTTGCGCGTGCTCAGTCGTGCGCGTTGGCGCGCCAAGCGTGGTCATTGGCTGAATATTGTGATTCAAATGTTGACCGACACAAAAATGACACGTATTTTTGTCGTAATGGTTGTATGGTCAGAATCAATATAATTACGTAGTTATTTAGGTCTTATTACTAACGGATTTTTATGACATATGGTGCATCAAACGCGTCTTGTTAAGCTGCATGTGGTGGTCTCTGTATTTTCGCCCAGATTTATGTCGTTTTTGCGAAGAATCGATGTCCGTGTCTACCGACACGGAAATCGATTATTTACAAAAACGACATAAGTCTGTGCCGAACTCCATAGACCACCAAATGCAGCTCTTGAAGACGCGTTTGCTGCGCCATATTTCATCAAACTCCGTTGCATATTAAGGACAACGTTGTTGTTGTTGTAACCACGTGATCATGCACCTTGATTACGTAGGGGTCGCGACAGATATCCACATCAATGTTATACTATGCTCAAGCAGTTGGACGATAGTGGTCGCAAAACATGGGCTAATAGTATTATGTTACTTCTTTATTGTTTTGTATTCGGTTATATTTGGCTTTTACAAGATGTTGGAGACATGGACTATTTTATCGATGTTTTTAGGCGATGAGTATCCGATGTTATCTACAGAAATGGCATGATCTATTACATATAACTAGTAAAGCTGATACATATGGTGGTTTCAAGTCCGCACTAACACCTGAAAAGTACTTATCGATTGATCTATCGTTTCCATATAAACAAGTTTTAGCTAAGTTCAGATAATAATAATAATAATATCTTTATTTCCTCCACATAGGAGAGCATAAACACCAAACATGTGTACATGTACAGCTGGGAACACGAACCAAAGCAATTAACCTTACCACAAGTGATAGCCCGGGACTGGAGTGCCAGAAATCGCACAGTCACTGGCCACGAACACAATATTGTATAAATACATAGAAGGAACACACAAGAACATGTGCGATGCAGCATGAGGAAATTGTCAACAGACGACGAGTGTAGGCCCAAATCAAGCCACGCAACAGCGTAGACAAATGAGGAACTGCAATGCCATATTAATTGAATCAAGTATGGCATTTATACTGCATCATTGAGGTTCCTACACGGTCACAGAATGCGAGACCGACAAGTGGCTATGCACATCAAGTTGGTCTCGCAGTGAATCGCATAGAAATATCTAGTCGTGCCACCAAACGACGAGCAGTGCACTGGCTGCGTTAAATCCAATCCGAGGACTGTGGTCATACGAATGTGCGGGTAGCCAATCATAACACGTATCGAGCACAGTTTGAACCGTCGAGACCAAGCAAGACTCAGTCTCAACCACTCAAATCGGCCAATTTCGAGGGTTTAGAGCAAATAAGCATATCGAGTACTCCACGACCACAGGCCCACATGTGCCAGATTAACGCAGCAACCAGTACACACATTTCGCATTGAACGGCACGTTTGCGTAACTGTACGGCAATGTAATTGACCCTTATCAGCATGAAAAGTAAACAGCCGCATCATACAGAGCTGTCTATTATGGAAGCCCTGGAGGGACTTCCGACTTCTTTACTTCCGACTTCCGACTTCATTACTTCCGACTTCTAACTTCATCACTTCTGACTTCATTACTTCCGACTTCATTACTTCTGACTTCCGACTCCATCACTTCTGACTCATTCATCACTTCCGACTTCATTACTTCCGACTTCCGACTTCATTACTTCCAAGTCAGAAGTGATGAAGTCGGAAGTAATGAAGTCAGAAGTGATGAAGTCGGAAGTAATGAAGTCTGAAGTAATGAAGTCGGAAGTAATGAAGTAATGAAGTCGGAAGTCGGAAGTAATGAAGTTGGAAGTCGGAAGTAATGAAGTAATGAAGTCGGAAGTCGGAAGTAATGAAGTCGGAAGTCGGAAGTAATGAAGTTGGAAGTCGGAAGTCGGAAGTAATGAAGTTGGAAGTCGGAAGTAATGAAGTAATGAAGTCGGAAGTCGGAAGTAATGAAGTCGGAAGTCGGAAGTAATGAAGTAATGAAGTCGGAAGTCGGAAGTAATGAAGTCGGAAGTAATGAAGTCAGAAGTGATGAAGTCGGAAGTAGTGATGAAGTCTGAAGTAATGAAGTCGGAAGTAATGAAGTCGGAAGTCAGAAGTAATGAAGTCGGAAGTAATGAAGTCAGAAGTGATGAAGTCGGAAGTCGGAAGTAAAGAAGTCGGAAGTCCCTCCAGGGCTTCCATAGTCTATTGATGGAGGCGTCGGTGCGCAAGATTTATAGAGCGTATTATAAACCCTGGCCGTCATACATGCAGCACAAATAGTCGAAAGCAATTGCAAATTCCGCATACAGATGACTCCTACACATGTACAAGCAATCTGATTCGAACATAATAGGGCTATACTTCATAGATACTCTGGATGAACGACTGCCATTGACGCACACGTCTTCATAGATTACACGTGCATTTGGATATTGAACGACATCCGGATTATATGCAGGTATCGCAGACACAACAATGAAACAAGCTTCTGTTCGGCATCTGTTGCTTGCAGTGTGTTACTATCGCTACTGAAAACAACACTGAGTTGCGTGTAAATGCTTGATGACGTGAATTTATGGAATGATGGCCACATTTTATTTGCATTTCGCGCCATAATATCTGTCTATCAATCTCGGAATATTTGCATTTATATAGAGAGTGTAGCACTATATTGTCTGAGCTGAATCCACACTTGTGACATTGAATGTTACGTGGGTCCGAGAAGTATCTGCCAATTACATACGCTGCAGTAGCCTATTTCATCAACATTGCAAAGTATACTTTAGTAGCAAAGTATACTTTGAGGGAGAAATTTTCAATTTTATAAATTTATTAATTTTTATTATACTGAATTTATTACATTATCACAGCCAATTTGGCTGTGATAATGTAATAAATTCAGTATAATAATTCTGCATACTTTTAATCATCAAATATATGCATTTGTTAGTTCTATATGAAATAATGCATTTCAGGAAAAATAAATGATTACTCCCTCAAAGTATACTTTGCTAGTAAAGTATACTTTGCAATGTTGATGAAATAGGCTACAGATCTGCACTCATTTATCAGGTGACGATTTTTTAGGCTTATTAAACACTGACAGAGAGCCGTGTACGTTGCAAAATTCACCCAGTACACGAGAGCCGTCTGTTCGTTCTCGCCATTTTATCGCTTCGACTCCCATCACATGTTCTTTAACTGATTGTTTCCTTGCATATTTGTTGCGGAAAATACCACGTTCCATGAATGTTTCGAGGGCACTACGTAAATTGTATTTGTTGACAATACGCACAATATCCGGAATGAAGCCCCTGGAAACACTGGGATTATCGAAGTAACTAGTCAAACGATTGAGAAAGACAAGTTTCACTAATTTATTTCCGGGTAACAAGCAGAGTTGACCTAATAAACGCAGTTCAATTGTATCGATACACGATTCCAGTGTTGGTGTTCCAATCAGACTGTTGGCAATGTCGGTTTTTGTTCAGCGAGGTAAACATTGCATGTATTTTATACAGGAGCGGTGAGAGCGTTCCAGTAGAATCACGTCTTGCTGCATTCATTCCACATTTCACATCCATATAACGCTCTCGGGATAACCCGTCGTTCATAAATGTTCATCGACGTTAAAGGGTGGAGTCCGTGTTGATGCACACCGCTATTAATAAGGCCAACACATTTCCCTCTCAGTTTTGCACTACCATCAGTTGAATTAATAACATTTCCCATTTCCCTGTGACAGATGATCCCGAGATGTGTATATTCCAAACGTTCTTCAACTAAATGTTCTCCTAATTTCCAAATTATTTCCCGAGTTAAATAATCCTGCTTCGTTTCATTGAAAACAATAACGGCACATTTACTTGCATTATAGTTATACCGCTATTTCCGGGAGTATTCAACACACATATTCATCATGTCGTTCAGAACTTGCGCGGATAAGGATATTAGACACATGTCGCCTGCTACCGTTGGACAGGTACAGTTGTGATCGTACATAACAAACCCACCGTTCACCGACTGAAGTTCACGCAGCAGGTCGTCAATATAAGCGAGATAGGGGAAAGGGGCGATAACTCCGCCTTGCTTCGTTCCTTGTAACACCGGAAACCAGTCTGAGTTGTGCCCGTTATGTGTGACACGACACTCTGCTCCGATATACATGATAATAATTGACCCAATTAGCCAAACGTCGACATTAATCTGATCTAGTTTACAGAATAGACCGTCGTGCCACGCATAGCTTACTAATTGAAAAGGGCCGTCATATCGGCATTGACAGGAATTTGCGCCATTGCCAAATTTGTCGATAAGGTGACAGATAAACATATATAGAAAATATATGGTTCGTGCCGTCGAATATAAAATATATTCGGTTGAACCTTAGACAGTTGTCGTGGCGAAACCGAATATATTTTATATTCGACGGCAGAAGGCACTAATCATATATTTAATTTATACCGCATATTGAACTTAATTGTTGAACGTGCGTGACGTCATGTTTTGACGTCATTCCCTCTCGCCATACGTCACAAATCTAGCGACGTCATTCAAAGCAAAATGGCGGCGTCCACGCTAGGTAGATTCGGCATCGTGTCTGTTTAAATTTTCGATTTATTTACGATGAGCTTCAATATTGACTGGCTTTAGACTCCACAGTTGTCATAATAAGCATTAAAACCATGACGAACATGTCCGTGTCCTTGGTTATATCGCATATACTGTAAAAATGGACAACATTCGACTGAATAGACAGCGATTTTGATTTCAAAATCCGCCGCCATCTTGAATTTGCTGTTGAGAATGACCAATCAGAGGCCGCGATTCGGGGTCAAAGGTGAAAAAATAAAGGCAAAATCGGCACTTTATGTATATTAGGCTACTTCAGGTATATTAGGTTACTTCAGATATAAACAACATTTATTCAAACCCCTTTATTATGCTACATGGAGCAATGGTTGCGGTATAAAATATGTATATATGATATATATATATATATATATATTGATATACGTAAACTATTTAATATATGTTTTTATCACAATGTACACTGTACATGCATGTATTAGATTGTGCGCATAAGCAGATTGATTTAGCTCTACACTGGTTGAAATATGTATGGATTCCTTTTCTCACGACCCGCACTCTTATACATGTGCTTCCTGGTATAACGTATATGGTCATTTCATTAATGAAATGAGCGTATACGTTATCGGAGTGCGCGTCGTGAGAAATGAAATCCATACATATTTCAATCAGTGCACATACTTGTAGATGTAATGTGATAAAGCGTATCACTCCTTTCCAATGTGTATAATGCCATGTTGTCATGTGGGCCGGTGGCCTATATTATGGAAATAAAACATATTATTCATTCAAGCTGGTGTAACGTGTACGCTCATTTCATTATACATTGCATATACTTGTAGATGTACTGTGGTATGGTGTATCACTCCTTTCCAATGTGTACATAGAGAATAGTATGTTAGTGCCGTGAATGGGAAAAAATATCTGGCAAGGCTCAGGAAACGGGATGGGCGAGGCTCTACCGAGCACATCCCGTTTCCGAGCCGCGCCAGATATTTTTCCCATTCACGGCACTAACCTACTATTCTATTTATCCCGTCAACACCTTTAAAACGCAAACAAAAATCCCAGCCACCGCACATATTCATACGCAGTGATTAGGTCGTAATGACAGGATATCAAAAATGTTTCACGGCACCGCAATCAAGCACTTTGTTTGGCTGAGCCTGAGCGGTTTCACAATCAAGCTGCTTGGTTTCAAGCATAATTTTCAAGTACTGTGGAATACATCAATTGACAAATATTGGCAAGATTAGCGAGGGCGGTAGTGTTATTAATGTATACATGTGTGAACCATTATTTTTAAGTTCATTTTAATCAAATATGAGATGGCGGTTCGGCAACACAGGGCTTATTTTTAACCGTTGGGCCGTAGTGAGGCGATATAGTGCAATATGTTGCCTACAAAGCGGAAAACGTGCAGCTAGCATGATAATGGTGTTTTTTATTTGGCATGGTATAGTTTAGTTCTGCATGTACCGCATGTTGTCAGGTGTATATGACCTGGGTTAATCAACGATGATTAGAGGGTATTCACCGTTTGTCATACGGTCCCTGGAGAATCCTGCACACATGACGTGACAAAATAAAACTGGGATAATTATTACACAGTCGCCTGCGTTAATCTTGCCCAGAATATCAACGTTTCGGAACATCTGTTGGCGATGCCAACCGTTGTCAATGAAGCAGTTTGATTGGCTGAGCCTGAGCTGCAGCACAGCTCATGCTCAGCCAATCAAACTGCTTAATTTCAAGCGAAATATTCAAACAATTGATAAATAATTCCAGCACAAACATATTTACACAATTCCCTAACATTTGATTGGCCCGTACCAAGTCTCTGTCCAAAATTTATATCCCAGTAAACTCCCACGCTTAACTACTTTCCATAACCGTGAGGCGCAGTTAAAATAATTCTTAAGAAAACGGAAAATTAACACATTTTCTTGATTAATTTATTTCAAATGCTGGAATTATAAGGAATGAATGGCATTTTTGTGGAATTTATCGGGGATATAAACTTGGAAAAGTCGCGGGAATACTGGACGAGGCCTTAAAATAATTACAATTTTCGAAAATTGTAACTTTTTATCACTGCGTCCAGTATTCCCGCGACTTTTCCAAGTTTATACCCCGATAAATTCCACAAAAAGGCCATTCATTCCTATAATGTTTGCAAGAATAGCGCAGGCGCTGGTGTGTGACGGTCCATATGTGCATTTGGGGATGAGGGTATGCACCTGGCTGTGTGTTCATGGATCCATAAAGTTAATATACATCTATGAAGTTGCAATAATAATTAACTTGCGGCGGCGTGGAGGGTTCGTGCACGTATACAACTTTATCACGCCATTTTTGTTTCCCAAGGGCAGCGCAGTTTTGGTTAGCTTGCTCACCATAATTATATTTATATAATAATTATTTATTAGCCAATACTTAGTTATTATTAACTATGTGTTGAACATTTTCTTTCAAATATGCATTGTTTGGCAAGTGTACTATGAACACAGAAACAATGGAAGTGTAGTCTGTTTTATCTCATATTATTAGTTTACATGATACAGTGGGGTCAGCGTGTAAGTGCACACACGAACGAACACGACAGGTTGGAACCAACCTGTCGTGTTCGTTCGTGTGTGCACTTACACGCTGACCCCACTGTACAATGTATATGATTGTTCTCACTAAAATATATTTACTTGAAATGAAACCTTACAATATTGGTGATACATGTATGTCTGCGGCTGTGTGTCGGGTCTATTAAGTAACTCGGGTGTAATTTATTTATATGTGTGTTTATTGCCGTGCGTCCATTTACAAAGTGCATGATCACGTTACAACAACACCAACAATGGCTGAACATGTTGAAAGCGCGCCCACTCCGAAGTAAGTATTATTTGATCAAGACATTCAGATTAATTGATAAACGAATTTTGATGAAATATGGCGCAGCAAACGTGTCTTCATGAGCTGCATTTGGTGGTCCCGAGAGTTCGGCACATACTTATGTCGTTTTTCCGAAGAATCAATTTCCGTGTCCGTAGACACGGAAATCGATTCTTCGCAAAAACGACAGACGTTTGGACCAAAGTACTGAGACCACCAAATGCAGCTGAACAAGATGCGTTTGATGCGCCATATGTCATCCGTTATATAATAAGGACAAAAATAGAATAATACGTACTTTGAATCGGAGGTCTTCTGGAAGTTTCAGTTGTTGTTATTGTTTTAACCACGTGATCATACACCTTGATTTAGATTTCCTGTTTGATGTCGTGTGCTTGGGCTGCAAGTTTCTATCAATTTATTCATTATGATTTAGTAATTATATGTAAACCGGGGGACCACTGTATATGTACATGTATATGGCCCATTACTAGCTGATACGCTCAGTGGTGAGCTTTATGTAGCTCATGGGTACCATTGCCTACTAAAGTTGATATACGATTGTGCTGATGTTTGCTACATCGACACTAGGGACCATATAACCTTCGTCCCAGATCGACACAGGTCTGGTTGAGGTCCGAGACAATAAGTTAACCAACAAACAAAAACACCTCGCATATTTGGGTATAAGGATATGCATCCGGCTTGTCAAAAGTGACTTGAGACTCGACATGTGATTTGTACGGAGCCCCGCAGGGAACAATTCGTTCCCTCGAATTAACAATTCGTTCCCACGATATAACAATTCGTTCCCTCGAATTAACAATTCGTTCCCTCGAGTTAACAATACGTTCCCACGAATTAACAATTCGTTCCCGTGGGAACAAATTGTTATTTCGTGGGAACAAATTGTTAAATTGAGAGAAAGAAGTGTTAATTCGTGGGAACGAATTGTTAAATTGAGGGAACGAATTGTCATTTCGTGGGAACGAATTAATAAAAGAAATAATTCTACGTCCTGTCGGGGCTCCGTAGATTTGGTACCTAAGAACATGTGCAATTTATCAACAAATATATTTACATACACTGTGATATTTTCTGTACATGACGTCGAAAGATGACGAAATTTTTATAGTAATTATATTCCGCCTTTGTTACATGTATGAACAGTTTGTCAACTTTCGTTGTCATTCACGGACGATATCGTAATGTTTATAAAATAGTTTTCATGAGACATCGCACGTACAATGTACAGAATCTCATGGCGTGTCTGTATTATTACGCCTTGTTGTGTATCATGTGTCATTAGCAATCAGCATATCAAAGCAATTACCGCGTATTAATATTGCGGAGTATTGCGGTAGGGAGTAACGAGGTGTACATGTGCAATACGCATTTGTTTAATGAACGTCACGTTCCGTGTGGTCGGGTCGTGGGGAATGACAATGTGAATGTGCCTTGTGACGTAGGGTACATGACCGCCTGCGCTAATCTTGCCATTATTTGTCAGTTGTTATATTTATAAATCCTTGGCTATTGTGCTTGAAATCAAACAGCTTGATTGGCTGAACCGGAATTGTGATACAGCTCCGGCACAGACAATCAAACTGCTTGACTGCGATGCGAGTTCAGATTGCCAATAGATGTTCAGAAACGTTGATAATCCGGGCAAGTTTAACGCAAGTGGTTGTGTACATGTACTATTAATGTTTTGTCCCTATTTAGTTTCAAATTGGTAGTTTAGTGTGTGAATATAAATGAAACAAAAACATGATACACTATCATCTTTGGGCAATTTCTAGAATTCAAGATGGCGGCCATTTGTGGTTAAGATCTAAAATGTTCATTTTCAAACTGACCTTCAATACAATTTGTGTTTTTACAGACTATATTTACTCTGTACTCAATAAACAGTAAACAAATAAATTAATGTCGCTATGAATGATTTAAAACCTTACAATGGGCGGGTTTAATGAGTGAACGTACGTGCGTCAGGTTCCACATGTGTGAGGTCCGCGCTGTAGCCTCGGCCCCAGTGGAACATCCGGGTCCCGATATCAGGTGCTTCACCGGTGGCGCGTAGAGCATCTCGTACATGGAGTCCGTGGCGAATCCCGCGTCGCACTGGCGAATACAGTGAAACCTCTCTAAACCGGACACCCTGGGATGTCCCCAATGAAACCTCTCTAAACCGAACACCATGGGAAGTCTCCAGGGTGTCCGGTTTACAGATTTTCCACTGTAAGTCGGGCATATAGCCATTCTGTGACATATTTATATAGTTTGTAATCATGAACATGCATTATTATATGAGATGCGTTTCCAAGATACCTCTCAAAATTAGATCGCATGTATTATGTTGGTGTCCGGTTTAGAGAGGTTCCGCTGTAGATACCGCGAGATTAACACAGGCGGTGGTGGCACATATACATGTAGTAGCTAATCTCAGACTAGTGCCGTATGATAGCTAGTGTCGGTTCCAAGTTTACTTTTCATCAGTAAAAGAGATGTCAACCTCCCTATTTTTGTATTTATTGCGAAAATAAACCAATACAAGTTGCCTATGGGAATTTAACATGGGACAAAAGGAAGTGAATAGTGAGGCGGAGGTGTCACGACTCTGTGTGGTAGCGCGGTAGTGGCGATGAATCAGTGACAGGTTAAAAATAAAGTAATCAATCAGTAATGGGCTAACATTATTAAAACAGTTAAATTTCTATAATTCATTACATGAATGACAGTTTCAATGAAGGAATTAATGACTAAAATATGATAAATATGCTAGTTCCTTGTACAAATACTAATAACTACTTTTAATGGGATGAAACCTAAAACAATGGTGTACCAATACCTTAGAATTTCTTATTACATATTAAATGATAAATGGTCAAAAGCTTAAATTTATATGCCAGAGTCTAAATGATAATACGGGTGCTCCCAGTTAATTTCAAAGTCTATTCTGCCGTTACGGTAGTTCATTCACGTGCTTTCTTTTATACCCCGTATTCTGCCGGGCAGAAGCTGGCTGAATACGGGATAAAACTGCAGAAAACTGCAGAATTCGGATTTCCACTGTGGGAATCCGAAACGGGATTCTGCAGAATTCTGCTAAATCTGGCATAAAATTAATAAATTCAATGACCCTAGTTCACATGAATTATGTAGAAAAGAAGTTAATGAAGGAAATTACCCTTGGCGAAACATATCTGAGCACAGAAAGTGTAATTATAAGCTTTTGAACTTGAGTGACAGCTGTCAAAATTAATAGCGTTCTGGCAGAATCGGGGGTTCAACTTCAGAACGAGATTGCCCAGAAAATCCAACATTTTGACATGTGAAATTTATGTCAATAAAATGGCTATTAATCACTAGCTGGTGGCTCAGATATGTTGCGATCGGCGCTAACAAGTATTAACTATGTTGATGATTATGGATAACATAAGCTGAGGTGACAGTTCATGAATTGCTGATAAACTCTGTAATTACACTAACGTCGTACAAGCACCCCACCCACTATGATACAGTAACTGTAAAGGGCTGAAGAAAGCATTTTATACCTCAATTACTGGGGTCTAACAGAGGGTCGAAAAACGAAAACAAATTTGAAAATGACTCCGAAACCTGGCTAGATAGCTTGGACATGATGAACACAAAAGTTAGATTTTGGAAATCGGTCTACAGATTCCAAAACAGTGCTATGACACGTGCAACAATTCCAGAAGAACGCCAAATATATCGTTTTAGATATAATCCTGCTAAACTTCATACCAAAAGACCAACAGATGTGTGCCCATATATTTTATTATTATATTACATTTGTAATATTACGTTTGTCGAGCAAAGCTTTATCCTACATACATGCCATGAACAAAAGTTTCGTTGCAAATACATAGTGAATGCCAGGATGTTGTCTTTTAGTATCAAGTTCATCAAACAATGCTTGGAAACGGGTAGGAATTCCTAGGTTTGCCGAGGGAAGAAAATCTAGACGTGTGCTATATTTTTACAGGTACATGTTATCTCGTTCCCACGAATATTTAATGTAGATCTCGTTCCCACGACATAACATCTCATTCCAAGGAGTTAGCTCTTTCGTTTCCGTGCCATAACATCTTATTCTCACGAGATAGCATCTCGTTCCCAAGAGTTAGCTTTCTCGTTCTGTCGTGGGAACGAGATAAGTAATTCATGGAAACGAAATACTATATCGTGGTAAAGGGATGTTATGTCATGGGAACAGACACTATATTTATATTTTGTATATTTTGAGATGCATATACATTGTGAATGATGCGGCAGCTTAAAATGGACATGCGCAATTGATTTTTCTATATCATTCCAACGACATAGCATCTCATTCGATCGAGTTAGCTGTCTCGTTCCAACTATATAGCATACAGTTCTCACGACAAAGCATCTCATTTGAATAACATAATCAGCCAATAGAATAGCAGACATTACTCCACCATAGTGAATGACCCCATGACGCTACCTTTTGATTGGCTGACAATGTCGTGGGAACGAGATAGCTAACTCGTTCGAACGACATGCTATAATGTGGGCTTGAGTTGCTACCTAGTGAGAACGAGATGCTATCTAGTGGGAACGAGTTGCTACCAGTGGGAACGAGATGCTATCCGGTTGGAACGGTTTGGAATTTAAAGCAAAATTGTGCATATCCATTTTAAGTCGCCGTATTTTTAATAAAAATGTTATTTAATTTGTACGTGTATTTAGAGAATAGTAGGTTAGTGCCGTGAATGGGAATACATATCCGGCAAGGCTTATCCGAGCCCATCCCGTTTCCGTGCCGCGCCAGATATTTTTCCCATTCACGGCACTAACCTACTATTCTATTTATCCCGTCAACACCTACAAATAGCTTTAAAATTAAAAATAAATACCCCCAGCCGCATCCTCAAAATCGGAGATTCGACTAGTATGACAACCGCGCATATACATACGCAGTGATTAGGTCGTATTGACAGGATATCAAACATGTTTCACGGCACCGTGTTTCACGGCACATACGCACGGTGTTGTCGTGGTAAATATGCAACTCTTTCCTGCGCCCAACGATATTGCGCACATACGGTCGCACAATATGGTACGCTATGAAACTCGTGCATATCCATGTATCCACATACAAATCAATTAACCTAATGTACTTATTATGCGTAGCATATTCATAAACGGCATATTGCATTGTACATGTATTGACTACATGTAATAGTCGTGATGCATGCTCATTAGACAGTTCGATGGTCTAGTAACAGAAGGTCGTAACTGCTATGCAGCATAGCAGTTACGACCTTATGTTACTAGAGTCGAGTTGTCTAGATTCAATAAACCATTTCATTATTGTATTGTACAATGTATTCATATTCTATGCATTATACCCAACCCACCGCCTGCGTTATTCTTGCTCGTATTATCAGAGTGTCTGAATATCTATTGTCAATGCCAACATGCAATCAAGCAATTTAACTGTCTGAGCCTGAGCTGTATCACAGCTCATGCTCAGACAATCAAGCTGCTTGATTTCAAGCAAAATATTCAAGTATTGTCAAATAAAACAGTTGACAAATATTGACAAGATTATCGCAGGCGGTAGTGTAGTACCTGATCGTCCCTGTATATGTAGTTTATGGTGTAGCCGTCCAGGATATCGGGGCGGGCGTTGGCCATCTCCAGGGCGATCTCTATAGCGGGCAGGCAGGCGCCCCCGCCGTAGAACTGGCGCCCAGTCATAGGCAGAAAGCCCATGATGTTGAGGTCCTTAGTCCCGGCGCCCGCAGAACACCACACATACGGTAGTACAAAGAGTAAATGGTGTAACACTTGGGTGACCTCAGTCCCGGCGCCCGTGGTGCACCATACACACGGCAGTAATAATAGTAGCTTGCCCATGGTGTTTACACAACGGGCTGTCGTCTTCTTGTATAGCACAAATGAACCTCACAGTCTGTAACTTAAAGGTAATTGTGCTCGGTGGTTTGTATCTGATAATAATACTTAATATGGTCGTTTCTTAAAGGAACATGCCCACTCAGTAGGCACATCAATTTTGTTTTTATTTGAGAGATCACCTGGCAAAATAAACATTAATTCACCACTACCCCATTGATTGTTATTAGTATACATTTTATATCAGACGTAAAAATCCACACTGATATCAGGGGCGATAATCGTGTTTCCGTAAAATGAATTTATTTTTGATGGGCAATGATCATACTTATAATCTATCGAAAATATTATTTTTTCAGGCGACACATTTACTTAGTATAAATAATTAAATAATATTAAGCCTCGTTTGCATATGAACATAGCCTGATACCACAGCGAGTCCCTATCAGTAAATTCAATATTACTAAATGATCATATCTGTATAGCTGGCACTTGTAATTTTTGGAACTGATGGAATAGTGACGCAATTATACACTTACCATAAAGAACAGTTTGTGCCTACTGAGTGGGCATGTACCTTTAACATACATGTCATCTTCCTCACTGGTTATCAAATGATTCTCTCTAAATCAAACCGGACACATGGAACTGGGGCCCGTTTCACTAAACTTCTTAGACTAAAATGTTCGTAAGTGCAAACTTATTATAGTCTGTAAATTTCACATTAACAATGTTTTCTTGTAAACAATTATTGGATTTACATTTATTGAGCATAGGCTGCATATGCAGCCTATGCTCAATAAATGTAAATCCATAAATTGAATTTTAACCATGTCGCTTATTTCCATTGCACGCGCTTAATTGTTTTATGATAGTCTGTAAATTTCACATTAACAATGTTTTCTTGTAAGCAATTGTTGGATTTATATTTATTGAAGATTACTGTTGATGCGTGTCTGACGATAATGTTGATAGCTGTTGAATACATGAGACAAGCCATGTGAGTGTGTACCTTAGAAGATGTGCGATTTTTCATAACAAATATCTACAGAAACTGTGATATTTGCTGTAAATGAAAGTTGACGAAAGTATCAGAGCATTTGCCCGGAATATTTCGTCACGTTTCGATGTCATTTACGGAATATATCTTAAATATTTGTCGTGGGATATCGCACATCGTACAAAAATGGTACAAAATCACACAGTTTGTCTCAAATAAGTGCTGTCTGGCTACATAATTATGTACAATTAATCTGAGAGTTTGTAAATTGAACAGACTGAACCCGGTGCTTTAAAGTGGCATACCAGGATTTAAAAATATATATATATAACAAAAAAAAAACCGTGTTTTCATCATGACCCTGTGTAAAGTGATTTAATCGAAGATATATGACGATACTAGGACTGCTGGTTTGTTTCTATGTTAACCCATATACATATAGGTACTTAAATATTGCGTTCAAGAAGATAGAAAATTTGATATTTAAGTACCAAACATTAGTGAAAATTGAAACAAACCAGCAGTCCTAGTATCATCACTTATCTGCAATTAAACCACTTTACACATTACTGTAACAGGGTCATGATGAAAACACATTTTTATGTTTTTATATTGTTTTCGTTTTTCAAAAATTCCTGGTATGCCCCTTTAACTTTGATTGGCTTCACTGTTCTTTATAGATGACGATAATGTCCATGGACGATGCACAAATGTGGCTATGACTGGAGAAATGTGTCTTATGGGATTTGTGAGCAGTGTAGCTTCTGATCATGTAGTCTGATAACGATCTGTATTGCTTGTTAGAAGCATAACTGGTGTTTTATTGATGGAATGGCGAACAGTGCAGATCCATACCACGAATATTCATACAATCCGGAATATTCTCTAACAGTGTAAACACAATACAATTATGTGTGTCAGATTTACGCAATGCCATGCTAAGAATGTGAACAATAGGTTTGTTTACATGAATAAACACGTCTCGGACCGGTCTCGCGGTCCGATAGTGCTTATTCATGTAAATGAATAAAAACATCTCGGTCTCGCGGTCCGAGAGTGCTTATTCATGTAAACCAACCGTTCAGAGGTCTACATTCAATTTGTAGATAGTCACGTAGCCGTGTTTCGGCCAATGAGAATGACTGAAATAAATGAATTTGACACAGTATGCATGGTAATACATATCTGTATATATTGACAGCACTGTATATTTATCTGACTGTTACACGGCCATTACTGGATTCTGAAAACTTTTAACAACAGACACATTCTTCATAAATCAGACTTTGTATATACATTAAGTGTGGTGAAAACAACACATAGGACGTTGTTGTCTAACATCTATAGAAGATGTTGCACCAACTTGTATGTATGTATATGTCATATTATTTGTGGTATGTGTCAAACGCAACAAGAGGTAAAACTGACTGATGGCGTGCACACACTTAGATGGCCGACATAGTAACTCCATACGTCATATAGTATACAGTAACAAGCTAATGTTCACATATGTTATGCAAATATATGCAATCACATTTAGGAAGCAATTATCTTTGAATCAAACGATGATCATATATAGAACGAGCCGTCTCATCAGGATATGCACTGTTTGCAAGTAATTTTCATATTCTTTAGAACATAAACACCTCCTTTTCATAAATGGACGAATCTGAAAATCATTTTGTGACCATTGGATTGGTCGGAACATTAGCATATCATAGACCCTGGGCTGGGGGTTCTAATTTGAAGTTTAGCACATGTCAGAGTCTTCATTAGGTTTAAGACTTGATTTTGGTAGATTAGCCATTAGCAATTAAAAATCAAAACATTAACCAAAAATATCGGTGTAGTCTGACCTATTTAAAAGGTCAAAGGTCAAATGAGTGCAAAATGTACCATGTAGTGTTAAATATTCTCAATAAAACTAGCAAGACAGCAAAATTCATATACTCCTGCATACCAGCAGTTGCAAAAATGGATTGGCTTTCCAAATGTATATTTTTTATTTGATAGCATTTATGTGTACACAGAAATTCAAGATGGCGTCCAAAATGGCGGCCACTTTTTCAGTAAACTGAGGTTCACCCTTCATATATATGTTAAAAAAAATTGCAAAGTTTAGCCACCAGAATATTGTGTTGGCCACTGAAAGATGCAGCAATAATAATCATTTTAGAAAATATATAAAGTTCCTGTGCAACTCCAATATGTCAAGAGAATTTCAAGATGGCCTCCATGGAGTATTTTTTAAAATTATTTACCTGAAAATGTTGAACGAAATGCAAACACATACTATTCAATACTACTCTACGAAGAACTTGAGATGTGGCTACTATATATGCTTTTGTTTTGTTTTGATTTTCGGAAAAACTGGGCTGGTGCTGACGAAAAGTAAGCGGATGGATACAACAACAACAACAACAACAACAAAACAAGTTAACTGTTTTTGTGTGGTGAAATTTGATTCTGTCAAATGCCGCATGGTAAGTAAGTTAAATATTCGATAGCATACATCTTGTACATGTCTGGTTATTCCCCTTTTTGCCAATCGCCAAGAAGAAAATCCAAAATGTGACGCACAATAGCCATTTTAATGACAAACAACCCCAAATCCGTGTGATACCTATTTCTGTGCGTCAAACTAGTCTGCCTGTTTTGGGTTTTGGGTTGGGGTACTGTTCTTGCAAATAGAAAACTGTTTTGCTCTTTTAGGGGACCTCCCCTGGCCAAATTTTTTGTCGATGTGAACATAGCCATTTTTTGGCCCAATTTTGTGTACGGCGGTGTGTGGGGGTGACTAGGGTTGACACATGCAGACATGCAAATGTCCGTAAACTGTCGAAGTTTTCGAAAGTGTTAAAATGACTTGTAGTACATGTACCATCAAATGTCTCGCATGACGTAAGATGCAGGTCACTGCCATGCAATCTAGTATTGTGCACATATCGATGTATTCCACATCCTGGTAAAATCGATTGTCTAATTCCCGTCTGTCAGGATTAAATGTGTGTCTGGTTCCCGTGAGACGGCAACTTTGTTGGACGTCTAACTTCCCCAACCTAGGGTATAGTGGGCTGTCTAATTTCCGGGTCTCGGAAATATTTTGCAGTCTTGTTCCCCGCGGGTGCCCTCTGAGCCCCGGGCAGGGAAGACCGTGATTGATAGGTGCATTGCACTCACCCATATCAAACTCATACTATTCATATCATCTGATAGCAAATACAAGTAAAATTATAATATTTGGCGGCCATCTTGGGCGCAAACAATAAACCATAGTTTGCCATATTTTGAACCGTCCTTCTGTGGAAGCTGATGACACCCATTTATTGTTCACATCCCCTCGCAGTTCTTATTTATTAAGTCGTTTATAGAGCTTTCAAGCTGAAAATTATTATTGTAGACACACTGCAGCATGTTCTTAATGCTTGTTGGCTTTGGTATTGGCTATTCATCTGCAATTATATACTTACATAATATCCTCTTCCACTGCAGATATGGTCGACTACTCCAGGTGTGTGAACATACACATAGACAATGACATCACACGTGTCTGAATTACTACAGATAGACACGAACAGTGAGAGTGAAGATGTGTCCGAGTCGGACCATGACGTTAACTCAGTTGGGAAGTATGGAGAAAGACGTGACCCAACTCCGACACCTATATTACATTTGGAGCCACCCCATACTGATAAGCCGTGCACCAGTAACATTAACTGGAAAGTGTGTTTAGTACATAGACCTACAGTGACAAAGCATGGTGCAAGTGAGGGTTGGTCAAAGGCATCATGGGAACGATTTTGTTCTGCAGCAAGAGAGCGCCAATACTCTATATATGAAATGTTCAAAGACTATATTGAACTGAATCAACCACTTCCATTGCCACTTAAAGACTTGGTAAAGCACCACAATTGTTATGCCACATATGTGTTACCAAAATCTGTTAAACTCGCCAAAGAAGCTCGTCTGAAAACCAACAGTACTGACGCAGATGGCCAAATACAAAGTACATCAGGTGATACCAATACTACTTCGCTATCGCCAGACTTAGTAAGAACAAGATCACACTTTGGTAAGATAACTATAGGAAAATGTATCATATGCCAACATGACAAACGGCATCCTACTAAGCGTTGGCGCTTGGAAGAAACACACATGTTAACACAAGAGAAGGCTTGCACAAAACTTTTGTATTCAGCTACCCAACGCCGTGATGAGCGATTACTACGAGATATTAGTGGCGGTGCTAGGGGTGGGACTGACCTTATTGCGGGAGATGTGCAGGTGCATGACACGTGTCGACGAGAGTATGTCGCTCAGCGGAGTGTTAAATATTCATCCGGTGTTGAACAAAGTCACACAAGCTTCACAAAGGCATTTAAACAAATAGGCAGAGAGATACAATCACAGATAATCGACGGGAAGGCTGTGTTACATCTATCGGACCTCCGTGATCAGATGATAGACATTCTGCGTGATGAGTATGGTGTTGACGCATCAACTTATTCTAACCAGTCGCTAAAGACGCGGCTTCAGCAACAGTTTGGTGAACGGATTTCCTTCTGGCATCCTAATAAATGGAGATGGGAATCTCAACTTGTTTACTCCAATGACATACCGACTGGCGTTGTATTGGAAGCTGCGGTGACTGCGACCAGGACGTTAGAAGACCAGGCCGGTGACACTGTAGATGTAGGCATTGGTATAATATATGTTATAGTGTAGTCTTGATTGGTGACGAGATACTGTGTGAAATAATTTAAATGCTAGTGTAATACATACCCAAGTTTGACATATTTGTAGTCGGATGGGATTATATAGATATATGCGGTAACACGGGTTGCTGTGTGCAGGCGGCAGCCAGGGGTATACGCGCACCTGCTCTAATCAGAATATGCATTTGATATCAGAGCAAATAGGTTTTGTCTTAAATTATAATTCACCAGCTTTTGCAATAGCAATTGCAAATGTGTCAGTGTGCTGATTTACCATGGCCATGTTTTTAAATTACTTATTTGATTTTGTCTTCAGGTCGAACCGATACCGGATACTTCGATGCACCAGATTCGTTCCACGTATCACACTGTGGCTGCTATCCGTTCCAGTCTTCAAGAGGTGCCGGATTTACCATGGCCTCCACTTCCACAAGATTTAACCGATGCTAGTATTGACATTCCCGCCAATTTGTACAATGTGTTAGCATGGATCATACAGTGGCAGTGATACATTAATGCCAGTGACACTTGATGAAAAGATTGACCTACCACCTGATATTGATGTAAAAATTCAATCGATTGGTCAGGACATACTGTATTGTTCTAGAAAGGGTGCCATACGTACTCCTAAACATGTCTCACTTGCAGTTGCAGCCCACCATATCACCGGGAGTATGGACATTGTAACATTGCTAAACCACTTTGGACACTGTGTTTCGCAGAGCAAGCTACATGAGATAGAGACAGCTGTGGCGGAGCAGCACATGGTCGAAAAGGGACAGCCAATACTACCAGGCAACATCGTACCAAATGTGCCAGCTGTATTCGGATGGGATAATATTGATTTCCTCGAAGAAACATCATCTGGGAATGGTACCACTCACAACACTAATGGTATCATGGTCCAACCAGCAGTATCAACCTGTGCACCCCCCAGAACCATAACTGTCAGTAAGAGTAGCCACAGATGATCAGTGATACCAGACGAAGATAGCCTGCTTGCGCATAAAGTATCGAAGAGACCCGAGCCACTCCGGTACGATCGTGCAATACACCTGCTATCAGCAATCCCTCCAGTGGTTGGCAAGACAGCTAAGGACATAGACTTTATATGGTTCCTATCGAGACTAACTCCCAGTCTACTCACTGACCAAGAGGAGGAAAACACTGCTGAAAATCAGTTGATCGCTGGATGGGTTGGATTCAATACTGAACTGAGAAAAGATGAGAGCTTTCCATTGCCACATCGTATTGGATACTGTCCATCTATAACTGCCCCGCCTACGCAAATGGATGTAATCTACACATTCCTCTGCAGATCTGTAGATATGGTTGATATTAACAATGAGCTGGAACCAGGCACAGGCATTTGCTCTGTCCAAGTTGAAGTGGATCTTGGAATTTGGATGAAAGCAATGGAGGTAAAACTTGGAATGTCGAGCGATAGTAAAATGAATAGGATTGTTCTCCGCCAGGGATTACTACACCTTGGTATGGCTTATCTATCCATTCCAGCAAAGCGCTATGGAAGTGCAGGTCTACGCGACATATTTGTTGAGGCTAATGTAGTGGCTCCTGGATCCATGAACAAGGTGTTCGAGGGACAGCATTGGAACCGTAGTGTGAGGACTCACAAGATTGGAGCTGAGGCTTTCGATCGTTTGAGATGGAGAGCGTTCCTTACGTGGCTAACAGAAGAAAACAAAGATATGGACATGGGTCAGCTATCTGCTTCGGTAGCGGTGTTCAGGGAAAATGTTGACGAAGAAAATTTGAAAATACTGCAGAGCAGCGATAGTTTCGTACATGCACAAAAATTGTATGAGGAGTACATAGCGTCTCTGTCTGGTTTGCAGCGATTCTGGTCAGACTACGTAGAGATCATACTTCTGTTGCTACGATTCATTCGTTCAGCTAGAGAAGCTGACTGGAAGCTGCACATTTTGTGTCTCCAGGAAATGTTGATTTGGTTCTGGGCATATGACCGCATTAACTATGAGCGGGTACCTACCAGTCTATCTCATAATGATGCAAAAGCTCGAGGAAACACATCCCGATGCGTATGCAGGTCTCAACAGTGGTGAGCTGTTCACTGTACAAAGAAGTTTGGGAAACCCGTTTGGAAGAATTCCCGTCGACCAGACAGTCGAATCGACCATCAACCGTGACAGCAAAACCAGGGGAGGTATTGTCGGAATCAGCCGCAATGTAGCTGCCTCCTTCAAATGGGCGCTTCTCCGGGCAGACAGGGCAGACTACACTAAACAGTGTCGAATCCTTGCCGGACAGGACATTAGCCATGAATCCGGGTTTGTGGCTAAAGATGCACGAAGGACGCAAGTCGTGGCCGATGAAAGGAAGATCCAGCAAGTTGTGGAAACGATTTGTGAATGGCGAGACCCATTTGAAGGAAGTAGTGACCTCTGTCATCTGGCAACAGGAATAACTGCCACTCCAGAGATTGAATCTGATCTGCTGGTAGCACATGCAAAAGGGCTGACAGTTATGAATAACTTTGTACACGAGAGGCTAGATGTAGATGGTAATCAGAATTTCTATAGTCCTATACACAAGCTTAATTTGAAGACATTTGAAGCAATGAAAAACAAGAAAAAAAAGACAACTAGCAAAGAAGCGCTCAAGAAGAGTTCCCGTGACATGTTTGCTCGTTTGTTTCTGATTGGGCAAATACGTCACATTGATACTGCCGAGCTAATGACTTATCCGTTAGGAGGGATTCCACTTGCAATTGCTACCCCAGATGGAGACTTGGCGAAGACGGTAAAATCTTCCCTACTGACAAAGCTTGAAGTGCTGGTTGACCCCCCTGACAATGTCCCGACACACAATGTGGCTTACTTGCATGATGCCATGGCAATCCTGCATATTGTAAATCCTTCGGATAACATGATATATGGTGACCTAGCTGTTGTTATAATGAAGATCATCGTTAAAGACAAGCCAGCAGACTGTAGAATTGATCTGGTAGCTGACACTTACCTTGATGTATCTATTAAAAACCCAGAGCGAGAAGCTAGGTATCATGACCAACAGCGACCATATTTGAGCAACATAAGCAGCAACACTCAGCGGGTAGATAAACAATTCAAATCTCTTCTACACAGTTCCAGGTTTAAAGAGTCCTTGATATTGTTTCTCGTTCACGAATGGATGACGAATACATATGCAGCGTACATCGGACGGCATACACTGTATTTGACAAGTGGGGAAAGCTGTTATAAAGTAACAGCCACCGGTGATCGAGTCCAATCAGCATTAGTGGGACTACTCACAAGTTCACAAGAAGAGGCTGACTGTCGTCTGATGGCGCATGCATCCCACGCAGATAAGTCTGGAATTGATACCATCATAATTCTATCCCCGGACACAGATGTAGCAGTCCTTGGCATCGGCCATTCTGGTATCAACGGCATCCGAGCAAGAATACTGTTTCTGACCGGAACGCAACACCGTAAGCGATACGTCGATCTCACTAGCATAGGCCAGAAGTTGGGCATAGATGTCAGCAATGGGTTAATTGGGGCACACGCTTTGACCGGATGTGACTCTGTCAGTGCATTCATTGGCCACGGAAAGACAACGGTCCTAAAACTGCTGCGGAACAATGAGACATTCTGCAATGCAATGCAGCAGCTTGGCTGTACGTTTGATGTAACAGATACTCTTGTGTCCAGCTGTCAAGCCGCTGTGTGCACGTTACATGGCTATCCAAACCAAACCAGCGTTAATCACGTTCGGCACATAATGTTTGGAAACAGAACCACCGATCCCAGTCGTATACCTCCATGCGCTGACGTCTTAAGTCATCACATCATCGGGCAAACTACCAAGCAGCACTTTGGAGAAACAGTTTGCGTGTTGATGTGCATATCCCTTCTCCACACGATCGTGGTTGGCAAGTCGACCAACAACAGCTTACCATAAAGTGGATGACTATTGACCAAGCACCAAAGGCTATTTTGAAGCTAGTTAGTTGCGGGTGTCGGAAAACATGTGAACGAGGTAGCAGATGTAGCTGCCAGAAAAACAATCTGGCATGCACTCAAATGTGCAAATGCGACACCACATTGTGTCTCAACCAACACAAGCATGATAAATGTACAATTTCAGACAATGATGATACTGATGTGCTCTGTATGTGCTCCATTGACACACACAACAGTAATTGTAAAGCCATATTGCAGACAACTGTGAAATGGTTATTGTAGAAAATCTGAACATGATATTCGGCAAATACTACTAAGCAATAAATTAGTATACTGAAATATACTATTGATTTTGTGCACACGCATTACAAAATACTACATGTACAACTAGTAAAGTACACCTTATTGATGATTTTCAATTGTAATTCTGCTTGCAAAATGAAACATTGTTCAAGGCATCCATGCTTTTTTGTATATATCATGTAAAACTTTCTAATAATCTTTCTAATAATATACAACTTGGCCAACTTTGTATCCTATTTGAGAGTTTTGTCTTCGTGGCGGCCATTTTGGACCCCACCTTTAATTTCCAATGCAATGTCAATACAAATGCACATTGTTATTATTTCAAATCAGTGGCATATTGTTCACCGAAACTGACATCCGAATTTGTTGACAACGTCAACACACTTTCCTGAACACGCGCATAAAAATATAAAAAAATGTGAAAATGTGTAATCTGGGCGCCATCTTGATTTTGTTCAAAATCAATATGATTTTGGCTTTTATATATTCTGATAACACATCGACTAGGTCTCATGTTGATATAAAGTTGTACATGCTGTGTATTATGTCTTGATATTTTTTGAACATAATTATTATGTATATGGTAGTTTCATCATTTTACTTAAAAAAATACTTTTTTTGGACGCCATTTTGAATATTTCTTTGCATACGTGAGCTGGAACACATTGGATGACATTTACATGAAGTATGCCCATTTATCTAACTGATTATATAGTCAAATAGCTGTTATGTTCCAAATTATGAGTTTAATTGAAGATTTAGTATGCTACATATACACGCGCAAAAAAAGAAGGGAAAATTGTGAAAATGCGTAATCTGGGCGCCATCTTGATTTCGTTCAAAATCCTGGATCAATATGATTTTGGCTTTTATATATTCTGATTACACATACATTAGGGCACATTTTGATATGAAGTTGTACATGCTGTGTATTATATGTCTTCATTTATTTGAACATATGTATATGGTAGTTTCACCATTTTTCTTAAAAAATTACATTTTCTTGGACGCCATTTTGAATATTTCCATGCATACGTGAGCTGGAACACATTGGATGACATTTACCTGAAGTATGTTCATTTATGTAACTGGTGATACCGTCAAATAGCTTTTCTGATCAAAATTATGATTTTAATTAAAGATTTAGTATGCTACATGTGATTGTTTGCACTCATTTGACCTTTGACCTTTTAAAAAGGTCAGACTACACCGATATTTTTGGTTCATATTTTGATTCCTTATTGTCAATGGCCATTCTACCAAAATCAAGTCTTAAACCTAATGAAGACTCTGACATGTGCTAAATCCTTATAGAGAGGCCGTACAAAAAGTAGCCCACGGTCTATCACAGTCCATTCCAGTTCCTTAGGGTTTAAAGGGTTAACTCTTAGAAAGCGGGAACCGAAAACTGTCGTCTGCTGTTGTTTCATATGTTGTCTTCTTTCTCAATCAAACATGGTTAGACAGCACTTTAGAATCATTTCCATTGGATATGATGCTAACGGTGCTGTCAAGCCATGTTGTGATGAGAAAAATGGAAAATACGGACAATAACTAGAAAATGTGTGCATAGAACACGAATGCCCTCCACCCTCGTTGATAGTAAAATGGCATCGGTATTATGAAGCTAATTAATCTCTAGATAGACAGTGTGGGAAAATAGTATTGTAATTGGTGAAAGAGTGAATGAGTTATTGAGAAAAGATCTTATTATGTGCATTTGCAAACTATGTGAACATAAGTCCCGAGTGACCTTTACCTTGGGTTTCCGGGCATGGGTCATGTGCGAAACAAAGCAGCATCCGTAGACAGACATTTTTAGCAAATATTATTATTATATGACTGAGAAGTACAGCCAATGAGATTACCCAGTAGAGCGTCACATGATTGCGGACATATGTGTTATTCTAAATCGATGGTCTAGTAACATAAGGCCGTAACTGCTATGCTAAAGCATAGCAGTTACGACCTTATGTTACTAGACCATCGAAATGTGATATTGACCTGGGGCCCGTTTCACTAACGAACTAAGCAAGTACTTTTGTCATAAGTTATAACTTAAGTCCGGAGTACGTGCTTAGCCCGTTTCACAAAACATCTTAGCAAGAACGACAATCGAAATTTACTATGAAAAACTAAGACAGGTAGCTAGCAGTCTTAAGTTATAACTTAAATATTTAAGTCGGAACTTATGAAATAAACAAAGATGGATGCCCCCATGTGAGCCGAGGTGGAGAAAACAATTCACTGATAGCAGGTAAATGTTCACTTCATACGTACTATTTTAGCAATTATCTGCCATATAAACCATATATGCTTACATATAGATAGCCACACTTGTGCTAGTTACCCGTGTATTGCTATTTGTGATGTAGGTCATGTCGTTACCAGTATTCGTTATGCCCAGTTATCGACAACATTTACAACCACTGTAGATCCAGATGAGCCGGCTCGTAACAAACCATCTGTATGCTGTACATGTATGTCTGTTTGTCGGTTGGTGTCAGTCAGTTGGTCGGTATCAGTTGGTCAGTGTCGGTCGGTGTCTGTCGGTCTGTCAGTCGGTCGGTCGGTGTCGGTCGATCAGTCGGTGTCGGTCGGTCGGTGTCGGTCGGTCGGTCGGTCGGTCGGTGTCGGTCAGTGTCGGTCAGTTGGTTTCGCACGATCTGTGTCAGTTGGTCGGTGTTGGTCGGTCGGTGTCAGTCTGTCAGTTGGTGTCGGTCGATCAGTGTCGGTCGGTGTAGGTTTGTCAGTGTCGGTCGGTCGGTCGGTGTCAGTATGTCGGTGTCGGTCAGTTGGTTTCGCACGGTCGGTGTTAGTCGGTCGGTCGGTGTCGGTCGGTGTCGGTCGATCGGTGTCAGTCAGTGTCAGTCGGTGTTGGTCGGTGTCAATCGGTGTCAGTCGGTCGTTGTCGGTCGGTCGGTCAGTCGGTCCGGGTCGGTCGGTGTCGGCTGTTGTCGGCTGGTGTCGGTCGGTCGGTGTAGGTGTGTCAGTCGGTCGGTCGGTGTCGGTCGGTGTCGGTCGGTGTCGGTCGGTCGGTCAGTGTCGGTCGGTCGATCGGTCGGTTGGTCGGTTGGTGTCGATCGGTGTAGGTTTGTTGGTGTCAGTCAGTGTCAATCGGTGTCAATCGGTGTCGGTCGGTGTCTATCAGTGTCAATCGGTGTCGGTCAGTGTCAATCGGTGTCGGTCAGTGTCGGTCAGTGTCTATCAGTGTGAATTGGTGTCGGTCAGTGTCAATCGGTGTTGGTCGGTGTTGGTGTGAGTTAGTCGGTCGGTGTTTGTCGGTCTCTTGGTGTCGGTGTCGGTCAGTGTGTCAGTGAATGTCGTCGGTCGGTGGTCGTCGGTCGGTGTCGGTCGGTGTTGTCGGTGTTGGTTGGTGTCTATCAGTGTCAATCGGTGTCAATCGTGTCGGTCAGTGTCAATCGTGTCGTCGGTGTCGGTGTGAGTTGGTTGGTCGGTGTTTGTCGGTCTCTTGCTGCCCTGCCCTGCCCTGCCCTGCCCTGCCCTGCCCTGCCCTGCCCTGCCCTGCCCTGCCCTGCCCGCCCTGCCCTGCCCTGCCCGGCCCTGCCCTGCCCGCCCGCCCTGCCCTGCCCGGCCCTGCCCTGCCCTGCCCGCCCTGCCCACTGCCCTGCCCGTCCCGCCCTGCCCTGCCCGCCCTCCCGCCCGCCCTGCCCTGCCCTGCCCGCCCGCCCCTGCCCGCCCGGCCCTGCCCTGCCCTGCCCTGCCCTGCCCTCCCTGCCCCTCGCCCTGCCCTGCCCTGCCCTGCCCTGCCCTGCCCTGACCCTCCCTGCCCTGCCCTGCCCTGCCCTGCCCTGCCCTGCCCTCCCTGCCCACCCTGCCCTGGCCCTCCCTGCCCTGCCCTTGCCCTGCCCTGCCCACCTGCCCTGGCCCTGCCCCTGCCCTGCCCTGCCCCTGGCCCTGCCCTGCCCCTGCCCTAGCCCTGCCCTGCCCCCCTGCCCTGCCCTGCCCTGCCCTGCCCTGCCCCTGCCCTGCCCTGCCCTGTGCCCTGCCCTGCCCTGCCCTGCCCTGCCCTGCCCTGCCCTGCCCCCCTGCCCTGCCCTGCCCTGCCCTGCCCTCCCTCCCCTGCCCTGCCCTCCTGCCCTGCCCTGCCCTGCCCTGCCCTGCCCTGCCCTGCCCTGCCCTCCCGCCCCTGCCCCCCTGCCCTGCCCGGCCCGGCCCGCCCGGCCCGGCCCACGTCCGGGCATGTTTGGGATCTTAGGTGGTTGGAGGTGTCGCCTAAGACAAACAAAAACAATGCAACATATTCCGTAACCGAAGCCTTTTGTGTCTTAAGTGGTCATTCTTTTCTTTAAAAACGATGAATATACCACCTAATGGTGTGTCATGTATGAACGTCCGTCCGTCCATCCGTCTGATTGACTATCCGTCTATTGTTTGTTCTTTCTTTACAGAACATACAAACGATGGCAGCTGCATTTGCTATAATCCAGGCGCGTAATTTACGACGGGAACGAGTCTTTAGGACCGAACCAATCCCTTAGACTTCATGGATAACGAGGACCAAATATCGAAAGTATGCGACATTGCACATGCTGACATTATACGGTCAAACCTGAGATCACACAGTCTGTCAGTGTCATTGCAAGTGTTGACTGCATTGCGATTTTACGCAACTGGTAGTTTCCTGGCGGTTACTGGAAATATATACAACATTAGCAAATCAAGTGGTTCTAGAAAGTGGAGTAGAACTTTTGCGGACAGTGTTAGCCTGTGTTTCGTTTCTGATAAGGAGATACCTTGTTTTCAGACTAGATGGAGAAACAGTCCTGACGCATTTAACAAAAATTTCAGACCCGTCCGCTGAATGCACGTGCGCATTAATCCAGTCCTATACTGGTCAACATGTTCAGGGGCAATCCTATATGTGTGACACTGACTCACACAGTGCATGCATTTCTACATGTAATCAACAAATTACCCGTGTCCAGTTCAAATAAATATAATATGTCATTCAGTAGTTGTATCAGATACATCCATATCTGACCGGGCATGCCATTAATAATCGACAGTACATGTGTTCTGCTGACTCTGAAACGTGATTTCTGAGTTTATGAGGTAATCTAAGTAAAATTAAAAAAATGGTCGAACTACCATTTTATTGGAATGTAAAAATAAAAACATTGTTAATTGCTTCTTTTGTTGCTGTTTCATGTCATATGCCAATTTATATTACAGTATAAGGTTCACTAGTTGGCAATAAATATATCCACATGTATTCAATGGCGTCGGAATATTGAGATAAAATTTATATTCTACATGAGATTATTTTTAAAAATTAATAATATTCAACATTAGGCTTGCAAATCCGTTATTTTAGATGTCAAAACACATAAAGGGAAAGTAAAGTCATCATAAAAATATAAGCCCCGAGCGGGATCCGAACCCGCGCGGCACATACCGAAGCTGTAAACAATAACTAAGTTGTAACTTATGACGGACTTGTTATGACCGTCTTAAGTTTGTGTTGTGAAACCAAATAAGCAATGACTTAAGTCGGTCATAACTTTTGTCATAAGTTATAACTTAAGTTCGAACTTATGAACAAACTAAGATTGGTTAGTGAAACGGGCCCCAGGATGCGCGAGTCACTGATCACGCAACGGAAACATGAAACGGTTCAACGACGACCCAATTGAACAAAACTACGCAAGTAGTATCATCCAGTCAGCAACAAGCTTACAAATATACTTCGCAGTTGGCAGCAAACTAACAAGAATGTATGCAAACTGAAGAAAACTTGAATGTCAGTCGGGTTTCAGCAAAACCATAAGTAATATAATAAAATAATTATTGTCTTTTGAGTCGGTGTACATGAGATTTACCAAGTTACCAACAAGGTGAATATGAATCCCTATAGTCTGTTTCACGAAAGCTGCCCAAATTTTACGGCCATATAAACAATTCAAAAACAATATTTATTTCGATAATATTAAATTAAAAGAAAATTTAAGAATGAACCTTCTTTTTATTTCGTGAAATTTGGTCAAATATTGATTTTATTACGAAAAATTGATTTTTCTATGGGAATTTAACATGGGGGAAAAAGGTAGAGGAGTTGTGGGAGGAGTCAAAAAAATATTTTTTTTTAAATTGACTCCGAAACCTAGCTAGATAGCTTGGAAATGATCTAACTAAGAAAACAAAAGTTAAATTTTAAAAATCGGTCCAGTATTTCTGAAATTCTAAAAAATTTCCCCTTGTTAAATCCCCATAGACATCTTCACTCCTTGAAGATGTCTATGGGGATTTAACATGGGGAAATTTTGTTTTCGCAATAAAATCAATATTTGACCAATTTTCACGAAATAAAAAGGAAGTTCATTCTTAAATATTCCTTGAATTTAATATTATCGAAACAAATATGGTTTTTGAATTGTTTATATGGCCGTAAAATTTGGGCAGCTTTCGTGAAACAGACAGTAGTTACCTTGAACTTGGGTGTTCCTGCGTGGGTCGTATGCGAAACCACAGGTGGAAGACTCGGACCTAGGAACCAATAAATGACTCATTTGAAAAACGGTACCCCACCCACCCATTTCCTTACAATATACAGTATAGCATAAATGTCTATTGTACGGAAATTGTCGGGTGGGGTAACGGTTTACAAATGAGCCATTTATCAGGTCCTAGGTCCGAGTCTTCCACCTGTGTGCGAAACAAAGCATCATCCATCGACAGACTTAGTGGGCAAATATTATTGAAATTGGTGAAGGATTTATAAAGAAAACATTAAAAGCGTAAACGCATTTGCCTTATAAACACAGTGAACGTAAGTCCCCAGTGACCTTTACATTGGGTATTCGGACGTTGGTCATGTCCGAAACAAAACACCATCCCTAGACATATATTGTGGGAAAAATTGTATTGAAATTAGTGAAGGAGTTAAGGAGTCAATGAGAAAAAGATAAAAACTTAAACGCATTTGCCTTACAAACAATGTGAACATAAGTTGCCAATGACCTTCACCTTGGTGTTCGGGTCGTATGCGAAACAAAGCACCATCCCTAGACAGAGTGTGAGCAAATATTATTGAAATTGGTGAAGAGGTTAAGCAATTATTGAAAAATAAACGAATACGCCTTTCGGACGCACGGACGCACACACTCACGGACGGACGGACAGGGGTAAAATATACCCCCCCCCCCAAATAAATTGGTGGGGGCATACACATAAATAGCAGACGACAAAGTGTATTCAGCGATTCAAGCACATTATTTTGAATAATATAATTTATTGTTTACCCTAGTTTCTCGACAAATGAAAGAACGACATTTCGTCTCACTTAATCGCATATTGCGACGCTTTCGCCAATATGTATTCAATTAATCATATATTTAGCACTGATTTTATGCCTTGTTGTCATCAGTTCACGAGACGCAAAGCATATTACCACCCACACACTCGCTCACTTCGTGTCACAACGCAAATCACATACTGGTATAGTGATTCGAAATCACTGTTAGCGGGCGGAGCTTCGCGACTGGGCTGTGTAAACAATAAGTACGTAATAGTTCACATATTGTAAGCATACAGACATACATATTTGTAAGCAATAGTTATAGTTCACATATTGAATTTTTAATAAATTAATTTCTCGCTCGCTGGCGCTCACTACGAAATTAATTTATTAAAATTTCAATATATGAACTACAACTATTAAATACACATATTTGGAAGATTAGCGCGGGCGGTGGAGGCACGGTGTGATATATTACATGCATATCAATGCACGTGTTCGTTACATAGAAATCATTTTTGTACAAAGTACCACTTTAATGAATCATGGTTATTACATGTATCTAAAATGTATAGACCTGTATATTAAATAGAGGATATTCATATTTTTGCAACGAATATGACATATATGTTCATCGAGTGGTGTGAAATGTCCATAGTTCACGAGTACCGTTAGGCACGAGTGAAATATGGACATTTCACACCACGAGATGAACATATATGTCATATGTGTTGCAAAAATATGAATATTCTATTTATTATATACCGCTCCATGGAAATTAGCAGTTTTTTAGACTGTATACGGTAATGAATGTGTATTTGCAGCCTATTTGCAGTCCGGCATTGCAGATGCGAGTTATGAATATAGATAGCGGAAGTAGTCGTATTTTCACCGGAAGTTGTTTATTTCATCGATGAGAACATATGACTTTTATTTACATCGTATAACTATGTATTTCATGGGAAGGTATATAATAAATAGAGGATATTCTATCGTAAATTTTAAACAGCGGGAAATAATACACGAGTGTGCGTCGGCTTCCGCACGGACGCCGACGGACACGAGTGTATTATTTCCGCTATTCAAACATGTACGATGGAATATCCTATTTATTACAATTTCACGGCGGATATATATGCACATTTAGTCTATTTTTTAGATTATAATCAATGTTTTTTGATGTGCGCATGAATAGTTATACAATGACGTGTTTTCCCGCGTTTTGACGTTACGTTGTGTGACGTCAAATATGACGTCATGTACTTTTTGTGAAGTCCAAATTACGAAGCTGTTTCTATGAACCAGATATATTTGAGTGCATGTTTGAAATGTGTTCAATCACATTAACATTCTAGATTAGTCGAGACCCTTTCCAAGTTTTCAAATAACTTTATTTTGACTGTAATAAAAAATAAACATTTTGCATGGTAGCTCGTGGTTTCCAAGAAAACAGGCGCGCAATTACGGGTGTTCTCTTCACGGTGTATTATTTGTAAGGAGTTGATTACGGGTTTTCTCTCACAGCGAAATCCAAGCAAATAACTCGCAAGAGTGTAATAAAAATACATGCTCACTCAGTAGGCACAACATGTTCTTATTAGGAATTAAATATTAAGTGTATAATTGTGTCACTATTCAACCAGTTCCAAATATTACGAGTGCCCGCTATACTGATATAATAATTTAGTAACATTCATTTTACTGATAGTGACGCGCGGTGGTATCGGGCTATTTTCATATGCAAATGAGGCATGATATTTTTTAATTATTTATACTAATTAAATGCGTCACCTGAAAAAATAATATTTTCGACAGATTATAAAGTATGATCATTGCACATCAAAAAAATACAGACAATAAATAGCAATGTCCGTTAGCATTTTAAGGAAACACGGTTATCGCCACTGATGTCAGTGTGGACATTTACGTCTGATATAAAATGTATAATACTGCCAAACAATACGTTGGATAATCATGGTAATGGTGAATGAATGTTTATTTTGCCAGGAAATGTCACAGATGATGTCTCTGATATAATGAATAGTTTGTTCCTACTGAGTGGGCAGGTTCCTGTTAATTGTATACGTACAGTAGGGTCAGCGTGTAAGTGCACACACGAACGAACACGACAGGTTGGTTCCAACCTGTCGTGTTCGTTTGTGTGTGCACTTACACGCTGACCCCACTGTATATAAACAACACATTGATAACATAGTCATCTGTACTGATAAAGATAAACTTATGAAAGAAACGTAACACTGTTTCACACCATAGTAGCACCAAGGTGTATTATCACGTGGTTACAACAACAACAACAAGTACTGACATTTCCAGAAGCCCTCCGAATCAAAGTACGTATTATTTTATTTTGTCCTTATTATGTAATGGATTTTGATGAAATATGGCGCATCAAACGTGTCTTGTCAAGCTGCATTTGGTGGTCTCGGTACTTTGGCCCAAACTTATGTCGTTTTTGCGAAGAATCGATGTGCGTGTCAGTAGACAGGGAAATCGATTCTTCGCAAAAACGACATAAGTATGTGCCGAACTCCCGGGAAAACCAAATGCAGCTCATGAAGACGCGTTTGCTCGCCATAAAATAATACTTACTTTGGAGTGGGCGCGCTTTCAACACGTTCAGTCATTGTTGTTGTTGTTGTAACCACGTGATCATGCACCTTGATCATATGCCTATATTATCACATCTTTGATTCATTTTCGAGTTTTGTTTCTGCATTTACACAGCACATGGGCAATGTATGGACACGATGATGTGATGCATAGTAACACAGTTAGATCACGTTCGTCCGCATGTACGATCGATAATCCACTTTCTAAAGCTCGCGGATTATCTTCTCGTACAATCAACGAACCGTGATCTAACTGTGGCATAATAACACATACAGCGTCGAATGACGTTGTGATAACCGGATCTGGCATTGAAGTTATCGCCCTTGTCTAATCGCCGTTGTCTGCCGATTTAGATTAATTTTCTAAATCAATACAATATTTCCCTGAATGGTTTAGAAAATTCTCAAAAAGTTGGCGCTCATATGCGCATGTGCTCTGAATTTGTTTAAACCAACTGTCGCCTTCACTGTAGAAACAATTTCTGATTTTTTAATCAATTTCGGCACTAAACGGCGATTACTATGTGCGACAACTCCTGTGCCCACCCATATTATTACAATATACCGACATGTTATGTTTTCACCAATATCCGATCTCTCAGAATATGAACACTGCAGTGTGAGCTAAAGCTGCTATTTAAATACTTTATAGGCGTCTTGTATATGTCGTGGTGACTGGACTAAATTGTATGCAGTTATTGGATTTTGCGACCAGTGTAATTCCGCACAGTCTGATCTGGATCTGCACTGTTCGACATTCCATCAATTATTCAGCCGTCCTGCTTCTAACAAATAATATATATCGATATCATGCTTCATGAGAGTGCAATTGGATCAGGAGCTATACTGGTCACAAATTCCATAAATCCCATTTATCCAGTCAGAGCCACATTTGAAACATCACATGGCAATATATACTGAGCAAAAAAAAAGGAAACTTTACTGTTACCATTTTGTTGATTTATTTGACGTATGTCAGTTTGTGCTGTTCTGTCCAAAAACAATGAATGAAGTGAACAAACTAACTTGAACTTGTACGTGTTGTGGGCGTTATGGCTTCCAATGGCTTTTATTTGGTGTCAAATGAACATGAAATGTTCCCTAATACGTGGTGTAACCACCGCGTGCGTGGAGCACTCTATATTGACCCGGCGTCACATAGAATTGACGTAAGTCTGTATAAGGGCTTTTGGAAGACCATTCCATTCTCTGACAAGAGCATTGGACAATTGGTCGACGTTATGAAGCGCATATCGCTCCCGCACGCATCTCCCGAACTCATCCCAGATGTGTTCCATGTGATGCAGGTCGGGAGATACGGTTGGCCACGACAACACGTTGACGTTGTTAGCTGTCAAATGGTTGCGAGTTATAGCGGTATGCGGACGGGTAAGCCCGGCACATGTCGTCTCGGGAAAGGAATGGCCTCGGCTACAAGGTTCTCGTGTACCGAGCAGCATTTAAGTTCCGAAGAATGACTATCAATCGCGTATTGCGACGCCCCCCCCCCACCCCCCCCCCCCACTATCACCTCACAAACCATCACCCCACCACCTCCAAACCTGTCCCTTTCCCTTACACACACTTGTGCATAGCGTTCACCTTGATGCTGGGTACACTCCCTGCCGGCCGTCGGCGTGACTTACATTGAAACGCGACTCGTCACTAAAGAACATGGTGTTCCAGTCACGTCGACACAAACGACGGTGACGTCTCGCCCATTGAAGTCTAGCGTGCCGATGAATATGGGTAATAATACTGCCCGTGTATGGCCTGTGTGTCCTTTATGGGAGTGCCTGATGGCGAAAACGATTTTGTATCGTCTGCCCAGACACGTTGTACCGACGCACCGTGACTGTTGCATGTACAAACCTATGACGTAAATGAGTCAAGCGGATGGCACGATCATCCCGTAGCGTCGTTGCACGCGGTCCTTGGACGGGGTCCTTGGACGATCAATCACGTCCCCTATCTGCTGTATGCGCCGGATCAAGGCAAAAATGGTTGCCCGGGCGCAACTAGCTGCACGTTTTCCGCTTTATAGTCAAAGGGTTGGACTATATCGCTACACCAAGTAACACAGTAAAATTGTGCGCAATAGAATTTACACTTCCGCACTAAAATATAGATAAAACGTGCAGGGTGTTGGCATTTATGCTTCGATAATTCCAGCACAAAAACATTTACACAATTCCCTAACATTTGATTGGCCCGTAGCAAGTCTCTGTCCAAAATTTATATCCCAGTAAACTCCCACGCCGAACTACTTTCCGTAACCGTGAGGCGCAGTTAAAATAATACTTAAGAAAACGTAAAATAAACACATTTTCTTGATGAATTTATTTAAAATGCTGGAATTATAAGGAATGAATGGCCTTTTTGTGGAATTTATCGGGGATATAAACTTGGAAAAGTCGCGGGAATACTGGACGAAGGCCGGAAGGCCTCGTCCATTATTCCCGCGACTTTTCCAAGTTTATACCCCGATAAATTCCACAAAAAGGCCATTCATTCCTAAAGTGTGCATTACCAAAATTATTAGGTAACTCTCCACGAAGTAGAACGTAAGCAAAGAACGCTTCAAACGCACATTTTAAATAACTCATAACTCATAACTCTTATGTAATGCAGTGTAACCAGCTAAGTTACTTGACACGAGAACGTGCAAATCGCTGAAAACCGGTTTTTACCCAGTCAAACAAACACGTCGCACCGTGAGGAAATATCAGCGACTAGCCAGGTAGCTGCACTCTAGACCTACAATCTAACCCATATAAATTATCTAGTGTATACGTTTCATATAAAAAAAAAAGTTGTAGCCAATTAACTGGAGTATAGTTTCTTTTTTTGCTCAGAATATATACATACAGTATTGCCTCTGCAACCACTATAGTCCTCGATCCAGCAATGTACTTGTAGAGAATAGTAGGTTAGTGCCGTGAATGGGTAAAAATATCCGGCAAGGCTCAATAATGTCTTTATTTCTCATCAGAAGTATGTGTTGTGACCACTCATTTGAACCGTCTCGCCTAGACGGTTCACCACTCATTTTAACCGTCTCGCCGAATTTTAACCGTCTCGCCGATACGGTTCAAATGAGTGGTCACAACATATACTTTGGTTCAGAAATAAGGAAAATAGATAGAGAATAGTAGGTTAGTGCCGTAAACACCTACAAATGGCTGTTAAATGCAAAACTAGTATTGAATGGATATCAAAAATGTTTCACGGCACCGTGTTTCACGGCACATACACACTGTGTTGACGGGATAAGTATTGCACACATGCATATCACCGCTAAGTAAGTGGAATGGACTTCGATATTTTCATTTTGCAACCAATTCAATGGTCACAATATGATTTTCAGACTAGTCGAAGGTTCGAAGCTAAAACCACGGTTTGATGCTTAACTCGTTCACCCCTAAGTAACTGGAATGGATTTTGCAACCAATCCAGTCGTCAAAAAAATTATTTTCAGACTGGTCCATTTATGAAAAGGGAGTGTTTTTGTTCTCAAAAATATTAACATTCGGCTTGGCCACAATCAGGGCTCAGTAGAACCTTTCACTTTTAGACAAAAATCAACTTCTTTTTCAAGCTCCAAAGTCATTACCAAACTAAAATATTATATATCATGCTTATTTACCCGAAATATCAGTTACATAGCTATCACTGTTTTTTCGCAATACGGGCTGGAAGTTGGTTGGTAAAGGTCGTCACAGACTCTACACAGTTGGTGAAATGTATTTTTTAATTAATAATTGCTTTTGCAAAAACATGATTTATGTGGCAAATGTGCTATTTACAATTAAGTATATGCTAATGTGATTGTATCTCAATAAATGTTTTACAAAATTTCCATCAAAAATAGTTATTCCTCGACAATTGAAATTTGCATCATTTTCAAAAAAAAAAGAATTACTGTTCTCTCTGTTCTTTGAAATCAATAACCCCTATCTTAAGAAATACATTAATAAATGGATAGTTTCGTGGTAATCTGTAATACAGTACTCTGATATATGTATCGTATTGTGCAGGTGTAGTCACGTAGTTTAATAGTTATTGAGTATCGAATACGTGTATGAAAAAGTGTCTACAAACGGGACAATACATTAATTATGCTGTAAATAACAGAAACATCCTAGCTACTGTGCGCTTTTTCCATGCTAGCGATGTATAATAGTGTGTGTGTAGCTATAGATAGTGATAAACAGTAACATTACAATTTACAAAACTGCTGGATATGCAAAATAACTTAAAAAATATGGTTATTGTTTTCATAAAAGCGCTTGAAATCACATGTATCCATGATCAGAGTATATAAAAAGATAGTGAAATGCGTCCCAACACACATACCTACTGGTTCAAACATGAACACATTTATTAATATAGACAAATAAGTTGCCGTGCTCACAATTAAACTCATTTAATCCAATGTCACAGACTCTACCAAAAATAGAGTAAAAAACCATAAGGGGGGCAATGAGCAAGGAAGTATTGTTCAGTGATTATCATGGATCCCTTGACTTTGTCATGTTATATTTAAAGTAGTAATACCATAGGCACACATGCTTTGGATATAAATAAAACAAATCATCAGTGTTTATACGAACTAACTTTAATGAAGAAACGAAACACGAAATTCAAAACGTCTTGACGACACCGCTATCATTTACTACATGTAGCTGTCCGTCCGGAAAAAGTAGCACTGCTCATGGTCCCGCTGCAAAATGCAAAATGCAGCACAGTTTGTCTCTGCTTGGTCATAATTGTTGGCTGAGGCAAAATGCTTATAATGGAGCTTTTAGGCTCCCATGACTCGTCAGACTTGCTCGGCCAGCAGTAATATGTTTCATTTTTAATTTGTCTCTGTTTTAGGTACGACATCTTGAATTCATTTTCGTCCGCATCGACAATATGGCCCACAAACTCATGTTCCTCCTTTTGTTGGCGGCCCGCCGATTCCATGGAGCTTGACTGTGACATATTGTCCCACCACGGCATTCTCCAGACTACTGTCGAGATACAAATGTGATACTTGTTACTGCATTCAGTTGAACAAATGCAAATTTATTAAATCCATTAATTGCCACCATCAGATCCATATACGTTATGCAGAACCTACTTGAATCTGAAAATTATGCAATCATGTACCATTTTCGTTATTATTGAAGTTTTTTTTTTGTCAGTGCTCAGTGATAGAGAATTTTACGGAATAGATCTATGTCTACATGTGATTTATACTGCAGATATATATTTTAATCTGTTTTTATTTATTGCGACGTCTTGACTATCTCCGACAGTGGGCTTGGACAGTGGAGGCAGTGGAGAAGCTGCTACTGAATTAAGTTAAGGTTGAAAGCTAGTCAGTAGTTGCATTTTAATATTCATTACCCGAATGTGACATACATTAGTAATGTTTGAGTTATTTGAAGAGCACGCAGCAAAATCATTCATTTAGATAAAAGGATACCAGTACCGCTCATATTAAGGTGGTCATCAGCTGCTGAAGAACCGTCACCACTACTAAAGACAGAAAAGTATCAAGTATAATCTCCAAATATTGCAATTTTATCTTATTTTCTGCATATTTATGAAGGTAAAACAGTGCTAGAACCATATAATCCCATCTTCTAAGGAGACACTCAATATATCAGAATGATATATAAAAGTAAAAAAGTAAAAGTAAAAAAAATTTTTTTTTTATTTTTTCACAATTTGTTTAGCTACGGCAGGGGGGGGGGGGGGTGCGCAGGTGGGCGGCAAAAAAAAAATGGCAGGGCGCCGCGCCCTCCCATTTCTTGCTAGGGAAAACACTACTTGAATGTATACCTTACTAATACTATACATATATAGAGAGAGAGAGAGAGTGGTGTAGGTCGATAGGGTTGTGTTTTAATACAGACACGAAAATCAATGACAATTCCGATATCTGTCAAAACATGTTGGATATTCCACATATTGTACATATTGTACATCACTCCCACCAGTAAAGTATCATCCATAACATATTTAGTTGTAATACCCTTTTTTCGTTATTCCTTCATTATTAGTTTTTTTGAATTTCCCGGGTTAAAATCTTTATAATGACTCACACTTTTGTTGTTGTTGTTGTTGTGGCTGGATGTCTGTAATTCAGCCGCTGACTTTTGGGCTTTCATGTTGATGTTGCTGAAATTTCATTGCTGTCTTCTCGCGCCGTCGTATAAAAACATTTGTGTAATATGCTTTAAAGTTATTAAAGTCGTATTTAGATTGTATGTAAACAAGAGTGCACATCACCTGCTTTACATTTATACACATTGGCACTAGTGATTCAATTTAAAATATGTTATTGTTGCTGCTGCTTTAGTAAATATTGGCACCAAACCAATAGTAATTTTAGAAGTGTCTGGCATATTAGGATACTGGGTATATTTTGTAATCCCAATGATTACGCCCAAGCCTTATATGCTTATATTTGTAATGGTTGATATTTTTGGGTAGAGTCTGTGACGCCAGGCATTGAATTGAAATATATTGCCAGTAATAATTAATTCTTAGTATATATGACTGCAATTAAGCTTCAGTTCATTGTGTGCTAGTTTGGCAACTATAATAGATTTGAAAAGTGTTTGTGTATGTCAAATGCATGTATCAAAGTCAATTTATATTACACATGAACAACTGACATGTGCATAAAAAGCTATACAATATGAGAAATTTCATTATTGTATTGAATTTTGACAGTATTATGAGTATGCAGTATGGTATACAATCACTAGATTCAATATTATGTTACAAAATGTCTTGCCAAGTAGTTTTAACGATTTTTTTATAATTCAAGTAATTGCGTCACAGACTCTACACCGTCACAGTCTCTACATTTTCATATATTCAGGAGGATGGTGACTGTTTCAAGGGATTGCCATTTATAATAATTGTTATTTCCATACTAAAGTGTGGGTTCTCGAACATGGTACAAACATATTTGAACTATATATTAAGCATAAAAAAGTTATTTGGGCGTCACAGACTCTACATGTTTTTCACTGAATAAAAAGTTAGATGGTTGAAAGAGCGGTAAAAAAAGATTTCGGGAATAAAATATATTATTTTACATAAATTGTCTTCAATGTGATTAAGTAGCTGATCTCGAGTCATTTGCACCATACTATATGTCCTTTGTCTCTTTGTTATTATATATTTATTAGGAAAGGGGGAAAATTATCTCAATTCTATAACGAACCATGCCTACAGCTAACTTTCAGCTATAATCTTATTTGTTTAGGTATTATGATAATATAAACGACAGTTGATAGGTAATTGAATCGGCTACAAAGTGGTATATACTAACAACATGAGCTTATTAAGTATGGTTTAATTAAAAACAACTGAAAAGTAACTTTTTTCAAGTGAAAGGTCATAACGCTGAAATTGGGCTAAAAATCACACAAAAATTGGCAATATTTTTTTTATAGAAGCTGCTGCATATTTATTTATTTTTTTGGGTTTGCGAGATTGAATACTAAAGTGTATTTCCATTGCTAAAATACATCTCTTTGTCATATTTGGAAAGAGATAGAACACTATAACATCCAAAAATAATCTAATGAGCCCTGATTGTGGCCAGGCCGATTACTTGCAAAATGTGCAGATCCTGATGAGACAGTTCGTTACGAGCCTGCTCATCTGCACTGTTTGCATAAACCGCTATAGCGGGCTTCCGGGTTCAAAGGGTTAAACCCTATACTAGTGTAGACTGCTCACAGCGTAGTTGCAGTCGCCAAATGCACAGGAATTCCATAAACCTGTTGTCGGGAATTGTAACATGAGATAAGAGCGTCAATCGTAACGTAACGTAACGTAACGTCCCGCGCTTGCGGCGACGTCACTTCCGTTTTTATTGTTTATTAGTAACGTTAAGGTCGAACCTGAAATACACAACAAACAAAGCTAACATAGTTTGTTACTCCACTATACATCCCCACATTATGGTGCCGTGAGAAATTCTACAACTATGAATCTGCAGAAACTAATATCTACTAGAGAGGGCCAGCGTCGTCTCATTTCTAGACAATTGGAGAAGTTTAACAACGAATTGTCACAGTCGGAGAAGACAGCCCTACTCGAGATCATTGAGGAGAAGGCAGATATCATCAAGAATCTCAATGAGAAGATCGTGAATCATTCCGATGTCGAAGATTTAGAGTCGGAACTGATAGAAAGTGAAGAGTATTCCATTGATTTGCGTCTAAAACTACGGAAACTGAAAGAGGACATTACGAAATCCAATGACAGTGTAGTGTTGGATACACAAGAGGAACAGTAGTGCAATAACTGGACAAGGTACGAACATTTCTAATTCTTCTATTCAACGAGGGCCAAGTTAAAATTCGTAATTTCATAGACTTCCGAAACTGCTCTTACCAACATTTAGCGGAGATGTCGCTGAATGGCAATCTTTCTGGGACTCGTATGAATCGGCTGTGCATTTGAATCCCACCCTGGTTGATGTTCAAAAGTTCAACTACTTACGGTCCTTACTAGTAGGTACAGCATCAACCACAATTGCAGGAGTTCAACTTACTAACGCCAACTACCAGAATGCTATTGACCTATTCAAACAAAGGTTTGGACAATCACACAATATAATAGATTCTTACATGCAGTCGTTGCTAGATTTGCCGACCCCAAACAACAGTGTGACGAGTCTTCGCCATTTTCATGACAGAATGGAGACCTACATCCGAGGACTAGAATCATTAGGTAATTGTCAGAACTCCTACGGAGATTTACTTGTACCTATAGTCATGAAAAACTACCAACCGAGTTGCGGCGAAATTTAGCACGAGAACACGGAAACGCACGGTGGCAATTGCAAGATTTACGAGCGGCTATCGCCCGAGAAACCAACATACTAGAGGCGGGTCAGTTAGTTGATATTCATGAACCACACGTGCCGACGGCGTCCCTGTTCACCGGAACCGAAAAGAAGAAATATATGTGTAGAAAACAACCGTACGCGAATATAAATGGTGACATTAAAGAAAATAAACTTATCTGCGTGTTTTGTGGTGATCATCACCAGCCGCTCAGTTGTGAAAAAGTGAAAAATGCGAAAGACATTAGTTAAATCACAGGCGATTGAACTCAATCTGGTCCGACTAGTACGTATATAGATACAGGTGACACAGTTCGCCAGCGATTCGAATTTTTGAACATCGATATGTCGGTCAAATTTAACCGCAGTGTAACGATTCTGGTGACATATTAATGACGAGGTGTTGTACTTTTATAAAATATGATTATATAACCGTTTTCCCTTAGACAACCTTACCAAATAAGCGACAATGTACAGTCACCATCACGGTATTTTCCCTGCGAAGCTCATCACCACCATCCACTTCCGGTTTATTTAAACAGCTGGTGCAGTGCCGCAGTGAATAATGCTTGGAGACGGAGAATCACCCAGCAAAGATGGAGGATGCGGCTGAGGGTCAGATTTTAAAATTGTGCCTAGAAGGGCACAATGTGATATTTACAGGCCAGTGTGGAACCGGCAAAACTGTATTAATGCGGTAATTTGTTTTCTCTGAATGCTGGCGTGTATTAGATGGGCCGTATTAGATCTACTGCAAAAACATACGAATGCATTAACTTGTAGCACCCGTTCTCCACGGGCACTGATATAATCATTTAGTAACATTTATTTTACTGACCCGCGGTGTTATCAGGCTATTTTCATATGCAAATGAGGCATGAACAAATAAATATTTTCGATACATTAAAAAGTATGATCATTGCAGATAAAAAAATAAATACAGAGAATAAATATTATTCGCAGCTAACATTTTAAGGAAACACGGTTATCGCCACTGATATCAGTGTGAAAAGTTGTCTGATATAAAATGTATACTAATGCCAATCAATACGTGGGGTAATGGTGAATGAATGTTTATTATGCAAGAAAATGTGTCGGATGATGTCTCTGATATAAAGAAAAGTGTATGTCTACTGAGTGGGCATGTACCTTTAACTCCGATCCGGTGCTCCCGCTAATTTCGTAAAGCCCCTTTGCTCTGCCAGAGACAGACTAATGTATGCTCTATGTTTTTCAGCCGACTAACATTTGACTTTTAAACACATATTGAATCTAAAAATATCTTTAAATTTAAATAATTCTAGTCAATAGCAAAAACATTTACCTACAAACATTTTTGTTATATATAATTACATTCAAGACGGATGAGGAGCATCGAAAAACGAAAACACAAAGAAATATAAAAAAAATATCCGAAAACTTCATAGCTTGCAAATGATGTAACAACCAGAACAAAAGTTAAATTTTCAAAATCGATCCACAAATTATTTTTTAGCCTCCATGTTAAAATTCCCATTGGAAACTTCTGTTTGTTTCGCAATAAAATCAATGTTTGATGGAATTATTGATGAAAAATGGATCATATTAACATATTATTTAGACATAATGTGTTTAATTTCCACACTTACGTAGGCAGTAAGACAGTAACACTGAATAACCCAGCCACCCATACATCACATCACATACGAGCACCTGTCATATTACTTGACGACTTATACGTCCATACGTCCATACAGACAGAATACCGGGTACATACTTACCAGAATGCTGCATCGGAATTCAGTTTCATTCATTAATACTTCTTATAAAATTAATCACGGAACTCCATGACGATCCTCAAATGGAAAACAGCTGGTACTTGGAAATCTCCTTTCAAACGTGATGACGTCACAACGGAATTACAGTTCACAGATAGAACGTTTTTTTGTTCTCTGTGGTAAATAAAACTTTCATTATTTATTGGTCATATTTATTTTTACACTTAGGACGTTGGAACTTAAAAAAGATTATTGACACATTTATGTATTTTATTCATTTTATTTATTATTCAATCGACAACGACTTGCTTGTCACTTCGGGTCACACTGGGTCACCGGAAGTAGTTGGTGTTCATGTCGATCGCAACTTAAAGTACGGCTGCTAAATTCTCACTGATTTTGTAAGGTTATTTGATGAAGACGGCTATACGACCCATGTACGAACAAAGTAGAACAATGTGTGGTTAATATGTCACCATAATAATCACAATGCGGGTCGAATTGACCGAAATATCGATGTTCGTAGCTGACTTTTTCAATAGTATTCAAAAAGCTTGCCAGCCTTTATATTTATAATAGTATGGGGGGGGGGGTAGGGGCTCTGAATGTGGAGAGGGAACTTCAATTGCCTGTGGTTAAATCAAAGCGCTTATGTTTCAACTGCTTTGGAAACCACAGAGTATCAGATTGCCGGTCAAAGTTCAGATGTATGAATTGTCAGCGTAAACACCACACGAGTATTTGCGATAAATCTTACACAGTTTCAAATCTGAACCCCGATGCTACACCGTTTCGAATTCTACTTCCGGTCTGACAGAAACAACTGGAACTGCTATTGAAGTTCTCCATTCGAATACGCAGCAGAGATTGAACGTTCTACTCAAGACTGCTGTTGCTAAGGTCAGTTCATATGGTTATATTAATACCGCTACAAACATATTGCTAGACGAAGGCGCACAGAGGTCGTTTATTACGGATGACCTTGCTGAGAAACTGAAACTACAATACACCGGTTCAGACACTATTTCGTTGGCATCTTTTGGTGGTAATTCCAAACAGATACGTTCCATACCCACCGGCAGAATATTCCTACACGCGGATCAATGTGAAACGATACCACTAGATATACTCGTTGTACCCACCATTGCTGTTCCATTAACGAACTTACAGAGTGAAGTTAAATGTCTGGACTATATTAAAGGACTCAAGCTAGCACATCCTATTTCCATCGAAGATGAAGATTTTGAAGTATCGCTATTAATTGGAGCCGACTACTATTGGCAGATCGTTCAGAACCATGTTATCACAGGCAACGGGCCTACGGCAGTAAAATCAAAGATCGGGTATCTATTATCCGGACCACTTCCGGTTACCAAGAAACAGTCATCTGCTAGGTACATGTTGAACGTCTTTACAATGACACCCAGTGTCACAGATCTTGAGAAATTCTGGAAGCTCGAATCCATGGGGATTTCCGAAGACGAAGTTGAGTCATCTACTTCCCGTATTCTTGACACATATAAAGAAAACAGTATCAAGTACAGAGACGGACATTACGTAACTAATCTGCCGTGGAAAGAAGCCCATCCCGTGCTTCCTACAAATTATGTAGTGTGCAAGAAACGAACAGAGAATACAATTAGACGGCTTTCAATAACACCAGAATGGCTGACAAAATATGGAGAAATAATAGACGAACTCCGCAAAGCAGAGAAAGTGTGTATAAGAAGTTGTCAGATGTCCACATACCAAGCAGAAATGAAGGACATACAGTACAAGAGAAACAAACTAGCATTAGTAAGACAACTCAAACTGTTTCTCCATGATGGAATCCTGAAATGCGGCGGACGTATCCACAATGCACCGCTGGATGATATGAACAAGTACCCATACCTGCTACCACCGAAACATCCATTCACCAATTTGGTTGTTAATGATGTACATACTAGACTACTACATGCCGGAGCCAGCTCAACTATCACGTTCATAAGGCAGAAGTACTGGATTCCGGGTAACCGTCAAAACGTGAAGTCCGTACTACGTAAATGTACGAGCTGTAAGAAGATTAGTGGAAAACCGTACGTAGCACCTTATCCACTTCCATTACCCAAATGCCGAGTTTCTGATGTCAAGCCATTTACTTACACAGGAGTGGACTTTTCCGGCGCATTACTAGTTCGAGACAACAACAAAAATGACATAAAGGCCTACATATGCCTATTCACGTGTGCTAACACGAGAGCCGTGCATCTGGAACTGGTCCCAGAACTATCAACAGAGTCATTTCTACAAGCATTCAGACGTTTCTGTAGCAGAAAGTCTGTCCCACACGTCATGATGTCAGACAACGCGACTACCTTCATATCAGTCTAGACACTTACAAGATCTGTGCCAGTCGATCACCGTTCGAGAAGAACTCAACAACCGAGGTATCGAGTGGAAGATGATTCCAAAGCGTGCTCCGTGGTTCGGCGGATGGTGGGAGCCTCTTATAGGTCTCACCAAAACAACACTGAAGAAAGTCCTGAGACGATCATATGTCACGTACCAGACGTTACAAACTGTGATCACGGAGATTGAGGCGGTGTTAAACGACAGGTCGTTGACGTATGTCGCTTCCGATACATCGGATGAACCAGTAATGCTTACCCCGTCACACCTACTTTACGGCAGACGAATCACCCAATTCCCTTACGAAGAAGATGCCCCTACTACCAACGACCCATTTGATCGCCAGTCAGTTACAAAACTGGCTACGCACCAGACGATGATGATCAACCACTTGCGAGACAGATGGCGTCATGAGTATTTGACCGCGCTCTACGAGAACGTCATCAGACGACAGGCAGAAATGATCAAACGATTTCTGTCGGAGACGTTGTGTTGGTCCACGATGATATCCCTCGGTTACGGTGGAAACTCGCAGTCGTTGAAGAATTAGTTCCGGGAAAAGATGGACTTATTCGCAGTGCTAAAATTCGAACACAGAATGGTTTTACAAATCGTCCAATAGTGAAACTATACCCTCTAGAAATGTGTTAAATTAACTGCATAGAATGTGAAACTTGTACTGAGAACTGAATCTCAGAGACTGTATTTAGCAAAGGTTGGTCATTTCATAAGTAAGTTTCATACTAAGTACTTTTCAGAAGTAATATATTTACTTCAGTGATATATTAAGTTACTTAATATTCTGCTATTCAGGCTACTTTTCGAGGCCCCGAGAATGTCGGGAATTGTAACATGAGATAAGAGCGTCAATCGTAACGTAACGTAACGTAACGTCCCGCGCTTGCGGCGACGTCACTTCCGTTGTTATTGTTTATTAATAACGTTAAGGTCGAACCTGAAATACACAACAAACAAAGCTAACATAGTTTGTTGCTCCACTATACATCCCTACACCTGTGTTTTGAGAGTCTACTCCATGGGTTAGACTCCCAAACCCTAGTTTGTGCAATGCAAGTGTTGTGTATTTGACATATGGGACAAACCATGCGTTTTTTACCTACGGACACCTGCGATATTTCATGAAATATATTTACAGAAAATGGGATATTTTCCGTAAATAAATTTAGAAGTTGACACAAATTTCAGTGTACATGCGGAATATAATTCCGCATGTACCCTGAAATGTTTGTCAACTCTTGGCTTCATTTATGTAAATTTTGTTAAATTGTGTAAATGTATTTCATGAACTAACGAAGTTGTCACAAGGTACAAAATCGCGTGGCTTGTCTCATATAGAAGTCGATATATTACTGATATACGTAAACATGTGAGTATATACGATTTCATATTGTTGATATGCTTAAATATATGCATGGCAAGCCGAAATGCACAATACTTCCATGAATCAGTAAACCATAGTTTAAAGATTTAGTTTGCGATGTGCCTACTGTCTGGTCCACGTTTTGCTGCCGACGAACGTTTGGCTATTAAACACATTAACTGTCAGAAATATTTAAATGTAAGTACTTTTTCATCAATAACAAAAAAAGTCAGCCTCTCAAATATTTTTTTATTTTTGAATATACTGATTTTATTAGAAAAAATACGATCTGCCAATGGGAATTTAACATGGGGAAAAAAGTAGGTGGGAGTGTTCTGGAGGGTCAAAAACGAAAAAAATGGAAATTGATTCAGAAACCTGACGAGATAGCTTGGAAATGGAGTAATTAAGAAAACAAAAGATAGATTATGAACATCGGTTCACAAATTAAAAACAAATATTTAAACATCTATTTTTAGCCCCCATGTGAAATTTCCATAGGAAATACAATCAATATTTGATGGAATTTCATCAAATACTTACATTGAAACTTTTTTTAGATTTAATGTGTGTAAGAGCCAAAAGTTCGTCGGCAGCTAAACGTGAAACAGACAGTGGGGTTTAAGCTATCAGGAAACCTAGTTTGAGAGCAGATAATTGTCTAATTATTTGGGTTTAAGAAACTACAATTTGGGAGTGAGATGGGTATACATGGGAACATATATGACTCTGCGCATGCCTATTTTACGTCAACATGTGGGTATATACGGTTTCATATATCACACCTTGATCAACATACACTAATATATGTGTTTTTCTGATATGTGTGTGCGCTGTTCGTTATCTTCAATTTCCGTTTGATTATATTAGATCGATCTGCACAGTTATAATCGTCGATGCATGTATTAATTACGTATACATTTTTTTTTAATTAAACGTTGTGCATTTCTGTGTCTGCCGCTTTGTCGGTAGAACCAAATATAGCGAGGAAGTTGACACGTAATGACAGCGTCGCGCAGGCTTGATGGGAGCTACATTCGTACGTTGTAAGATGACGCCAGACTATCGATCAATGTAGGACAAGTTCTTCCTGCGATTACAAAATGTCCTAATAATAATAATCATTTGTTCTCTCAGGTCACATAATACATGACAACATGAGGTGATGGAATGACACAATGGCTAAACATGTACAAAATGTAGCTAAATCTCCGCCATCTTTGTATATTCAAGCCATCGTACAGTTTCACCACTTCGAGCGTTTAACATGTACATCATATACTATGACAGTAAACCTAGTAACAGTTGGTGCAATACATCACAGACAGATGTGAAAACAGCGTACTATAAATATTTACAAAATACAAAAACGAGATATAGGAGCATTTCTCCCATCAATCTCAAAATAAATGTCAACGTGCAACTTTTCAATCTGATGCACAGCCTATTGTTCGTGTACACGTTACCCATATGTAAAGCCATATGTACTCATATAGTATACATATAAAAAAAATACTTTCACACACGTAATTTATACCTTTTTACCTAGACCATGACACTTTCTGACCGATTCACGATACGCTACAAACTAGGGATCCATCAGCGAGCTGAAATGACAGAAATGTTGAAAATAAACACTATGTTCTCGATTCAAATATTTTTAATTTAACATACATAATGTATATCTGCTGTTGTTTTTATATAAACAATTCATTTGAACTAGATTTCTTCAAGATATTATTCAAGATTCATATAAAACGTTCCCACATTTAAGTTCATGTAGCTCAGACACCTTTTTATGAAGACATTTGCAATTTCACATATTGATAGTTCAGTATGTTGTCTATAATTTCTATTAATTCGATAATGATAGACCGAACATGGAACAAATGACTAATTATTCAAAATTTCAGGTCGGAACGGACAATATCATTGATGCTATACAGTCTTGCAGATTTTCTCTGCCGGCTAACCTGTGGTCCTGGCATGATATATGTCAGTGTCAGTCAGTGCCAAAAATGAAACAGTACACAAAGTATGCCTTTACCACGACACATGTAGGTTCTCCAAGAAGCTGATGGTTTCAACCGGTGTTTCCTGGTATTGAAAGACGAATATTCACTTTATCAACACGGAGAAGGTGAAAGTGAACAGTGATAGCTATATGTCATTGTTATAGATCGGTTTGTTACGTGACTGTCGGTGTCTGTGCCCAAATGATGATTATGTGTTCCAGCAGGATGGTGCACCATCACATACCAGCAGGGCAACACAGTCTTAGTTGAAGGATGCTACCACATAGTTCGTCAAACAAGATGAGTGGCTGCCACACAGTCCGGACAGTAATCCAATGACTACATAGGTGTGGGATTCTCTTAGTCAGAACGTTTACAGTCGTAGAGAAGTTAAGTTCGCTGAAGCGGAACTCAAAGTAGAGATTCAGAGATGTTGGAAGAAAGTCACTTAAGTGACATTGGCTGAGATCAGAAGCAGTATTTCTTCATGGAAGAAACGTCTCTGCGTACTGTGGTAGAAGAGTATGATGGGCCGATCGACCATTATGTCTAGTTACATCATGCATATAAGTTGGTACGATTAACAGCAATTTGAACTCTTCCGATATTGTACATGTCTACCCACCATATTGCATAATTGGTCATTTGTAAACTGTTTGGTTTATCACGATAACATTTATACAATATTTATACAAGTTATCTACAACATCCTGATGAATGTTCATGCAAAGTTTCAATTTTATCCCGTCAACACAGTGCCTATGTGCCGTGAAACACGGTGCCGTGAAACATTTTTGATATCCAGTCAATACTATTTTTGCATTTTACAGCCATTTGTAGGTGTTGACGGGATAAATAGAATAGTAGGTTAGTGCCGTGAATGGGAAAAAATATCTGGCGCGGCACGGAAACGGGATGTGCTCGGCAGAGCCTCGCCCATCCCGTTTCCTGAGCCTTGCCAGATATTTTTTCCCATTCACGGCACTAACCTACTATTCTCTATCTATTTTCCTTATTTCTGAACCAAAGTATATGTTGTGACCACTCATTTGAACCGTCTCGCGAGTGGTCACAACATATACTTCTGATGAGAAATAAAGAAAGTATTGAGTATATATATCAGTCACGGTCCCTCGTTGGGCGCCAAATGTCACAGGGTGAGAAAAATGTGCACCGGTACTTGTTTACATGTTCAAGACTAGTAGTTCAGGTAACAATACCTGATCATCGTTTAATTCAAACTTTAAGATAATTGCTTCGTAAATGTGATAGAATATATGTATAGCATATAATTTATGTGAATACTGCCGCGTTACTGTATCTTATACAGCACGTGGAGTGGCCAAGTCGGCCATCTTTGTGTGTTCCAGCCATCAGATATGATATAATGTAGCTAATCACATGTAGAAAAGCCAGGAGAACGGACTCCTATCAATTATATTACACCAAACTGTAAAATATGTCAGTTTTCTGGACAGGTTTCTGCCTGTGTTGTTAACAACATGAATCACGATTATAAATAGCTTCACACACAGAAAATCTAGTGTATTGTCCATGGTGTCTACTTACCTAATATGCGAGTAAATATTGCTTTACCTATGGGTAGCGTGTACACTATAGTCTGCTTCACGAAAGCTGCCCAAATGTTAAGGCTATATAGACAATTCAAAAAGAATATTATTTTCGATAATATTAAATTAAAGGAAAATTTAAGAATGAGCCTTCTTTTTATTTCGTGAAATTCGGTCAAATATTGATTTTATTACGATAGATTGATTTGTTTATGGGAAATTAACAAGGGGGAAAAGTGGTAAGGAAGTGTGGGAGGAGTCAAAAAACGAATTTCTAAAATTCAAAACAATTTCCCCATGTTAAATCCCCATAGACATCTTCACTCCGTGAAGATGTCTATGGGGATTTAACATGGGGAAATTGTTTTTTCGCAATAAAATCAACATTTGCAAAATTTCACGACATAAAAAGAAGGCTCATTCTCAATTTTTCCTTTAATTTAATATTATCAAAAGAAAACTTGTTTTTGAATTGTTTATATAGCCGTAAAATTTTGGCAGCTTTCGTGAAACAGACAGTAACTTAGGCTGTGCATCAGATTGAAAAGTTTGCACATCAAACTTTATTTTGAGATTGATGGGAGAAATTCTCCGATATCTCGTCTTTTGTATAGTTTGCTGGCATAATAGTTATAGCTTGCCGTTGTCATATCTGATTATTATGTAGTGCACCAAATTGTATTTGGTTTACTCTCATATAGTTTGCTGGACATGTCAAACGCAAGTGGTGAAACTGTACGATGATGGCGGAGATGGCAACTCAGTGCTCCATATAGTATACAATAACAAGACAACATTCACATATGTTATATTCATATATCACATCACTCTTAGGTTTCATTCCAGTAAATCGAGTGTGGTCCTTCGTGTTCCAGTCGAACGTAGTACATATTGAAGAAATAGTGCGAAACATTTTGCTTGCTTTCAGCTAACTGCTTGTGGTTACTGGTGAATTTCGGATTGGAATTATTAGAACTACATATACATTTACTCCTGCAACAAAAAGTATGAGAGAATTTTCATCTTACTGCCTGTCAGATCATGCCGTGCCACGTCACTTGCGGAACTAGAGACTGAAAGTTGCAATGTTCTGTGATGGTGCAAACCCATTCCCATCCATACGTTTTCTCTCGAATAAATTACTGTTTGAAACTCACAAAAACATCTCATTCTGTTGTTTTGATTATTTGTTTGTCAAAACACACCTCAATTTGTATTTGCCCTTTCTGACCAACAGGAACAGGTCAGATGGCCCTGAAATGAGCATTCATCAATTAATATAATAAAAATAAAAAATCAAATAGAACATAATAATGAAACAATCAAAGTGAATTTTAATTAGCAGAAAGTTTTATATTTATAAACTCCACCGGTGCCATTGTACGAAACCGGCGGCGAACGGAAACGAATAGCAAACGAAGTGAAGCGATTATATAAGACTGTGTGTTTGGGTTTAACGGCCTATCAACAGCTAAGGTCATTTAAGGCCGGGTTTACTACTAAATCCCATATATTACCTGTATAAATGGGGGGGGGGGGGAATCCCAAAATCAGAACTGAATATTTACAATAAAAACATTAAATATTCAGCCCTGAAATCAGAACAATCCTGATCTGGTCTTAGTCAGGTCCTTGCAAAAAATAGAATCACTTGGCCCCCTCCCAAAAGCAGCAGGATCATTACTAATCTTACTACTTGTATAATGGGCAATAACCCAATTCAACTTCCAGGTAACAAAATATCCAAAGATGGAAACGTCCATGAGGGCCAAACCAGACAAATCATTATTCCTATAAGGAGGAACCCGTATAGTTCATTTACGCCGTCGCGTTAACTCGACTAACCACCCTCTGTATAAGACTGACATGGCACAAGAAACTGACATGGCACGTGTATGTGACAATTACCTCAGAGCACGGTTGTCCGTTTGTACGGTCAATATTCACGCTAATGCTCGTGAATTATCTTCTCGCACGGAACAAAACAGACCATACTTTCTATTAAAGGCAGGTTTATATTACAATTATAATATTAAGAGCTAGCTCCAAATGAGAGTAGTTTGTGAGTAAAAGTACAGATGATGATAATAACCTACTTTGATCACACGTGCCGTAATGCCATTTTCATCAGCCGGCGGCCGAAGTATGATTTTGTCTGGCATCGAATGTGTATCGGATTGATAAAACGCATGTTGTAATGTATTGCGAGTAACATATCCACCGGCACGTTAAACGGAAACCGATATGCAAGCATACACGTAGTACTATGCATGACACACATATTATAAAATCATAATTGGGGTAATAATGTATGTTTCTTATCACATATGGTTCCTTTCACTGAACTTCTTCATAGTTCACATGCATTTCTCTCATGATACTCATATTGTCACATACAGGTCACAGATTATGTGCATTGACTTCGCATTTACGTAAATACATTAATATTTCAACAATTCATTTTTCAAACATGCTTTCTCTGGTGCTACTACAGTTTGTTGCTAAAAGTTCATAATACTGCGTCTCAACTAATACCAAAGGCCTCGGCTGAAAAAAATCGACACATATCTTGGGGAATCATTATTCATGGAATAAACAACACTGCCCGAAACATTTAGCGAACATTATCAGAATATATGGGTTTAAATGTAGGAAAATGGTGATTACTATCTGACACTCCTATGGTAATCCGTTATATGACAGTTTTAACATTAGTATGAATACATGGTGTTCCGTTTAGGCCATCGTAATATCGCTATCGGGTCGATACTACGATAAGTAGAGACTACGATGACGATGACGCGATATCTCGATAGCACGATGACGATACTACGATATTATATCGTAATATCGTCATTGTCGTATCGTAGTATCATACCATGGTATTCGTAGCATCATACTATCGTCGTTGTGATATAATAATATGTCATCGTAACTTCGAGCTATTGTCATTGTAGTATGGTACAATCGTCATAGTATCGTACATGTACAATAGAGCGTATACGATCGCATGAAAACATTGCTGATTATTTTGTTGTATTTCTAGGAAGCTCTCCTGGTGATCACAATGCCGGCTACATGTATATGTGCGCTAGTGTGTGTTTCAATGACTGTGTCTGTGTGTCCGTTCAAAACATTAGTTCAAGCTTTTATTTACTGAAAACGAATTATTGACGGAGCCACGTTGATAAACAAAATCACACGCATCATGATATGGCTACATATTTACGGGTAATATTTCCCTGGATAGTATGCCCCATATGGACAGCAAGGGGGCATATTACATTGCTCTTGAGGGTCCGTCTGTCCGCCCGTGTACATTTACTTCGAAAAGTTTGTAAGAGTCTTTCCAGTTAGAGTCCAGTATGCCACCGGGGAATATCCATGATTTAGAAACATACTGGCTAGATGTTGTTTCATGTATTTCAGTATTCAATATCATAATGCATGCATTGACAACATTCAAAAGCCATGTATTTACATTACAAGTGCTGTTTTATGTTACATATACAGATGAGCACCAGTATCTCGAATATCAGTATCTCGATGATATCCCCTATCTCGATGATTCACTAAAGTCCCAAATTATATCCTTATTGGTTTAATATAAATTTCCTCGGCTATCTCGAACATGCCCGTATATGTTCATTCTGTCCCCTCCGTATGAAAATACGTTAAAAATTTCTTCGCTATCTCGATCGCATAAACGCTTGGATAAATCGCTTAAGTGCCTGTCTACCAAGATCGATTTGGTTGACACTAATTTTCCAAACATATTACCAAACAAAACAAAATAAACTCACACCTACCTTTGTTGTTTGCTTAATTAGTCTACCTGGATATATTTGAGTGTTTGTCACGATTCATTAATCATATCACGCTGCTCAGTTACGCAAGTCACTGAGAGTCGTTAGCCACCTTGTAATGTTGATTAGCTTACTACCGTTGGTCATTAATTAATTGGTGAATGTTTACTCGCGGTGTAATGGGGTAAAATTAGTTCATATTTTTCGCGAAAATATTAGACCATGTGACTTCATCGCTATCTCGAGCCTAGTCCTATCTCGATTATTGGACGATCTCCCTTCGACTTCGAGATACTGGTGCTCAACTGTATATCTACATAATTATTATATAATGCATGCACCATGAAATAGCAAGGCACAACTAGAAAGTGTGTATTTACTTCATTTAATGGTGGATAATGGCCTGCCAACAGCTACGGTCATTTTAGGCCAGTCAACTGGGTCGAATCAACTATTTCACCTGTATGGATGGGGGTGTGGGTGGGGGAATCACAAAATCAGAATCGAATAATTTCAGTAAAAATGCATATTTAGCCCTGAAATTATAAGATGTTGATCTGGTGCCGGGTCGTCACCACAACAGAGTCATTTATATACACTATCTAAAAGTAAGATGATTAATACTGATCTGACTACTTTGTAATGGGTATAACCGGATTCAACTCTCAAGTAACGAGAAATCCAAACATGTATCTGAGGGCCAAACCAGGGATATCGGGATTCCGGTAATAACGAACCCGATCAATAGTTTAGATACATTTACATCGTCGTATCATAATATCGTCTTTCTACAATGGTATTATCATCATTGTGTTATCGCAATCGTCATTGTGGTATCTTGTAGTATTATAATAGTAGCAATCGTCATAGTACGTGTAGTATCGTACTATCGTCACCGTAGGACATGTTACTTATGGACAGTGTATGCGCATTGTTGTCATCGAAAATTGAGTTTGCAGCTTACTATCTTTAAAACTTTAATACTTTTTTTTTTGTTGGATGCGTTTGCGTTAATACGAACAGTCCCGGTGAAAAACATTAGCCATTAATAAACACGACACAAACTGTATTAGCTCTTACACCATACAGGTAGCATATTGCAACTTTAAGAAATGAAATACTATACGATTCAATATGATGCGGCACGAAAGCATCCAACAGATATCGATTAAAAACCAAACGCACTTTTCGCTGACAACAATGCACATGCGCACGTCTAACCGGAAGGCGATACCACAATAACGAGAGTATGAGTCACTCATGATTACACATGGTACCATTGCCGTTACACCTGAGTGTCCTTCGATTCAAAGATAATTGATTCGTAACTGTGATGCAATACATGTTAACATATATGTGAACACTGCCTCGTTACTTTGTCCGATACTGTACATGGAGTGGCCGTGTCGGCCATCTTTGTGTGTTCCAGCCATCAGCCAGTTTCACCTCTTCTGGCGTTTGACAAGAAGCTGACATATGATATAATGTAGCTAACCATACATAGAAAAGTCAAGGCAAGTGCCAAGCTGCCGCCCCTACGGCCAATGGACCGTGGTCCCAATGTTTCACACAATGTGTTTTCACGAGGACGATCAAATCCTTGAAATGTTGGACTTCTGCATGAAAATGTTTCCACTATTCGCGCACAATCAATATATCCGTGAGAGAAACATATCGCAGTCTGACGCCGAGGTCGTTTCTTATGGAAGCGTCCTTGTGCCAATGCTAAACTATATTTATTTCCTTAATTAGGAGATACTAACTCCTAATTAGGACCTAATATCTCCTAATTAGAACCTACTATCTCCTAATTAGGAGTTAGAAGATAAACAAATTAGCATTGGCACAGATAATAAGTCCTAATTAGGAGATAGTAAATCCTAATTAGAAGACTCCTAACTCCTAATTGAGATATTCTAAGTCCTAATATGGAGATACTAAGTTCTAAATAGGAGTTAGTATCTCCTAATTAGGACTTAGTAACTCTAAATAGGTGTTACTGTCTCCCAAGTAAGAGCTAGTATCTCCTAATTAGGAGTTAGTATCTCCTAATTAGGAGTTAGTATCTCATAATTCAGATATAAAAATATGTTAGCATTGGCAAAAGGACGCTTGCATAGTTTATCTCTCTTAATTTATTTACTTGCACCCAGAATCGATCACTGCTTACGTTTATTTATCAATTGCTATGTGAACAGAATATCCGCCATTTCCCACCGGAAGTGACGTTTCAGCAACACCAAGGACTCGTGTCGTATTTCTCCGTAATAATACCGAAGATGAGCGTGTCGTTTATATAGTTTATCCCTTACACTGCTGAATTACATTTTGTCGTCTGCTGGCTGTCTTTTATGTTCAATTTTTCTCATTAAAAACATGGTTTGACAGTACTTCAGAATCAATTCCAATGGAAACGATTCTCAAACGCTGCCAAACGGTGTTTTTATTAAGAATAAAGACACACTATTAAATAACAGCAGACGACAATTGTCGGTTCCGGCGTTATAAGGGTTAGGATTCTGGGTCCACTTGACTGGTACCCGCGGTGGTATCAGGCTATTATTCTATATATACAAATGAGTCAGGAAATTTTCAAATTTTTCATACAAATTAAATGTATCATCTGAAAAAATATTGTTATCGACAGATTATAAAGGATGATAATTGCACATCAAAAAATAAATACCAGAATAAATATTAATTTCCGTCAACATTTTTTAAGAAACACGGTAATCGCCCCTGATATCAGTGTGAAAATTCATGTTTGATATACGAAGTATAATGCAAATTATATCATCGGGAAGTGGTGAATGAATTACTGTTTATTTTGTCCGAATAATGTCATATCTAACAAATGAACGAAAAAATATGCCTCCCTATAGCATAAGCTGGCACGTTGGTGGAAAGATATATATATACATGTATATATTATATGTGTGTTAGTCTCTTATAATTCCGACACATGCTGACGTTGTATATGTGCTATTCTAATTCTCTTGTAATTGTATTATAATTATTGCATGATAATACATGTATGCACGTGGGGGTACCATAAACTAATTATGTATCAGTTAAACTACAAATGAGAAAACTAGTATTCACAGATTAATTGACCTTTCATTTAGGAACAGCTTGAATGACGGGACTATGGGGCGCCGTTTTGGACTTTAATAGCACTTTGCGATATCACCCCGCGCCCCATACGGAACATCTTGATGACGTCATTACAATCTCACATTCACATGATGGCATGTATCGCACTGTTTCTCTGAACATTTTGAAAATGGAAATACCATGAAACGGGATGGTACATGTATCTCGAAAACTGCATCTAAACGAAACCAGTAATGCTGCCGATATTCAAAGCTCGAATGTGTCGAGCAGTCAGCAAGCATATTGAACTGAAATCACGATGGGGTGAAATATGAAGTCGCCATAGTTGAACAATTGTCAAACTTTGTAAATGTCCTTAATTATCAAAAGGAGACACAATATATTCGGGAAATATATTTTATATTTTATATTCAATTTTATATCTATGTTTTCTTATACACTTTGCTTTTAATCACGTTTTATATTAAAGCCATCGGTAATTCATTGATGACAAATGTGTGTGTTGTACATATACATGTACATGTTATATGAATGAACTCCAAAATCACTCTATTAATGACGTAGTGAAGAAAGCAGTAATTTGTCCCAAGCGTTTCGACAGAAGGTAACGTGACTTCGTGACGTCAGCATACATACACATGTAGCAATACTACGATATCATTGCAACGCCAATGATGGTGTATGTACATGTAGCGAGACTACGATATCGTTTTATTACACTCTTCCGATTTATTTGCACGGGTTTTGCTGTGAGAGAAAACCCGTAATCAACTCCTTACAAATTATACACCGTGAAGAGAACACCCGTAATTGCGCGTGTGCTTTCTTGGAAACCACGAGATACCATGTGAAATGTTTAGTTTGTATTACAGTGAAAATAAAGTTATTTGAAAACTTGGAGAGCCTCAACTAATATACAATGTTAATGTGATTGAACACATTCCAAACATGCACCCAAATATATCGACTTCATAGAAACGGCAGCGTAATTTGGATTTAAAAAAGATTACATGACGTCACGTTTGACGTCACACAACGTGACGTCTAAACGCGGAAAACACGTCGTTGTGTAACTATTCATGCACACAGCCCAAATCATTGATTAAAATCTCAAAAAAATAGACTAAATGTGCATATATAAGTGTAATAGGATATTCCATCTTACATGTTTGAATAGCGGAAATAATACACTCGTGTCCGTCGGCATTTGTGCAAGCAACTCGTTCGTTACGCTCACTCGTTGCTTACGGTGAAGCCGACACACACTCGTACATTATTTCCCTCTATTCAAAATGTACACGTTGTAACACCAATGTTGGTTATGTACGTGTAGCGACACTACGATATCGTTGTAACGTCAATGTTGGTGTATTATGATATAATGTTATTCCGCATCGGCTTGTAACGTCAATGTTGGTGTAAGTACATGTAGCGACACTACGATATCGTTGTAACGTCAATGTTGGTGTATTATGATATAATGTTATTCCGCATCGGCTTGTAACGTCAATGTTCGTGTATGTACGTGTAGCGACACTACGATATCGTTGTAACGTCAATGTCGGTGTATGTACATGTAGCGACACCACGATATCGTTTGTAACATCAATGTTGGTGTATGCACATGTAGCGACACTACGATATCGTTGAAACGTCAATGTTGCTGTATTATGATCTAATGTTATTCCTCATCGGCTTATTAGCACGTTTTACCTAAAAAGAGCTAGTTCTCGAAAATGCTGATACCCCCTCGTACAATGTATGTTGCAAGTTGTTTTATTAGTTTCTTGTAATTCTTACACAAAATGCACTATATTTCTTGAATTGTGAATTATTATTATTATATCCATTGGTGAGATTTAATAAACAATATATATATTGTGATCCGATAAATTGAGTTTGTTGTATGTCTTGCCACTCCATCTTCTTACGTGTGATTGTTATTGGATAAACTTGCCTTATGGCAATGGAGGCCAGTCCAGCACCTGGTATGCTATATGGTACGCCATGGTGGCCGGACCAGCACCTGGTATACTATGGTCTACTATGGGACGCCATGGTGGCCAGTCCAGCACCTGGTATCTATGGGACGCTATGGTGGCCGGTCTAGCACCTGGTATACTATGGTCTACTATGGGACGCTATGGTAGCCAGTCTAGCACCTGGTATCTATGGGACGCTATGGTGGCCGGTCTAGCACCTGGTATACTATGGGACGCTATGATGGCCAGTCTAGCACCTGGTATACTATGGGACGCTATGGTGGCCGGTAGCACCTGGTATACTATGGGACGCCATGGTGGCCAGTCTAGCACCTGGTATACTATGGGACGCTATGGTGGCCGGTCTAGCACCTGGTATACTATGGTCTACTATGGGACGCCATGGTGGCCGGTCTAGCACCTGGTTTACTATGGGACGCCATGGTGGCCGGTCTAGCACCTGGTCTACTATGGGACGCTATGGTGGCCGGTCTAGCACCTGGTATACTATGGGACGCCATGGTGGCCGGTCTAGCACCTGGTATACTATGGTCTACTATGGGACGCCATGGTGGCCGGTCTAGCACCTGGTCTACTATGGTATACTATGGGACGCCATGGTGGCCGGTCTAGCACCTGGTATACTATGGTCTACTATGGGACGCCATGGTGGCCAGTCCAGCACCTGGTATCTATGGGACGCTATGGTGGCCAGTCTAGCACCTGGTATACTATGTTATGGCATGGTGGCCAGTCTAGCACCTGGTATTCAGATTATGGCATGTAGCATCAATGCACTGCTATGGTATGGCATGGTGGCCGGTCTAGCACCTGGTATTCTATGTTATGGCATGGTGGCCAGTCTAGCACCTGGTATTCTATGTTATGGCATGGTGGCCGGTCTAGCACCTGGTATTCTATGTTATGGCATGGTGGCCAGTCTAGCACCTGGTATTCTATGTTATGGCATGGTGGCCAGGTCTAGAACTGGTATCTATGGTTATGCATGGTGGCCAGTACTAGCACATGTATCTATGTTATGGCATGGTGGCCGTCTAGCACCTGGTATATGTTACATGGTAGGCCATCTAGCACCTGGTACTATGTTATGGCATGGTGGCCAGTCTAGCACCTGGTATTCTAGTTATGGCTGGTGGCCGGTGCACCTGGTATTGTTATGGCAGGTGGCCAGTCTAGACCTGGTATTCTGTTATGGCCATGTGGCAGGTGGAGCACCTGGTATTCTATGTTATGGCATGGTGGCCGGTCTAGCACCTGGTATTCTATGTTATGGCATGGTGGTCAGTCCGGCACCTGGTATACTATGGGCCATCGTAATATCGCTATCGGGTCGATACTATTATAACCCGACACTATGATGACGATGACGCGATATCATGATAGCACGATGACGATACTACGATATATAGGACAATGGTGGTCATTACTATCCTACATTCTTATTGTAAACCGCTATATGGCAGCTTAACAGTATGAATGTACGGTGTTCCGTTTAGGCCATCGTAATATCGATATCGGGTCGATACAACGATAACACGATAACGATGATGCGATATCACGATAGCACGATGACGATGACGATATTACGATATTATATCGTTATACTATTGTCATAATTATATCGTACTATGTCATCGTAGCATCCCTGATTGTACATGTACATTTTGATCAGGAACTACGTACACTGCCTGCAAATGTAACTAGCATACAACATCCGATCATACATAAGACAATATATTTCTATTTAATCGTAATTTAATCTGTGTCAAGTAGATCCAGTAAACGGGATCAAGTTAGTTTTCTACGAATTCATATCTCCTTGCCGATCATCACCCGATTTCCAAATATCACTCGCAGGCTGATGCACATCGACCTGTGTTAATTACTCACGTGTATTTCCATCGCGCAATTCGGGCACCCTGCTATGTGTTGGCACAATTTATGTGACACTCTTATGCAAATTATTACTGGATAGTGTAAACATGCCGCATGTTGCGGAACTTACGGTGTTCCGTTAAGGCCATCGTAATATCGCTAACGGGTCGATACTACGATAGTACGATACTACGATGACGATAATACGATACTACGATGATGATAGTACGATAACACGATGACGATAGTACGATACCACGATAACGCGAAACCACGATAGTACGATGACGACACTACGATATGATATCGTACTATCGTCATCGTAGTATCGTACTATCGTCATCGTACTGTCGTTATCTCATTGTATCGACCCGATAGCGATATTACGATGGCCTTAACGGAACACTGTTTATCGTAGTATCGTACTATCTGGCGCATCATTTTTGAAAAATACGTATCAATGGATATGGTAACAAGAGTTGTCAGAAGACAACGAAGCGCGCCTGGTGGTGCTTTAGTTTAACGAATATCAAGAAGTTGTGTGAAAGGAAGCAGAACTTAAAATAAATTTGCCCCACTGTTAAGTTCGCGAAAGCACCAACATTTCTGCTTCATCATGTCTTATAGGCTAAGTGAATGCACCGATTTTTTATAAATTTAGTCATAGAGTACTGCACATGAGAATCGCCTCCATATGGTTATCTGGTGCACTGCATTTATTAGAATCTTCTCATGAGAATTATAACACATGTGATTGCCAGTGCAGTGTGACTGCGACATGACGATCCGTTGATTACTTGTGTAAACGTTTTGGGACCATATCCCGGTAAGGTATCGTCACATTTTGTATTAGCTGCACATGATGCACTATATGGCTACACCACGGTGAACAATTTTATTTACGTTTCGCGCACTAAAATATAGGGAAAACATGCAGGGCGTTGACGTTCATAATTCGCTATATTGTTTTTGAGAAACAATTCTACAATATAACAAAACTATTACCATAAATTTACCTAAGAAAGTGTGTATTAGCAAGATTGTTATGTCACTTTCCACGAAGTAGAAATGAAACAAACGCAAATTTGGAAGGACTACTTCGTCATAACGCTTATGTAATGCAGTGTAATTAAATTCAATTAGAGTTATGTACTCAGAACTAATATTGTATGCGTGTTACCCCATTACATGTGTCTACATACACGTGTCTTATAGTGAAAAAAAAACTAAACTTGTAATTAACTCTTAAAAGGCCAAAACCGGAGAGTATCGTCTGCTTCGTAATTTTTCAGATATGTTTTTAACAATGCACATGTTGGACAGCACATGATAATTGTCTACACTGGAGACAATTATCAGGTGCTTACAAACCAGGTTTTCATTACGTACAAGAAAATGTGGCCTGTCGGTACACGAATTCCACAGGGTGGCAGATATATTTTCGAAACAACAGCGAACTTGAGAAGGACGGACACAATGATACACAGTCCAAACACGATATGCCACCGGCTCTACCATGTCTACCGAGACCGGTGTAAAACTAAAATTAAAAGGCAGACGACAAAGAGGAATTCAGCATTGTAAGGGTTAGTCATGCATCCAGACAGCACAGAATTTAAAACTCGCCCCCATCGTTTTTACCGCGAATATTATGGAACATCTGATTGGCTGACTGAACGTATGAACCGATTAATTAGATAACCGACCCTGACTGGCACTATAATTTCGGCGGTATATCTCGCTTTCCGCTTTTGACTGCGGAACATTGGATTTTACTCAGGCATGTATACGTTATTTAATTTTGCTTAGGGCCAACCCTACATACAAGTATTATGATAATCGTACCTACATGTATACATACTGTAAGGTGGACGTCACTTGCGCGTGATGAATTTCATATGGGTTCTATATTTAAGGGGAAATTCCTTTGTTATTTGGGACTTTGTTTCTAGGTTTCACTGTTTCCCATAATGACTTGTGACGTAATGTTTGTCATACATGTATATAGTATGGTCACCTTTTAACTCGTTTGTTTATATTTTCAGAGGATATGACACTACAGGAATACGTTAATCTATTTGATGGAACGAACGTTTTTTTATGATTCCTGATGCGTAAGGAAGACAAATGATAGTTGGTAACGACACGTGTGCATACATGTGAATTAGAACACCATGTCCGACTGTTTACGGTCGATTTCACTGAACTGTTTTGCATGTATGTCTAGACAGTCTGCTTTATTGTGCATGCCCCACATGAAAATACAAGGTTTAGTACTTATTCATTGTTTGCGTATAACCACTGTATTTGCGGATGAGACTGGAAAAACGGGGCTTATGGGGTATGCCACCAGCGTAGTATGCACATCCGTGTAGTCTGATCATGGTCTACACCGTTCCCTATTCCATGAATGAAACGCCCGTCATGTTTCTAAAGCAACATACATTGTATATCGTTATTAACCAAAATAGGTGTCATATTTGATCAGGAACTACACATAAATCGCATAAACCCAATGTTGCCTGTCACAGTCACATTTATGTTCCTATTTCTGCTTACAATAGCTGTTTCAATCACTAACCAACTAACTAATATTTGTCAAGAATGTTTAATACACGTGCCGCAGTTATGGTATAATTCAGAGAGTCCGTTAACATGACATATTTTTGGAACATTATCATTATGACAATTAACCGTCAATAGGAACAATTAGTAAACCTAACTGCATTTTATGACCAAGTTCATAGTGACAAATGCTTGTTTCAGAACGATAATATTATGAACCTTTTCATATTGACCTCACTACATCACATTTTCATAGCTACTAATGATTGTCAGAGAACGGAAATCTTATGCAAATGTTCATAGCGACTAATGTGTCTGAGAACGGGAATGTTAGGAAAGTTTTCATAGCGGCTACAATATGCGGGAGCGATGGTACGTTTTATGTAAATTTTCATAGCAACTAAAATGTGTCTGAAAGCAGTAATTTTCATAGCGACTTCAATATGTGAGAGTGATAGAACGGTTTATGGAAATTTTCATAGTGAGAGGTATATTACATTTGATTAATTTTTAATAGTGAGAGTGATATTACGCTTTATGAAAATTTTCATAGCGAGAGGTATATTACATTTTATGAAAAAATTAATAGTGAGAGTGATATTATGCTTATGAAAATTTTCATAGCGAGAGGTATATTACATTTTATGAAAATTTTAATAGTGAGAGTGATATTAAGATTTATGAACATTTTCATAAGGAGAGGTATATTACGCTTTATGAAAATTTTCATAGTCCGGTTTATGAAAATTTTCAAAGAGCGCTAATACATTTTATGAAAAATTGTTTGCCTCAGAACGGAATGTTATGAACATGTTCATAGTAATTTCAATATGTGAGTCACAGCGATGGTTGCACTGGTGTTTGCTGAGAAATTCTTATGAACAATTTCACAACGCTTGAAGGCAAAGGAGATCGTAGAGATAGTATGCTATATCGAATACTGAATGTCTGTTCCTAATGTCTGTTCCTAGAATGTGGTGAAATATTATGATAATTTTCATAGTCAAGTGCAGTCTGAATTTTTCATAACCTTCCTTATGCATATGGGGTCGCTATTTTGAGCAACTGGATTTGCTCAAACAAAACTTAAGCCTGTTGAAAGTGATATTACGATGGCCTTAACCATGTTAACGGAACACCGTGCATGTATATGCCATTTGCTTTGAAACAGATGGATGTTTATGGTGGTCATTACGGTGCGAACAAACTCGAAATGGAGATTGAAGGAATAAAATATTCTGATACAGCACAGTAACATTATTTAGAAAAATAGATTTGCCATATTTTCATAAGACTGCATACAACAGTCTTCTTGCTGAAAATGGCTCAATTCAATAAATGGGCAGCCGGCTGAAAAGAGGGATATTACGCTGGTCCGATCAGGGAATGCGCTGGACGCCATGTTATAAACATAATGCCGCTGAATAACACTTTTGAATGTTCTCTGATTGCAAATTTACCTAGCACACAACATCCGATCATACATCATGTACATAAGACCAGATATATTTATATCCTGTAAGAGGGATAAAGTTAGCTTTCAACGCATTCCAATACCCATACCGATCACCCTCCGAGTTGCAAGTATCACTCGCAGGTGCAGGTTACATGTAAGGCATATTATAGGAATGAATGGCCTTTTTGTGGAATTTATCGGGGTATAAACTTGGAAAAGTCGCGGGAATACTGGACGAGCGAAACAAATTACAATCTTCGAAAGAAAATCAAAAAATAATAAAGATTTTTTTTCGAAAATTGTAATTTTTTATGGCCTCGTTCAGTATTCCCGCGACTTTTCCAAGTTTATATCCCCGATAAATTCCACAAAAAGGCCATTCATTCCTTATAATTCCAGCATTTGAAATAAATTCATCAAGAAAATGTGTTTATTTTCCGTTTTCTTAAGAATTATTTTAACTGCGCCTCACGGTTACGGAAAGTAGTTCGGCGTGGGAGTTTACTGGGATATAAATTTTGGACAGAGACTTGCTACGGGCCAATCAAATGTTAGGGAATTGTGTACATATTTTTGTGCTGGAATTATTGACCTGTGTTAATTACTCGCGCGGATATGCCATCGCGCAATTGGGGAACCCTGCTACGTGTTAGCACGATTTATGTGACACTCTTATGCAAATTCTTACAGGATAGTATAAACATGCCGTGTTTTGCGGAACTACGTGTTGATGTCAGTTTATCATGTCTGGCTACCTTGATTGTGTCAGCTGCGGTGGCTCAGTGGTTGCATCGTCTCTGGCGCATCATCTTTGGAAAACGCGTATCAATAGATTTGGTAACGAGAGTTTGTCAGAAGACAACAAAGCGCGCCTAGTGGTGTTTTTGTTCAACGAATATCAAGAAGCTGTGTGAAAGGAATCTTAAATTAAAAGGAATTTTCCCAACTGTTAAGTTTGCGAAAGCGCTCAAATTGTTACCTTGACCTTGGGGTTAGAGGGGGTCTGAGAGTGATGGCTGTTGAAGAGCATGCTAGAGAAACATTAGAGGAAGGGATGGGTAAAATATCAAGAAGAAAGAACTAAAAAAGTAGCTTGTCTCTTCAGCTCATAGGGACAAACAATAAACGTTTCGTTTCTACGTCGCGTAAATACGAAATTAAGAAACTTATTTTCCTCTCTACATGATGTATGCAATGGCGAGGTCTTAATATGTGGCTGTGACTGGAGAAATAGTGTTTATGGGAGCTGTGACCAATGCAGTTCTTGATCAATACCACACTCCAGTAGCCTGATCACGATTTATATTGCTTGCTAGAAGCAGGGCGGGTGTTTCATTGCTGGAATGGCGAATATATCATATCATGACCAGACTGTGCGGGTGCACATGATGATCTGGATCAGCACTAGTCGCAAAACCATTGAGCCCCATTTCCCCAATCACAGCCATAATTATACGTTACTACGCGGCGTGGAAACGAAATATGTATAGCTCATTTGATTTGTATGTGGATATACAAATGTAGCGCGGCGGAACGAGTGGCATATATCGATAAACAAATTCAATCACATACATGCATACAAACATATACATAATATCCACTCATATACACAAACATGTGCAAGCATAAATACATGACATACGTACATAAACAGTGACTGTGTTTCACAATCGAAATGATCTGACAACCGAGGACGCACAGTTTCCATTCATTGGACCGGTACTACATGTACAATAATCACATGTATATGATAATCAAATAGTGATAATATGGTCTTATACATTGTACATGTATGCAGGTGTAACACTTTCTATGTTGATACAGTGCAACCTCTCTACAACAGCCACCCATGGGAAGACGCAAAACTGGCTGTTGTAGAGAGGTGGCTGTTGTAAGGGAGGTTTATGCTGAATTAAATGTTATCGTCTGATGTTTATTTATTTTCTTCGATAATTCTCATCAAATACATGCTTTGACAGTACATGTATGCAGGTGTAACACTTTGTAGTTTGATATATACATGTAAAGTACCGAACATTAAATTAAAGGGTACTGGTGTGGAACATTTCTCTTGCGACAACTTTGTGAGAAAACAAAGTTTGCATATGCTAACAGTGTTCCCGAAATGAATAGTATATGTATCGCTAGTATTTTGATGTGGGGATGTGTTCAATACGATAACATGTGATTGTTTTATATATCTGGTGAGAATAATGTGTGGTGGCTAATTTAAAAGAAGATTATGTAGATTGTTGGTAGGCGTACGGGAAAGGGGTGTACATGTGTGTTGTGGGTTGGTTTGTATGTGGGGTTGGCACGGTTGAAAAATGATATTGATCGATATTAATATGAGATCTCTTAATTCCTTAAAACAATAATTTCTGTTGTTTTGATTATTGTTTTGTCAAAACACACCTCAATTCGTATTTGCCCTTCCTGACCAACAGGAACAGGACAGAAATGAGCATTCATCAATTAATATGATTAAAATAAAAAATCAAATAGAACATAATAATGAAACAATCAAAGTGAATTTTAATCAGCAGAAAGTTTAATATTTATAAACTCCACCGGTGCCATTGTACGAAACCGGCGGCGAACTGGTTACTGCTACCAAAGGAAACAAAAGGAAACGAATAGCAAACGAAGTAAAGCGATTATATAAGACAGTATGTTTGGGTTTAACGGCCTATCAACAGCTAATGTCATTTAAGGCCGGGTTTACTACTAAATCCCATATATTACCTGTACAAATGGGGGGGGGGATCCCAAAATCAGAACTGAATATTTACAATAAAGATATTAAATATTCAGCCCTGAAATCAGAACAATCCTGATCTGATCTCAGCCAGGTCCTTGCAAAAACCAGAATCACTTGGCCCCCTCCCAAAAGCAACATGATCAGTACTAATCTTACTACTTTTATAATGGGCAATAACCCAATTCAACTTCCAGGTAACAAAAGAGCAAGATACAAACGTCCATGAGGGCCAAACCAGACAAATCATTATTCCTATAAGGAGGAACCCGTACAGTTCACTTACGTCGTCGCGTTCGCCCGACCAACCACCCACTGTATAAGACTGACATGGCACAAGAAACTGACATGGCATTCGTTTGTGACAATTACCTTAGAGCACGGTCGTCCGTTTGTACGGTCAATAATCACGCTAATGCTCGTGAATTATCTTCTCGCACGGAACAAAACAGACCATACTTTCTATTAAATGTAGGCACAAACTATTATTTATAGGAATTAAATAATTGTATAAGTGTGTCACTATTCCACCAGTTTTAAAGATTACAAGTGGCCGCTATGCAGGTATAATCATATAGTAATATTTATTTTTCTGACAGTGACGCGCGGTGGTATCAGGCTATTTTCATATGCAAATGTGGCATGGTGTATTTTAATTATTTATATACTAATTAAATGCGTCACCTGAAAAAAATTGTATTGTCGACAGATTATAAAGTATGATAATTGCACATCAAAAGATAGATACAGTGCATAAATAGTAATGTCCGTTAACATTTTAAGAAAACACGGTTATCGCCCCTGATATCAGTGTGGAAAGTTACATCTGATATAAAATGCATAATAATGCCAATCAATACGTGGGGTAATGGTGAATGAATATTTGTTTTGCCAGAAAATGTCTCAGATGATGTCTACTGAGTGGGCATGTACCTTTAAAGGCATGTTTATATTATAATTATAATTTTAGAGTTAGCTCCAAATGATTTAGAGAGTTCTTCAATTGATTCGGCGCTAGCTATAAATAATTAGTTGAGTTTATGTAGAGTTGGAGTCATGGAACACCAAATCTACATAAACTCAATTAATTATTGCTAACTCTAAATATTTAGAGCTATCATAAATATTTACAGCTAGCATTAATTATTGGAGTTTATGTAGATTTGGTGTTCCATACAAGTTACACTGTAACACAAGAACTGTCTGTATAGAATATGTCCGTTTGTTTCAAATGTAGTAGAATTACACATGTGACTGAATATCAATATATAAAGTATATATGACCCTGTTCTTCTTAGTGTATATTATACAGAGCATTTAGTTGCCATCTCCACCATTTTAGTTTGTACATGCTATCCGACAGTTTCACCACTTGTAGTGTTTGACACGTACAGTAAATAATATGGCAGCAAATATCATAAATTTGGTGCAATACATCCCAGATATATAGGACGACAAATATTATTTCAGCAGACTACACAAAAAGCTAGATATCTGAACGTATTCTACCATCACTCACAAAATATACAAATGATACGTTTTCAATGTGTACAATGTCAAACTGATGCACTGACTAGTATTACAAGTACATCTGACACAGGTAAAAGCCGTATGTACTCGCACAGCAGGCAAGTAGACAGTATAGTGTAGTGACAATACACTCAGATAACTGCTTACAAGCCACTGGATTCGATACAGTATGTATGGTAATACATGTATATTATCTACAGCACTGTGTATTGTTCTTACTGTTACACAGTCTTTACTGAATTCTCAAACAATTTAACAAAGGGTCAACAACCCTTTCAGATATCAGACTGTGTATATAAATTTAATGAAAACAAAGCATAGCACGCTATATTCTGATTACTCCCCGTCATGTTGCAACATATTTTATTCATGTGTTTGTCATATTATTAGTGGTATGTGTCAAACGCAATAATAGGTAAAACTGGGCGATGGCTTGTACACACTATGATCGCCGACATGGCAACTCCATACACTGTGTAGGATATAGTAAGAAGAGAATGTCACATGTATGCTATGCTTATATCCCATCACATTTACGAAGCAATTATGCATGAATCATTGGATGATCCGGGGCCCTACGGGTCCTTAAGCTATGGGCACAGGTATAACCCATGTAGCCGATTTCATCAAAATTGCAAAGTATACTTATCTAGCAAAGTATACTTTGAGGGAGTAATCATTTATTTTTCCTGAAATGCATTATTTCATATAAAACTAACAACTGCATATATTTGATGGTTAAAAGTATGCAGAATTATTATACTGAATTTATTACATTATCACAGCCAAATTGGCTGTGATAATGTAATAAATTCAGTATAATAAACATTTATAAATTTATCATAAAATTGAAAATTTCTCCCTCAAAGTATGTATACTTTGCTAGTAAAGTATACTTTGCAATGTTGATGAAATCGGCTACTCTTCTAAGTTCTAAGTATTACTACGACAACTCGATAGCCAACAGCATACGTCTTGGTCAGACTGAACTAAACTGCCAGCAAACGCAAATGGCCTTTTCCCGTGAATACGCTCAAAAGTAATCAATTGCAATTTATTGTACATGTATATATGGCACCGAAGAGCAAATGTTAAGATACAAATGAGAAAATAGCGTGCAATGTACTTTTATACAATATTGGTCAATTCCTTTATTTCAAAAACATTAATATTGTGCTTGAAATTAAGCAGCATGAAAGGCTGAACGTGAGCTGTGCTATAGGTCAGACTGAGGCAATGCCATTGCTTGATTGCTAGCTGGAATTGCCGGCAGATGTTCAGAAACTTTGATAATCAGGGCAAGATTAACGCAGGCGATTGTGTAGTATCTTGATGACTTATTCTACTTCCATCAGATCGACACTGCTGTCTGTTTTACGAAACCTTCCCAATTTGTACGGCCATATTAACAATGTAAAAACAATAGTTTTTCGATAATATTAAATTGTATCAACATTTAAGAATGAGCCTTCTTTTTATTTCGTGAAATGTGGTAATATATTGATTTTATTACGAAAAATTAGTTCTCTGTGGGAATATAACATGGGGGAAAATAGGTGGAGAACCTGGAAGAGGAAAATTTTGGAAATTGATTCTGAAATCTAGCTAGATAGCTTATAAATGATCCAAAAAAACAAAATTTGCAATTTGAAAATCGGTCCACTATTTTTGAATTTAGAAATATTTCACCAGTAGTGTGTTACATGTATACATGAGACCAGGATTCTGTACCTAAGATGTCCGATTTTTCATGAAAAGTATTTACAGAAACTGAAATACTGTCTGTAAATGACGTCGAAAGTTGAAGAAATGTTCATTCCAAATGCACAAGTCTATTCCGCATTTACTCTGAATATCTTCTCAATTTTCAACGTTATTATAGGAATGAATGGCCTTTTTGTGGAATTTATCGGGGTATAAACTTGGAAAAGTCGCGGGAATACTGGACGAAGGCCGGAGGGCCTCGTCCAGTATTCCCGCGACTTTTCCAAGTTTATATCCCCGATAAATTCCACAAAAATGCCATTCATTCCTTATAATTTCAACATTTGAAATAAATTCATCAATAAAATATGTTTATTTTACGTTTTCTTAAGAATTATTTTAACTGCGCATCACGGTTACGGTAAGTAGTTCGGCGTGGGAGTTTACTGGGATATAAATTTTGGACAGAGACTTGCTACGGGCCAATCAAATGTTAGGGAATTGTGTAAATATTTTTGTGCTGGAATTATTTGTAAATACTTTTCATGACATATCGCACATCGTCTTATGTACACACTCACATGTCTTGTCTCATATAATCAAGTCCGGCTCTCGCAATAATAATAATAGTGATAAGACGTCACATCAATAATAGACATTTAGGCATAGTTTCATGGCAGTTTTGTATTTCTCTGACCTACTGCTAGTTTTTACACATACTTGGGGAATAGTTGACTATTTGATGCTGTGACTAAAGAAATGCGGCGTAATGTGTTTTGAGACTAGCGTATATCCAGAATAGCCTGTGTATCCGCACAATCTGATCAGAACTGCACTGTTCACAATCCCATCAGTGAAACACTCTGCATATATATATTGAAAGCCGAGAGCTGGAAACAGCAAAATATCTCACCTTTTTTATTCTTTTCCCGCTTTACATACATATACTAAATAGAGGATATTCATATTTTTAACGGCACTCGTGAAGGACATTTCACACCACTCGATGAACATATATGTCATATTCGTTGCACAAATATGAATATTCTATTTATTATATACCGCTCCAGGGAAATTAGCAGTTTTTTAGACTGTATACGGTAATGAATGTGTATTTGCAGCCTATTTACAGTCCGGCACTGCAGATGCGCGTTATGAATATAGATAGCGGAAGTAGTCGTATTTTCACCGGTGTTGTTTATTTCATCGATGAGAACATATGACTTTTATTTAGATCGTATAACTATGTATTTCATGGGTAGGTATATACTAAATAGTTTTATTGTTGTCAATATTGCCTCGTAAGCTCTCAATGGCTGGCAATATTCATTTAGTTTGGTGACACGTTAATAACTAAACCATTCATTCATTCATTCATTCATTCATTATAATAAGCAATATAAATCGTTATGGATCGCTACCGGAGTATGCTAGTCGATTAGGAGTCACACTGGCCACAAATCCCGTAATCACCACTTCTCCAGTCACAGCCACATCTTACTGTCACTACTACGCGTCACTCATACGTGGCGGCCATCTTGAACCTTTGCCACTGAAATAAGCGTTGTCGATTGGAGCTTTTTGTTATTACATGTATTGCCTGTTTGCCTTTTGTTCCTAGATGTATTGCCTATTTGCCTTTTGTTTCCCCATTTATTGCCTGTTTGCCTTTTGTTCCTATATGTATTGCCTATTTGCAATTTGTTCCTACGTGTATTGCCTATTGGCCTTTTGTTCCTACAAGTATTGCATATTTGCCTTTTGTTCCCACATGTATTGCCTGTTTGCCTTTTGTTCCTACATATATTGTCTGTTTGCCTTTTGTGTTCCTACATGTATTGCCTATTGGCATTTTGTTCCCACATGTATTGCATATTTGCCTTTTGTTCCTACATGTATTGCCTGTTTGCCTTTCGTTCCTACAAGTATTGCCTTTTTGTTATTACATGTATTGCCTATTTGACTTTTGTTCCTACAAGTATTGCCTATTTGCATATTGTTCCTACAAGTATTGCCTATTTTCATTTTGTTCCTACAAGTATTGCCTATTTGCATTTTGTTCCTACAAGTATTGCATATTTGCCTTTCGTTCCTACAAGTATTGCCTATTTGCCTTTCGTTCCTACAAGTATTGCATATTTGCCTTTTGTTCCTACAAGTATTGCATATTTGCCTTTCGTTCCTACAAGTATTGCATATTTGCCTTTTGTTCCTACAAGTATTGCATATTTGCCTTTCGTTCCATACAAGTATTGCAATATTGCATATTTCCTTTCGTTCCTACAAGTATTGCATATTTGCCTTTCGTTCCTACAAGTATTGCATATTTGCATTTTGTTTATACCAATTACAATATTTCATATTTGCATTTTGTTCCTACAAGTATTGCCTATTTGCCTTTCGTTCCTACAAGTATTGCATATTTGCCTTTTGTTCCTACAAGTATTGCATATTTGCCTTTCGTTCCTACAAGTATTGCATATTTGCCTTTTGTTCCTACAAGTATTGCATATTTGCCTCGTTCCTACCTACAAGTATTGCATATTTGCCTTTCGTTCCTACAAGTATTGCCATATTTGCCTTTCGTTCCTACAAGTATTGCCTATATTTGCATTTTGTTCCTACAATATTGTATTGCCTATATTGCCTCCTTTTGTTCCTACAAGTATTGCCTATTTGCCATTTTGTCTACAAGTATTGCCTATTTATTTGCCTATTTGTTCCTACAAGTATTGCCTATTTGCCTTTTGTTCCTACAAGTATTGCCTATTTGCCATTTTGTTCCTACAAGTATCGTCTGTTTGCCTTTTGTTCTTACAAGTATTGCCTATTTGCCTTTTGTTCCTACAAGTATTGCCTATTTGCCTTTTGTTCCTACAAGTATTGCCTATTTGCCTTTTGTCCTACAATGCCTATTTGCCTTTTGTTCCTGTTGTGCCTTTTCAGTATGCTAATTTGCCTTTTGTTCCTATGTAATTCCTATGTGTTTTGTTCCTACAAGTATTGCCTATTTGCCTTTTGTTCCTACAAGTATCGTCTGTTTGCCTTTTGTTCTTACAAGTATTGCCTATTTGCCTTTTGTTCCTACAAGTATTGCCTATTTGCCTTTTGTTCCTACAAGTATTGCCTATTTGCATTTTGTTCCTACATGTATCGTCTGTTTGCCTTTTGTTCTTACAAGTATTGCCTATTTGCTTTTGTTCTTATATTGCATTTGCCTTTTGTTCCTATATTGCCTATTTGCCTTTTGTTCCTACAATATTGCCTATTTTGCTTTTGTTCCTACATGTATCGTTCGTTTGCCTTTTGTTCTCGTTTTGTTCCTTTTGCCTACAATATTGCCTATTTGCCTTTTGTTCTACAAGTATTGCCTATTTGCATTTTGTTCCTACATGTATGTTGTACTGTTTTCCTACAAGATTGCCTGCCTTTTGTTCCTATATGTATTGCCTATTTGCATTTTGTTCCTACATGTATCGTCTGTTTGCCTTTTGTTCCTATATGTATTGCCTATTGGCCTTTTGTTCCTGTATTGCCTATTTGCCTTTTGTTCCTACATGTATTGCAAGTTTGACGTTTTGTTCTTACATGTATTCACTACATGTATCTGCCCTTTGTCCTTACATGTATTGCCTATCTGCCTTTTGTACCTACATGTATTGCATATTTGCCTTTTGTGCCTACATGTATTCTCTATTTGCCATTTGTTCCTACATGTATTGCCTATCTGCCTTTTTTTCCTACATGTATTGCCTATCTGCCTTTTGTACCTACATGTATTGCATGTATTGCATGTTTGCCTTTTGTGCCTACATGTATTGCCTATCTGCCTTTTGTACCTACATGTATTGCATTTATTGCATGTTTGCCTTTTGTGCCTACATGTATTGCCTATCTGCCTTTTGTACCTACATGTATTGCATGTATTGCATGTTTGCCTTTTGTGCCTACATGTATTTCCTGACCTTCGACAGTGACAATCTGGTTTCATGCAGCAACGTTTGATATTCAAATAATATACAGTATAACCTCTCCAAACCGGACACTCAGCGGACGCCATTATGTTAATTTAGATGGGTGTCAGTGTAATCTATTTCATTGTCGTGTCTGCCAATGATTGGACATGAGACACAAAATAGCTTAATTACAGGAACCTCTCTAAACCGGATACCCTACGGACCTCGCAGTGTGTCCGGTTTAGAGAGGTTTCACCTTATTGCTCTTGGGCAACACGGGACGGTTGAAAATAGCCAAAATTGACTGCTTTTCTGAGGGCGGCGGGTGACTTATAAAACTCACCGCCTCTCACAGTCAGTTAAAGAGGCTCTTGCGACAAATATTGAAAAATACTCGCAAATGAAGTACAAATCGTGGGCCACAATACAAATGCAGTAACCGCATCAGATGTGTTTAATTATTTTTTTTACAAAGTTACCCCACCCACCTATTTTTGGCCAGAAATTTCAAGCCTCCCAAAGTCAAGAAATATTAATAAACCTATTTTTCTAGACACACTGGTGTAACTTGCAGGGTCGGTAGTGAAGTATATATAAAATCGTCCACCCCCTTTTTAAAGCTAACCGCCCACTGTCCCGTGAGACATTGATCATATTTCAGATGAATTAGGATATATGTTGGAGTTATTGCCCTTTCCCGATTATTACACCAATAATGTTACGAAATTTTACATCTCAGACAACATGTATGTACATATTATTTAAAAACAATGTGTTTTTTATAAAATTACTAAGGCAAACTGTACAATACAGCGGACAGATATTACAGTCGGGTCAGCGTGTAAGTGCACACACGAACAAACACGACAGGTTGGTTCCAACTGTAAGGAATTATGTCATAGAAAGATACCCTTGGCTTCAATGATAATTACTCCATAAGCGTGATGTGATATATGAATATAAGATATGTGAATGTTGTCTTGTTACTGTATACTATATGGTGCATTGAGTTGCCATCCCCGCCATCTTTGTATATTCAAGCCATCGTACAGTTTCACCACTTCGAGCGTTTGACAACAGCGTACTATAAATATTATGCTAGCAAAAAAATACAAAAAACGAGATATAGGAGCATTTCTCCCATCAATCTCTAAATAAATGTCAACGTGCAACTTTTCAATCTGATGCACAGCCTATTGTTCGTGTACACGTTACCCATATGTAAAGCCATATGTACTCATATATTAGGCGAGTGGCCACCAGTGACATGGATATATAGCATCAACAAAGGATAAGATGCTACCAATTTATGTATCACTTTTTAATATAATACTTACCTCTGGTATTTTACCCGAATCTTGGACAATAGGCACAATTATGCCCATATATAACTAGATTGGTCAGTAAGCGAGGCTTACGGAATACCCCCCGCGTGGGCCCAGGTACCCCTAAAATATGTAAAAATTTCCAAGTGTGTGGGCTTGTGACCTTGACTCTGGGATTAGCGCGAGCGGCATGAACGTGAATTTGTCACAGGGTGGTAGAGGTCCATTGGAGCAATGAGTGTGTGAAATGTGAAGCAGATCCGAGCAAGGAAATAGAAGTTATAACCGATTTCTCTGATGTTCAGTTTTGTAAAGAGACTACCGTATAACCTCGAATTAACGCCCCCGGAGGCATTACATTTTACAAAAGGGGGGGGGGGCGTTTATTAGCCAGTAAAAAAAAAAAAAAAAAGGATTACACAAATAAGGATTTAAGGATTATTTGTGTTTGAAATTAGCGTCATTGGTAAAAAAAAATCATTTTTTTTATTTGGGGTGGGGGGGTGGGGGGGGGGGGGCGTTTATTAGGAGGGGGCGTTAATTCGAGGTTATACGGTATGTATGTGACGTTGACCTCGAGATCAGCGGGGATTTGTCACAGCATATGAAATATTAAGAATTTTCAATGAAAGAAATAGAATTTATAACATATTTCTCTAATGTTAAGTTTTGTAAAGAGACTAAGTATGTGACCTTGACCTTGGGATCAGCGGGGGTTGGACAGTCGTAGATTTGTCACAGCATGATAGTACAACCTTAGAGGAATGCACAAGTGAAATAATAAGAATTTTCAATGAAGGAAATAGAAGTTATAACTTATTTCTCTGATGTTAAGTTTTGTAAAGGGACTAAGTATTTGACCTTGACATTGGGATCAGCGGGGGTCGGACGGTCATGGATTTGGCACAGCATGGTATTAGAGCCTTACAGGAATGCATGTGTGAAATATTAAGAATTTTAGATGAAGGAAATAGAAGTTAGAACAATATTTCTCTGATGTTAAGTTTTGTAAAGAGACTAAGTATTTGACCTTGACCTTGGGATCAGCAGGGGTTGGACGGTCGTGGATTTGGCACAGCATGGTAGTAGAGCCTTACAGGAATGCATGTGTGAAATATTAAACATTTTAGATGAAGGAAATAGAAGTTAGAACAATATTTATCTGATGTTAAGTTTTGTAAAGAGACTAAGTATTTCACCTTGACCTTGGTATCAGCGGGGGTTGGATGGTCGTGGATTTGGCACAGCATGGTAGTAGAGCCTTACAGGAATGCATGTGTGAAATATTAAGCATTTTAGATGAAGGAAATAGAAGTTATAACAATATTTCTCTGATGTTAAGTTTACGGACTAAGTATTCGACCTTGACCTTGGGATCTGCGGGGGCTGGACGGTCGTGGATTTGGCACAGCATGGTAGTAGAGCCTTACAGGAATGCATGTGTGAAATATCAAGCATTTTAGATGAAGGAAATAGAAGTTATAACAATATTTCTCTGATGTTAAGTTTACGGACGCACGGACGGACGGACGGACGGACGGACGGACAACCTGACTCCAGTATACCCCCCCCCCCCACACACACACAACTGGTTGCGGGGGGGGGGCATAAAAACAAAGGTGACGCCCGTAAACCTGAAAACTATAGACCAATAACCATTTTAAGTTGGCTATGCAAGCTCTTTACGTCCGTACTAAATCAAAGACTTAACACTTGTTTAGACTCCAATATCATACTGTCCGAAAACCAAGCAGGCTTTAGAAATCGATACTCTACCACTGACCATATGTTTGTAATGCACACGCTAATTGAACTTCTTAGAGCACAAAATAAAAAAGTATTCAGTCTGTGGTTGTGTTGATTTCTCACAGGCATTTGATTCCGTCTGGAGAATTGGTCTATGGAAACAATTAATACATAGCGGCATAAAACGGTCTATTTTTTGGAATTATTTCTAATAAATTATGTATTCAGACGTCAAATCATGTATATCAGTTAATGGTGAATTATCACAATATTTTCATAGCTTTAGTGGTGTGCGTCAGGGTGACAATCTGTCCCCTGTTCTGTTTTCCATGTTTCTAAACGTCATTGAACAATTTCTAACCGGAAATGAAAATGATGGTATAGAAATTCGACATAATACGTTTGACACTACTTTCCTTTTGAAAATAGTAGTACTCCCCTATGCGGACGACACAGTAATAAGTTCTGACAATGAAGAAGAATTTCAAAAATGCCTAGACAATTTCTTACGTTATAGTGATACATGTACCTGGAAACACATTATTAACTTCAGTAACAAAATTAATAGCTTTTGGATAACGAAAAAATAATAAATATCAATTTAAACTCGGTAAAAATATAATTGAAACTGTTAACCAATATAAATATCTTGGTTTGTACTTTTCAAAACGTTGCAGTTTCCTAAACGCCAGAAAACATGTAGTTGTACAGGCCCAGAAAGCCTTACTATATACTAGTATAAACAATATTGATTTACCAATTGACCTACAATTGAAACTATTTGACCATACTGTGTTACGAATCCAAAAACATACGGATGCGAAATCTGGGGTTTTAAAAACTTGGACTTAATCGAAACGGTGCATTCTGACTTCCTTAGAAAAATTACTAAAAGTAGAAAAAGTACCCCGCTATACATGCTCTATGCGGAACTGGGACGATATGTTGTTCGAGCACATTTCGAGTCTAGATAAGTTTAATTGCAAATGGCTGCACTATATTAAACACATTTTAAATGAAACAGGAAACACTAGACTGTGATTAATAGCAATACATCCATCAATATTAAAAGTATAAAATTAACACTTGCAGATCAATTTAAACAATCATGGAATGAGAAAGTGTCTAATATATTTAAAGAAACCGTACAATTTGAAGAGTACTTCAGAATGTTGCCTCAATCTTTATACACATATTTAGTTACATTTCGAACAAGTATGCGTTTTGTGTAACTCAGGAGATATAGGAGATGAATTTCACTATCTACTTACTTGCCCGTTCTTTTCCGAATGTCGAAAAAAATATATCGCGAAATACTTCTTTAACCGTACGAATATATTAAATTTTAAAGAACTTCCGAAATAAGGTTGATACGGTTACGCCTATTTGTCAAAGAAATAATGTCTGTATTTATGTATTTACATAACTGTTTTAACCGACTGGAAAAGAGAATTTGACTCGTTCAACCCAATATATACCCTGATCAATACAACTGCACGGCTTCTACTGTCTACATGATTGCATAAGACCGACACATTGTCTAATTTTCCGTATGTCAGACAGAGTAAGCCCTGACCAGACTGCCCATACACACAGTCTGATCTGGGACTACACTGTCCACAAACGTTGCAAGACCCCTTTACCCAGCCGTGGACCAACGCACATCATGCACATGTATACTAATGACGTCATATCGATACGTTTAATAAAGTCCACTGCAAATGTATACAGGGCACATGGTTGATTGCCGACTACAAACAAAGGGACCAGCTGATTGTCGCTATGTTTGTCGTCTGAAATCTCCGAATTGGGCCAATATATTACATGGTCTCATGTATGTAGTAGATACAAATATTTCATTGAGTAGAAATGAACAGTATATAGAAATACTAAATGTATTACTGTACCCATAGTAATGCTTAATGCAAACACTGCAGACCCAGATGAGACAGCTTGCAATCGTGAAATTCCCAAATGTTTGAAGATGCACATTTGACCATGTTGTCATTCCTGCAGCACGATATGTACATCAAGAATTTTAAGTTAGTCTTGTCTCTGATGTAGATTGACACATGGCATGCATACTAGACATTTACAGTCATGAAAATTACCTATAAACACGTAACTACATGTATATATTAAAACATTGTATTCATGGTATGGGTTCCTCCTTATAGGAATCACGATTTGCCTGGTTTGGTCCTCGGGTATGTTTTTATCTTTGGCTCTTTAGTCATGTTAGTTACCTGTGAGTTGAATTGTGTTATTGCCCATTATAAAAGTAGTAAGATTATTACTGATCCTACTGCTTTTGGGAGGGGTCAAGTGATTCTGGTGTGGCGAGGACCTGGCATCAGATCACGATTATTCTGATTTCAGGGCTGAATATATAGTTTTGTTATTGTAAATATTCAGTTCTGATTTTGGGATTGTCCCCCCATTTGTACATGTACTTGTACAGGTAATATATGGGATGTAGTACTAAACCCACTGACCCGGCCGTTAAACCCCAACAAACAAACAAACAAAAAACAACTTCCTCACATGCTTTCGAATTTCGGCTTCAACGTGAGGGAGTCGAAATGTGTTCTATAATTTTCAAGTACAGTATACATGCATACAAGTCTACTGCAATATAGTGTACATGTACAGTTATTTCGAATATTGATATCCATAGTTAGAAATTATAGTTATTGCTCATATAACTGTCTGTTAAAATTATGTTACGCTAATACGTGATACAGATTTCCAAAGTTTTCTTTTGTATTCAACAAAATGTTCTGTGATACTTGATTAATTCAATACTTGAATGATAAACACAGCTGATGCATCCATATATGGCATGGCCTCATATGGAAGTTTCTCCCGCCCATTAGGACTAATTGATTTTATTTGCATTTTAGTATTACGTTTAGGCTTTATCTCGTAGTTTTCCGTCACTGTGTACTATCGGCTTATTTAAAATGAGACACATGAATGCCATTATTTGTAATACATGTCACCTGACTATTGTAGCAGATACCATGTCGCCATTTTGCTTGCTTATGCCATGGAAATCAATATGTACTCATATACCGCATGTTGCGGTCTGAGATTTGCAAAATAAAGTTCTGTTCTGTTCTGTTCTGTTCTGACAATAAACTCAGGTAAGTGCTTACATGTCAATTGATTTGATAACTAATAACAGAGTACAGTAGTGGGTATACACGGTATGTGTTGTGTGGTTGGCCAGTATAAGATACACACTGTACGATTTTCTGTGTATGATGCTATTTACAATGGTGATTCATGTTGTTAAAAACACAGGCACAAACCTGTCAAGAAAACTGACATATTTTACAGGATGTGTAATATAATTGATAGGAGTCCGTTGTCCTGGTTTTCTACACGTGATTAGCTACATTATATCATATGTTCTACTTCACATTTGCGTTCTTTGTCAAATGGCAGAACAGGTGAAATTTGCTGATGGCTGGAGCACACAAAGATGACCGACTTGGCCAGGATAAGGATACAGGATAGGATAAAGTAAATAGGCCGTGTTCACATATATGTTATGCATATATTACATCACATTTTCGAAGCAATTATCTTTGAATCAAACGATGAATAGAACGCTCTACTGTCCCAAACATGACGTCGGAAACCATGTGATGCCATACCCTGAAAATGTCAATGAAACTTCTAAATGGAGGAATATTGGAATTTGCAAACGGATTTTCAAAGTCTAATGTGTTTTATCCCGTCAACACAGTGCGTATGTGCCGTGAAACATTTTTGATATCCTGCCAATACGACTTAATCACTGCGTATGAATATGTGCGGTTGTCATACTAGTCGATTTTCCGATTGTTGTTGATGCGGCTTCATTTTAAAGCTATTTATAGGTGTTGACGGAATAAATAGAATAGTAGGTTAGTGCCGTGAATAGGAAAAAAAAATATCTCGCCCATCCCGTTTCCTTAACCTTGCCATATAGTGTTTCCCATTCACGGCATTAACCTACTATTCTCTATTTCTTAGAACGATAATTTCCGAGTTATCTAGTACCCAAGTTTCGTTGTTCAATTTCCTTTCATGTTTCGTTTTTCAACTGGTGTTTAATGGATGGAATAGCGAACAGTGCGGATCCTGATCAGATTATGCGGATTCACAGGCTGATCTGAATCTACCCTGGTCGCAAAACCCATAAGCCCCATTTCTCCAATCACGAAACATGTTCTGAAAAGCAATTTTATCAATAATATTTCCATTTATTCTGCATTCGTAAAAAAATGGTGATTGTTTGATGAAAGAGACCGTCGGATTTACAGACTTTCTTGTCTGTTTTGTAAATTAATATGGCGCAACTACATTGAACGACTATTGCCACATACAAATGAGGTAAAAAGCAATTAATCAGATTAAGTGTAATAGGATATAAATGCTTTTAATGATGCATACCAAATTGGCAATTTCCGTTTTTTAATAAAACTATCAGGTGGTTCGTCATAGTCTTTTACCGCGACCTGATTAGTGCAAGCAGAATTAGGCTTGTATGTCGTCATGTAGCCGTAAAAGGGACCTTACTGTGTTTACGAGCTATCGCGATTTGGTGTTCGGAATTAGCATGCGCATGCGCAATAAGTGATTACACCACCATGTTCTATCTCTTTATACTGCTGCACACCCTCACGGGTAATTCCGAGCAGGTATTTTAGGTGTTCATAGAGCCTGATTTATTCGTGCATTCTGACCTGTAGCCGATTTCACCAACATTGCAAAGTATACTTTTCTAGCAAAGGCATACTTTGAGGGAGTAATCATTTATTTTTCCCGAAATGCATTTATGTCATATAGAACTAACGATTGCATATATGTGATGATTAAAAGATTACAGAATTATTATAATGAATTTATTACATTATCACAGCCAAAATGGCTGTGATAATGTAATAAATTCAGTATAATAAAAAATAATAAATTTATCCTAAAATTGAAAATTTCTCCCTCAAAGTATACTTTACTAGATAAGTATACTTTTCAATGTTGGTGAAATAGGCTACAGGATATATAACGTTAATAATACATGTATGCAGCTGTAACTGGAGAAATGGGGCTTATGTGATTTGTGACCAGTGTAGCTCCTGGTCAAATAAATAGCAGACATATGTATTGTATACAAGATAAATGACGGGTATGTCATTGATAAATTGGTTAAACGTGCAGATCTTGCTCAGGATGCACATGCTGATCTAGATCTACAGTGATCGCAAGACCCATAAGCCCAATTTTTACAGCCACAGTCACATAATAGGCGCGACTATGGTAACACCTCCTTTATCGTATTTCACCGATACGGATTTGACAATCAGTCATCTTTTCTGACGAGGAAAAACGCATTTATACAATGGAACCTCTGTAAACCGAACGCCCTGGGAGGTCCCCATGGTGTCCGGTTTAGAGAGGTTCCACTGTAAGACAGACAGATGAATACTTCAAGACAAGCGTGGGTGCATTGCGATAATGAACATACCTAACCATTGGATGTAAATGGCAAGGTAATATGTCACAATTAAGCACAACTAACTTGTGTCTGTGTCCGGTTTGGAGAGGTTCGACCGTATAATTCATTTATTTAATGTTGTTTATCGGTCTGTCAGCAGCTAATGTCATTTTACGACGAGTTAACGAGGTCGTAACACATATTTCACTTGTTGTGATGCGGGAAAATATTTACCGACAAAGACATGTATTCTGCCTATTAGAAATTCGAATAACCTGTAGCCCAAGGTGCATGGTCACGTGGTTACAACAACAACAACGTCGCCCACTCCAAAGTAAGTATTATTTGATAGTTTCCTTAATATGCAACGGATTTTGATGAAATATGGCGCAGCAAACGCGTCTTCATGAGCTGCATTTGGTGGTATATGGACTTTGGCACAGACGTATGTCGTTTTTGCGAAGAATCGATTTCGATTCTTCGCAAAAACGACAGAAATTTGGGCGAAAATACCACCAAATGCAACTTAACAAGACGCGTTTGATGCGCCATATTTCATCAAAATCCGTTACGCAATAAGGACACTATAAAGGAATACGTACTTTGAATCGGTACTTGTTGTTGTTGTTAGTACCACGTGATCATACACCTTGTAGCCTATTTCACCAACATTGCAAAGTATACTTTTCTAGCAAAGTATACTTTGAGGGAGAAATTTTCAATTTAAGGATAAATTTATTAATTTTCATTATACGTATAATAATTCTGCATACTTTTAATCATCAAATATATGCAGTGGTTAGTTCTATATGAAATAATGCATTTTTGCAAAAATAAATGATTACTCCCTCAAAGAATACTTTGCTAGATAAGTATACTTTGTAATCGACTACTGATCTGGTGAAAGGTCAGCACCACGCTAAAGTAACTTAGCCCCACTCACTCAAAGAATATGGATTAGTATTAATCTTACTATTTGTATAAGGAGTATAACCGGATTCAACTCTCACGTACCAGTACATGTAGCCGATTTCATCAAAATTGCAAAGTATACTTTTCTAGCAAAGTATACTTTGAGGGAGTAATCATTTATTTTTCCTGAAATGCCTTATTTCAAATAGAACTAACAAATGCATGTATTTCATGATTAAAAGTATGCAGAATTATTATACTGAATTGATTACATTATCACAGCCAAAATGGCTGTGATAATGTAATAAATTCAGTATAATAAAAATTAATAAATTTATCCTAAAATTGAAAATTTCTCCCTCAAAGTATACTTTGCTAGAAAAGTATGCTTTGCAATGTTGGTGAAATAGGCTACAGATATCCAAAACTGTTCTTGAGGACCAAACCAGGGATATCGAGATTCCGTTAAGGATGAAACTCATCGTTAAATTATCGTTCGCATGCTCCCAACCAATCGCACAGGGACATCAAAAGAGAGACAATAAAATCAGAGCTCATTGAATTTTTGTGTGAACTTTCGACGTCATTTGTGAACATACTGTGCTTCATCGAAGTCAACACAGGGTAAAACGGCGATGCGATTAAATGACATAATAGCAGAGCTGGGCTATACAGTTATGACACTTACTGGTATCTAGTAAATTAAGCTCGTATTCCCAGCGGTAAACAATGTTGTTCACATATTTTTGTTTTCGTCGGAAATCGAAGATGGCCGTCTATACGAAGGTGCAAAATGTAGTGTCTCTTAAACCTATTTCATGCTGAAGATAAGTCATTTTGTTTCTGAAAAGTTCTAAACATTTTCTTTATACATGTATGTGCTTATAAGTATATGTCGTGACCACCATTTGAACCGTCTCGGTTCAAATGAGTCACAACATATACTTTCATTGAGAAATAAGTAAAATAACAAGAGCTGTAGGAGAACAGCATAGCTCGACTACGAGGGTTGTCGATGTACACATAGCTTGACAAACAAGGTGGCCGTGGCCTGCATACAAACCTTAACCAAGGTTGACTAAAAACCTTAACCAAGGGAAATTAAGTAAGTAATTCAAGGTTAAATGTAGGTCAATGTCAGATATAGGTCAGGGGTTATTGATGTACATCACTAGGAGATGAAGTTTTCCAAGTATGGTTGCTGTAGGCCCAGGAATATTCCATATACAAGCTTGACTAAAACCCTTAACCAAGGGGAAATAAGAAATTAATCCAAGGATAAAAGTAGGTCAAGGTCAAATATAGGTCAGTGGTTGTTGATGTACATCACTAGGAGATGAAGTTGTCCAAGTATGGTGGGTGTAGGGCCAGGAATATTCCATATACAAGCTAGACTAACTAGATGGCCGCGTACTGCATGTCGCGCCTTGTGACGAGGCATGGACACTAAAAAAAAATATATAGTATAACCAAAAAACTTAACCAAAAAACTTAACCAAAAACTTAAACCAAAAAACTTAACCAAAAACTTCAAAGTAATTTGACCTTGACATTGGGCACAGGGGCCGCACGGGAGGGGGGTAGAATGAAAATATAGATGATGATAAACACCCATGTGAAGTTTCAAGGTAATGGGCAAAGCAGTTGCAGAGATATAGTATAACGAAAAACTTTAACCAAAAAACTGAACCAAAAAACTTAACCAAAAAACTCAACCAAAAACTTTAACCAAAGAACTCAACCAAAAACTTTAACCAAAAAACTTAACCAAACAACTTAACCAAAAACTTTAACCGGACACACGTATGTACGTACAAAGTGCCGACTATATCGCGCTTTCCGCAAGCGGGCGCGACAAAAACTTAACCAAAAACTTTAACCAAAAAACTTAACCAAAAACTTCAAAGTAATTTGACCTTGACATTGGGCACAGGGGCCGCACGGAAGGGGGGTAGAATAGATAGTGATAAACATCCATGTGAAGTTTCAAGGTAATTGGCAAAGCAGTTGCAGAGATATAGTATAACGAAAAACTTTGACCAAAAAACTTAACCAAAAACTTTAACCAAAAAACTTAACCAAAAACTTCAAAGTAATTTGACCTTGACATTGGGCACAGGGGCCGCACGGGAGGGGGTAGAATGAAAATATAGATGATGATAAACACCCATGTGAAGTTTCAAGGTAATGGGCAAAGCAGTTGCAGAGATATAGTATAACAAAAAACTTTAACCATAAAACTTAACCAAAAACTTTAATCAAAGAACTTAACCAAATACTTCAAAGTAATTTGACCTAGACATTGGGCACAGGGGCCGCACGGGAGGGGGTACAATGAAAATACAGATGATGATAAACACCCATATGAAGCTTCAAGGTAATGGGCAAAGCAGTTGCAGAGATATAGTATAACGAAAAACTTTAACCAAAAAACTTAACCAAAAACTTCAAAGTAATTTGACCTTGACATTGGGCACAGGGGCCGCACGGAAGGAGGGTAGAATGAAAATATAGATGATGATAAACACCCATGTGAAGTTTCAAGGTAATGGGCAAAGCAGTTGCAGAGATATAGTATAACGAAAAACTTTAACCAAAAAACTTAAACAAAAACTTTAACCAAAAAACTTAACCAAAAACTTCAAAGTAATTTGACCTTGACATTGGGCACAGGGGCCGCACAGGAGGGGGGTAGAATGAAAACATAGATGATGATAAACACCCATGTGAAGTTTCAAGGTAATGGGCAAAGCAGTTGCAGAGATATAGTATAACGAAAAACTTTAACCAAAAAACTTAACCAAAAACTTTAACCAAAAAACTTAACCAAAAACTTCAAAGTAATATGACCTTGACATTGGGCACAGGGGCCGCACGGGAGGGGGGTAGAATGAAAATATAGATGATGATAAACACCCATGTGAAGTTTCAAGGTAATGGGCAAAGCAGTTGCAGAGATATAGTATAACAAAAAACTTTAACCATAAAACTTAACCAAAAACTTTAATCAAAGAACTTAACCAAATACTTCAAAGTAATTTGACCTAGACATTGGGCACAGGGGCCGCACGGGAGGGGGGTACAATGAAAATACAGATGATGATAAACACCCATATGAAGCTTCAAGGTAATGGGCAAAGCAGTTGCAGAGATATAGTATAACGAAAAACTTTAACCAAAAAACTTAACCAAAAACTTCAAAGTAATTTGACCTTGACATTGGGCACAGGGGCCGCACGGAAGGAGGGTAGAATGAAAATATAGATGATGATAAACACCCATGTGAAGTTTCAAGGTAATGGGCAAAGCAGTTGCAGAGATATAGTATAACGAAAAACTTTAACCAAAAAACTTAAACAAAAACTTTAACCAAAAAACTTAACCAAAAACTTCAAAGTAATTTGACCTTGACATTGGGCACAGGGGCCGCACAGGAGGGGGTAAGAATGAAAACATAGATGATGATAAACACCCATGTGAAGTTTCAAGGTAATGGGCAAAGCAGTTGCAGAGATATAGTATAACGAAAAACTTTAACCAAAAAACTTAACCAAAAACTTTAACCAAAAAACTTAACCAAAAACTTCAAAGTAATATGACCTTGACATTGGGCACAGGGGCCGCACGGGAGGGGGGTAGAATGAAAATATAGATGATGATAAAACACCCATGTGAAGTTTCAAGGTAATGGGCAAAGCAGTTGCAGAGATATAGTATACAAAAAACTTTAACCATAAAACTTAACCAAAAACTTTAATCAAAGAACTTAACCAAATACTTCAAAGTAATTTGACCTAGACATTGGGCACAGGGGCCGCACGGGAGGGGGGTCATGAAAAATACAGATGATGATAAACACCCATATGAAGTTTCAAGGTAATGGGCAAAGCAGTTGCAGAGATATAGTATAACGAAAAACTTTAACCAAAAAACTTAACCAAAAACTTCAAAGTAATTTGACCTTGACATTGGGCACAGGGGCCGCACGGAAGGAGGGTAGAATGAAAATATAGATGATGATAAACACCCATGTGAAGTTTCAAGGTAATGGGCAAACCAGTTGCAGAGATATAGTATAACGAAAAACTTTAACCAAAAAACTTAAACAAAATCTTTAACCAAAAAACTTAACCAAAAACTTCAAAGTAATTTGACCTTGACATTGGGCACAGGGGCCGCACGGGAGGGGGGTAGAATGAAAACATAGATGATGATAAACACTCATGTGAAGTTTCAAGGTAATGGGCAAAGCAGTTGCAGAGATATAGTATATTTAACAAACAATTTAACCAGAACTTAACCAAAAACTTTGAACCGATAAAACCTTACAGGGACTTAATCCAACCAATAACCAAAGAACTAAACCAATACTTCAAAGTAATTTGACCTTGACATTGGGCACAGGGGCCGCACGGGAGGGGGGTAGAATGAAAATATATGATATAAAGATGGGATAAAAACAGCCCATATGAAGTTTCAAGGTAATATGCAAAGCAGTTGCAGAGATGTAGTATAACGAAACACTTTAACCAAAAAACTTAAGCAAAAAACTTAACCAAAAACTTTAACCAAAAAACTTAACCAAAAACTTCAAAATAATTTGACCTTGACATTGGGCACAGGGGCCGCACGGGAGGGGGGGTAGAATGAAAATATAGATGATGATAAACACCCATGTGAAGTTTCAAGGTAATGGGCAAAGCAGTTGCAGAGATATAGTATAACGAAAAACTTTAACCAAAAACTTTAACCAAAGAACTTAACCAAAAACTTTAACCAAAAAACTTAACCAAACAACTTATAACTTAACCAAAAACTTTAACCAAAAAACTTAACCAAACAACTTAACCAAAAACTTTAACCGGACACACGTACGTACGTACGTACGTACGTACGCCAAACGGCCGACTATATCGCGCTTTCCGCAAGCGGGCGCGACAAAAACCTTAAACAAGGGGAATTAACTAAGTAATTGAAGAGGAAATGTAGGTCAATGTCAAATATAGATCAGGGGTTATTGATGTACATCCCTATGAGAAAATTTTGTCCAAGTATGGAGTCTGTATGCACACTAGTATTCCGTGTACAAGCTTGACTAAAAACCTTAACCAAGGTTGACTAAAAACCTTAACCAAGGGGAATTAACTATGTAATTCAAGGTTAACTGTAGGTCAAGGTCAAATATAGGTCAGGGGTTGTTGATGTACATCACTAGGAGATGAAGTTGTCCAAGTATGGTGGGTGTAGGGCCAGGAGTATTCCATATACAAGCTTGACTAAATACCTTAACTAAGGGGAATTAACTAAGTAATTCAAGAGGAAATGTAGGTCAAGGTCAAATATAGGTCAGGGGTTATTGATGTACATCCCTATGAGAAAAGGTTGTCCAAGTATGGTGTCTGTATGCACAATAGTATTCCATGTACAAGCTTGAGTAAAAACCTTAACCAAGGTTGACTAAAAACCTTAACCAAGGGGAATTAACTAAGTAATTCAATGTTAAATGTAGGTGCAGGTCAAATATAGGTCAGTGGTTGTTGATGTACATCACTAGGAGATGAAGTTGTCCAAGTATGGTGGGTGTAGGGCCAGGAATATTCCATATACAAGTTTGACTAAAAACCTTAACCAAGGGAAATTAACTAAGTAATTCAAGAGGAAATGTAGGTCAATGTCAAATATAGATCAGGGGTTATTGATGTACATCCCTATGAGAAAAGGTTGTCCAAGTATGGTGTATGTATGCACACTAGTATTCCATGCACAAGCTTGACTAAAAACCTTAACCAATGTTGACTAAAAACCTTAACCAAGGGGAATTAACTATGTAATTCAAGGTTAAATATAGGTCAAGGTCAAATATAGGTCAGGGGTTGTTGATGTATATCACTAGCAGATGAAGTTGTTCAAGTATGGTGGGTGTAGGGCCAGGAGTATTCCATATACACGCTTGACTAAAAACCTTAACCAAGGGGAATTAACTAAGTATTTCAAGAGGAAATGTAGGTCAAGGTCAAATATAGATCAGGGGTTATTGATGTACATCCCTATGAGAAAAGGTTGTACAAGTATGGTGTATGTATGCACAATAGTATTCCATGTACAAGCTTGACTAAAAACCTTAACCAATGTTGACTAAAAACCTTAACCAAGGGGAATTAATTAAGTAATTCAAGAGGAAATGTAGGTCAAGGTCAAATATAGATCAGGGGTTATTGATGTACATCGCTATGAGAAAAAGTTGTCCAAGTATGGTGTCTGTATGCACAATAGTATTCCATGTACAAACTTGACTAAAAACCTTAACCAAGGTTGACTTGGTAGGGCCAGTAGTATTCCATATACAAGGTTGACTAAAAACCTTAACCAAGGCGTGACGGTGACGCCGACGCCGACGCCGGGGTGACAACATAAGCTCTACTTATTCTTCGAATAGTCGAGCTAAAAATGAAATATTTAAGGTTGTTCATACCCGTAAAGGTGTATTCCGAATGTAGTGGGTTAATCCTCTCCTGTCCCCAAGGTTCAGTTAGGAAACAGTATGTTCCTCAGTAATTGCGTAAATGAATACATATTAAACGGATTCAAGCTACACGTGGTGACCTTGATATCGAAAGACACTAGCCTGATATTCTGTAAATACATGAAATATTACTCTGAACCATACACGTTTCTTTACTATTTTGACTGCCAATAATTCGAAACGTATTTGAGATCCTCATTGTATGTAGTTGTTAACATACCCCATCACACACCATTGTTCTTTTATATTTATTTTATTTTTAGTCACAAACATACATGTTACAGAATAGGAAATATATACATGTGTAGTCACTGGAGTGTACGAGTCCATTTTATTTCAATTGGTTTGATACAGTGTAATCTCACTATACCAAACACAACGGGTACCATCGGCGTGTTCGGTATAGATAGGTTCAACTATACAACTCATGTACCTCAAAGCCCCGCTCTTCCAACAGGTCCATGCTGTGGCCCTGACAGATAGATGGTGGTTGATTGCTTCCAGTGGAAAACTCGCTATACCGGACACCTTGGCGGTACCTATCATGCCTATGGTGTTCGGTACAGCGAGGCTCCACTGTACTTGCATTTTAGTGTAGCCGGCTGTCAAGTACACAGTATAAAACAGTAGCATGGTATCTGTCTATACTATCAGTAAATGCTAACACCTATTTTAACCCATTCAACACCAAACACTATAGTCTGTTTCACGAAAGCTGCCCAAATTTTACAGCTATATAAACAATGCAAAAACAATATTTATTTCGATAATATTAAATTAAAGGAAAATTTAAGAATGCGCCTTCTTTTTATTTCGTGAAATTTTGTCAAATATTGATTTTATTGCGCAAAAACAATTTCCCCATGTTAAATCCCCATAGACATCTTCACGGATTGAAGATGTCTATGGGGATTTAACATGTGGAATTTTTTTTGAATTTTAGAAATATTGGGACCGATTTTTAAAATTTAACTTTTGTTTTCTTAGTTAGATCATATCCAAGCTATCTAGTCAGGTTTCGGAGTCAATTTCCATTTTTTTTCGTTATTTGACTCCCCCCACACTTCGTTACCACTTTTTCCCCCATGTTAAATTCCCATAGACAAATGAATTTTTCGTAATAAAATCAATATTTGACCGAATTTCACGAAATAAAAAGAAGGCTCATTCTTAAATTTTCCTTTAATTTAATATTATCGAAAATAATATTGTTTTTGAATTGTCTATATAGCCGTACAGTTTGGGCAGCTTTCGTGAAACAGACTATAGTTTGAATAGTTATAGCGAACTGTATAGATAGATATGGATGAAACAACTCAATCATTCCATCAGAATCCTCATTGTTCGCAAAAATAATGTTCACACCAGAACAGTATTTTTTTTATTTAACAAGAAACATTTAGTGATAAATTTATTACATTAAAATATTACATTAAATGTCTCATTCCGATTGCCAAGTGTGAAATGAGAATGAGTATATTTTAACGTCCCAGCAACAGCTAAGGTCACATAAGGACTGAATCAAAGTTTAACGTCCCATTCGACAAACCAGTTGGATGGAAATATTATCAAAATATTTTATATAATTTACATATTTCTAAGCTGTCTTGGGGCTTGGATTGTCAAGTAGCTCCTTTCATGCTGCAATATTGTTATCGGGCCGATACTACGATATTGTGCTAATGCGATACCACGATGACGAAAGTAAGAAACTACAATGAACATACCGCGATACATGTATCACGATATAACGATGACAATCGAACGATACCACAATGGCGAAACCACGATGATCATGATATAAAATCCTAGTATCGTCATCGTGCTATCGCTTTATCGCCATCGTGATATCGTATTACATGTATGGCCATAATATCATCATGGTTTTGTCATCTCAGAAGCACACTATCGTGCTATCGTATTATCGTCACCGGGCTATCGTAGTATCGTACTATCACAATCACTGTATCGTGATCACTGATCCAAGCCCCAGCGTTATCGTAATTATGCAAGTATTAATTTTGTATAAATATTCGCCGTGGAACTGTAATAAATAGGATATTCCATCGTACATGTTTGAATAGCTGAAATAATACACTCGTGTCCGTCGGCGTCCGTGCAAGCAACTCGTTCGCTACGCTCACTCGTTGCTTACGCGGAAGCCGACGCACACTCGTGTATTATTTCCCGCTATTCAAAATGTACGATTGAATAATTCCAGCACAAAAATATTTACACAATTCCCTAACATTTGATTGGCCCGTAGCAAGTCTCTGTCCAAAATGCATATCCCAGTAAACTCCCACGCCGACCTACTTTCTACAGGTGCGCCGTCAGTGTTGTCAATGTAAACAAATGGCTGCCGTCTGTCAAAATAAACACATTTGCTTGATGATTTTTTTTCAAATGCTGGAATTATAAGGAATGAATGGCCTTTTTGTGGAATTTATCGGGGATATAAACTTGGAAAATTCGCGGGAATAATGGACGAGGCCTTCCGGCCTTCGTCCAGTATTCCCGCGACTTTTCCAAGTTTATACCCCGATAAATTCCATAAAAATGCCATTCATTCCTATAATATCCTCTATGTATTCATTAATTATAGTTGATATTCAATTATTGCGATGCATATTACCCAAGATATTAATATTTCAAATGGATTAATTCCACCGTTGTATGGCCTATATGGAATATTTTTATCTTCCAATGGAAGATTTTTATCTTCAACCTGAATGAAATTGAAAACGTTTGAAAAACACGAGACCTAGATTTTCGGGGAAGTTTATGTAAAAACACTAAGAAGGAAACAGGAAACATTAACATGGGGTGCCGGATTGTTATTAATAACCCACTATCTATCATTTAGATCACCAAGGTTACCGACTTTAGCATGTAAGTATTTGCAAGGCATTGACATCGGTTAGTACGCGTTAACATGAAAATAAATGAGATCAAATAAGTGCTATATGTGGCTGTGACTGGAAAGATGGGGCCTATGGGATTTGTGATCAGTGTAGCTCCTGATTAAATATATTGTAGCACATTCTTGTATTGTGATAACGAGCTGCATGTATATTAATGATAGAAGCATAATGTGCAAATCCTGATCAGACTGTGCGGATATGCAGATCTGGATCTACAGGCAATGAGTCTGGATGACAGATACATAAGGCATCACGGGACGGTTGAAAATAGCCAAAATTGACTGCTTTTCTGAGCGCGGCGGATGACTAATAAAAATCACCGCCCCTCACAATCAGTTTAAGTAGGCTCTTGTGACAAATATGGAAACATACTCGCAAATGAAGTACAAATCGCGCGCCACAATACAAATGAAGTAACCGCACCAGATGTGTATATTTAATGTTTTACAAAGTTACCCCACCCACCTATTTTTGGCCAGAAATTTCAACACGACTGAATTTGTCGGAATTGTCTTCATGCAAATATGAGGCACAGAGGCTTTGTTATGACATGTTCGCGAAACCGTACCGGCGAGACAGCATAGCATGTGTCATTTTCCAAGATGTCAGAATCAAGCGGAGCTAACATTCAGTTTCGTAGAATTATGAAATACTCGAAGAAATACACCTAGGCAAGCCTCTCAACGTCAAGAAAACCTATTTTTCTAGACAGACTGGTGTAACTTTCTGGGTCTGTAATGAAGTATATAGAAAATCTCCACCTTTCCATTTTTAGTAGTTTATGAATTCCGACATTTCCATTTTAGGATCGTGTGTAATATTAACCACCCCCCCCCCCCCACTGAAAACTTGATTAGGCCTGTTCCATTCTCATTATTGAACTATTCCATTCATCCGAAAATGAGTGTGTAGAAGAATAATCTTACAATACCGGTAAATACTGCAGATCCGAATGAGACGGCTCGTTTCTAATCTGCTCATCTGGATCAGCAGTATTTGAATATATTGAAAGTATGGCATGTGGCGTTGAAAGGGTTGATGACACTTGCTGATATCAGAGGCAATTGCATTAAGTGATAGTATTCTATACAATATACTAGTATTAAACGTTTAATACAGATATATTATACATACACGTATCGTTCTACAAAACGACCGTTTCCACTTCGTTCTCCATTCGTTTTCGTTTGAGAACATGCAAAAAATATTCGCTTTATCTCACACGGACATGAATGCTATGGCATCAACATCCGCCACCACGTCAATTAGGACAACTAGCGTTTCCGCATGTGCACTGTTACCATGGTTACATATAAAACTAATTATCAACGCACTGTAATGCATCGTATCAGGATTCATGAAACATAAAGAATGAGTTTCCATTAAGTCATTATGACTTGAGTCAAGGGAATATGTTAACCGAGGTATTCAATTGAATATATGCAAGACAATGACGGCCAATGGTTAGAGTCGGTTAATACTATAGGACATTAGCAGGAATGCGCTAAATATGTAAACAAGAATGTAAACAAGAATGTCGAAGGTACAATATGTAGACGCCATGTAGAACCCCCTATTGTTCACCCTCCCTTATTGTTACCCATCATAAACATCATGTTTTATAGACGACCAGAATGGTGATATCGGCATACAGTGGTGATATCGGCATGTGAATGTGCTCGATATCGAACTCCAAACCTCTGATACAATATTTCGTCATCTGTTTTGGTCGGCAACTTTTGTTGTCGGACACTCACAAGAACTGAATTGACGAACGTATAGAGGGGTAACAATAGGGAAGGGTGAACAATAGGGAGTTCTACAAATTATACAGTCCTCCTTTATTGTTACCCTCCCCTATTGTTACCCATCATAAAAATCATGTTTTATAGACGACCAGTATGGTGATATCGGCATACAGTGATGATATCGGCATGTGAATGTGCTCGATATCGAACTCCAAACCTCTGATACAATATTTCGTCATCTGTTTTGGTCGGCAACTTTTGTTGTCGGACACTCACAAGAACTGAATGGACGAACGTATAGAGGGGTAACAATAGGGGATCGTGAACAATATGGGGTTTTACAATTTCTGCAGTCCTCCGATATTGTTACCCTCCCCTATTGTTACCTGGGTAACAATAAGGGAGGGTGAACAATAGGGGGCGCCCGTCTAGGTGTAGCCAGTATACAAGGGGGATAACTCCATGGAAAAAGACATCAGTACCACCCCTCAGAAACTAAAACATTAACAAGAGGGCCATGATGGCCCTAATTCGCTCACCTGACTCCGTGAATACCAGAGGAGAATGTGACATTCAGTTCATATGTGTTTAAAAAAAAAATGTGCTATTTTTAGATGGCGGGCATCTTGGATTAAGCGATGACTCTCATTTTACCAAATCTGAAAATGCTTCACTCAAGGATCTTAACTTACTATGAAGTTTGGCCAGCATCGGCCATGTGGTTACTGAGAAAAAGACGTTCACAATCTCGAATAAATGGACCTTTTGGAGGCCATCATGGATGACATAATCATCCGATTCTGAAAAATATTGCACCAGAGCAATCGCCTCATCGATACCTTCAATTTGATACATGACATAAGCATATTTTGTCAAAAATAAGATTTGACGCCACGGGCCAAGCCCATTTTTGACCCCGGGGTCACCATTTTAACACCTTTGAAAGAGCATTCTACGTCGATCATTCCTACAAAGTGTCGTCGAAATCCAGCTAGCAGGTTCATGAGAAGATTTTTTAAGAATTTCTGCTATTTTTAGACGGCGGCCATCTTGAATTAGCGACGACCTCCGTTTTAACAAATCTGAAAAGGCTTCACCCATGGACCATAACTGTGAAGTTTGGCCACCATGGGCCAAGCGGTTCGTGTGAAGAAGAATTTTGAAATCTCTAATAAAAGAACGACCTTTTGACCTTTCGGTGGCCATCTTGGATGACATGACCATCCAATGTCGACAAAAAAATGTACCAGAGCGATCACCTCTTTGATACCTTCGATTTGATATAGACATGACCATATTCGGTCAAAAATAAAATTTGAACCCAATTTGACCCACGGGCCACGCCCATTTTTGACCCCGGGGTCACCATTTTAACAAATTTGAAAGAGCATTGTACATCGATCATTCCTACCAAGTTTTGTCGAAATCCGGTTGACTGTTGTTGAGAAGATTGTTTAAGAATTTGTGCTATTTTTAGACAGCGGCCATCTTGGATTACGTGACGACGTCATTTTAACAATTTTGTAATACCATGACCATGAAGTTTGGTGACTATAGGCCCAATGGTTACAGAGGAGAAGACGTTTGAAAATGTTCACGGACGACGGACGACGATGACGGATGACGACGAACGACGGATACATTGCGGTAACAATAGCTCACATGAGCTTCGCTCAGGTGAGCTAAAAATACAAGTGGACAGTGTGGCCCTATATCGCTCACCTTATTATTATACATATGCATTAAGCTTTATACATTCATTATTCCTACAGAGTTTTGTCGAAACGAGTCTGGTAATTATAATGGGAAGACTGTTTAAATATTTTGTCCAACTTTATACGGATGCAATCTTGGATTATGTGACGATCTCTAATTTAAAAGATCTGTAAATGTGTCACCGAAAGACAATAACTGTGAAGTTTGGCCGGCATCGGCCAAGAGGTTAATAAGAAAATGCTGTTTGAAAGCTCTAATAAAAATATACCGGTAAGACTTTTGGCGGCCATATTGGATGACGTATGTATTTAATTTCGATAAAAACTGCATCAGATCGATCATGTCCTCAATACCGCTCTTCGATTTGATATACACCTTTACCATATTTGGTAAAATGTGAAATTTGATCCCTAATTGACACGTCGGGCCCCGCCCATTCTTTATCCCGGGATCATCATTTTAACAAATCTGAAACAGAGTCAACTATTGATCATTCCTGCCTAGTTTCGTTGAAATGTGTCCTGCGGTACGTTACAAGATTTTTCATAGAACGCCTATATTCTCGTGAATAGTTACAGGCAATCGGTCGATGGGCCGAATGGGGTTCGCTGCGGGAAACTTCGTAAAATGAAAGTTTGCCAATACCAACAAGCTATATGTTAGTTCAATATTGAAACATGCTAACACCTGTAAACATTGATAGGTTATATTAAAATAATAATACGCATGTAATTTGCCAAAAAATAGCTTCCCAATGAAATTTAGTTTAAATAGATTATCCCGTATGGAGCCTCATTTAGAACCTCTGGCACATATAGTCAATATTTGAACCTTTTTACTAAACGCCATAGTGTCATGTGTCCAATTTATTGGACACAGGACACTTTTTTTTAATGTATTATACCAACCAATAACAAATTTACGTTTAAAAAGTCAGCTATTTGTTGTTAAATGCGATTGTATTTTCATTGTGACGTCATACTATATTTCGTGTCCTACCAAACGCGTAATACTACAATGATTGGTCATATTGCCATTACACGTACTGCCATCGTGATTGCTGTCTTCATTGTTGATAAGCTCTAAATACGGAAATACAGATACTATTGTGTACTCAACGATTTGTGAAAGCTACAGCGTACATTTCTGCAAATTTGCTAAAGTTGAGAGGACAATACGGCGAGAGCCAAGACGCATCAATAATTGACCTACATTTTACATAAGTCTATTAGCTGCCAGACACGAAACATTCGTTTCAGGTAGGAATTATTTCTTTATTACTGTTGACCAATATTTGAATCGTGCTGACTTCGACAGCACTTTTAACCACAGGGCTACTAAAATAATTCCATTGTATTCAATCTAACATGAATTCAAGTGGTGGGGGATATTCAACATTGCCTGTGCATGTGCCGAGTCATTGGTTTTCGCGACCAATGTTGTTTCCACAATTGTTTGTTTAAATAGCTAATTTCTAATTTATGGTGCATCTCGGACTCTGTGTGTTTGTGGCACCTCGATACTTGTAGATTCACTTTGGATATATGTTTTCAGTCCAACAAGTCGATTCATTATCTATTTAGGCTATTATCTGTTATCTATTGTCTATATAGGCTTTTAGTCACTTAAAAAAGACACTACTTTCATCCCCCCCCCCTCCCTCCCCCCCCCCCCCCGAGAGTCAAATGTGTTTATAAAAACTGTAACAACAGTGATGAAATAAGTAAAAAATTGAGGTGTGCGAATCCAGGTACACTGCATTTGCACAGCGGTGAATTTTCCCCGAAATATCATGAATATAGGCCGGTGCAGTATTTCTTTTAAGTAAGTGTACCCGGCTTCGCACCGTGTATGTGGCTTTGCACACACCAATATTTTACATGTCTGATTATTCATGTTGTTTTCTTAAGACAAGTGTTTTCAGAAAGTCACGTGTTTTACACGATTTATGAAACTATAACAACAGTGACCAAACAAGTAAAAAAATTGAAGTGCAGTATTTGTATTAAGTATTTGTATTGCAGTGGGTGGGCTTTCTAAAATTTTATTTGTACACAGGGTACCCATGTTTGGTCTGGGGTGGTGATGAGGGACTTCTTTGCTTCATTGGGGTGACCTCACGAAATATGGGCGGGGGTGGAGACTGTATGTTTGTTGGGATTACAATCGTGTCTGTTAATTCTGAGCACCTAATAATAATTTTCGTGAAAATGTCCATATTCAGTCTAAATTCCCTGAAAATTCAAGGCAGTTTTTAGCCGAGATAATCACGGCTAAACAGATGGCTTTTACTATTTCATCTGTCGTCTATTATCTGTATCCGCCTAGCGGAGACCCAGCCAAATTTGATCAAAATATCAGTCCATTTTGTCCTTGAGTTTTGCGAATAATACGGGAATAAAATGATAACCAATGTCGGTATATTTGCATGTGTATTATTGGTTTATGAAGCTTTTTTTTAACAGATCTGTTGTTGATCTATTAATTTAGTAAGCAGGACCACTAATCATTTTGACCATGTTCTGAATAACTTTTTACCAAACTATCGGAATGGGATAAAATTGTGACTTAGTATACCGTTAATCAGCTGATTTATTCCAAAATCAACATAATTTATTCTGACGTAAGCTGGGCAAAACATTACGTGAATTGTGCATTAGCCGGTGCGCAGAATTAGCCGAAATGACATTTTTTATATTCATGTTAAATATATGTTGTTGGGTTACCATAAATGAGAAATTCCACGACTTGCTACTAAATTTCTCTGTTTCGCACTAATACAATTAGCTTACCATATTCTTGACACTTTTCTAAATAGATGCCCCTTCAGTTGTATGTTTTATGCCGTTGAAAAGAAAAAAATGTAAATGTAAAGCTATATTTACGTCATGTAAATGTACGTAACGGAAATTACATTTCTGAGACCCCTGGTCCCTTGAAGTGGAAATAAAATTAAAAAAAATGACGAGAACAATTGGCTATACTATTATAAATGTAACAACTGGACTGTCACCCAATGGAATAAACACAGTTTAATGAATTATTGGTTTCTACATCGAAACTAGAAAAACGACACCAATATGTACATAAAATATAGAATCACTGATGTCTCATTATTATTGAACCATGTTATTGTAGTTGCGAACAATAACTCTTGCAATCTACTCCTGTACCGTCTGTAGCAGAGTTACTATTCCATTCATACATGTAGGCTTCCTCTACATAATAGCTAATCAGATCTGATTTACACTTTAGTTGTTAATTGTGACATCTGAACAAAAATATATAAAATATATACGTATGGATCACGATTTGCCTGGTTTGGCCCTCAGGTACGTTTTCATCTTTCGCTCTTTCTGTTACCTGGGAGTTGAATTGGGTTATTGCCCATTATAGAAGTAGTAAGATTATTACTGATCCTACTGCTTTTGGGGAGGGGCCATGTGATTCTGGTGTGGCGAGGACCTGGCATCAGATCAGGATCATCCTGATTTAAGGGCTGAGTATATAGTTCTTTTATTGTAAATATTCATTCCTGATTTTAGGATTTTCCCCCCATTTGTACATGTACTTGAACATGTACTTGTACAGGTAATATATGGGATTTATTACTAAACCCATTGACCCGGCCTTAAATGACCGCATCTGTTGATAACTTGATAGGCCGTTAGACCCCAATAAACAAATAAATGATATACGACGTAGGCTTCCTCTACAGAATAGCTAATCAGATCTGATTTACACTTTAGTTGTTAATTGTGACCTAATTTGTATATTTTCTATTGGAAAAAAAAACTATTATAAAAGTAATACAAAACTTTACGTGGGTGGTGGTCGGGAGAACGAGACGACGTAAATTAACGGTAGTGGTTCCTCCATATAGGAATCACTATTTGCCTGGTTTGACCCTTCAGTACATTTTTATCTTTGGCTCTTTTGTTACCTGTGAGTTGAATTGGGTTATTGCCCATTATAAAAGTACATTGTAGTAAGATTATTACTTATCCTACTGCTTTTGGGAGGGGCCAAGTGATTGCTGGTGTGGCGAGGACCTGGTATCAGACCAGGATTATTCTGATTTATTTTCAGCGCTGAATATATAGTTTTGTTATTGTAAATATTCAGTTCTGATTTTGGGATTTTCCCCCCATTTGTACATGTACTTGAAAATATACGTGTACTTTTTCTTTTTATATGAAACGTGAATTTGGTCACTGATATCAGGGCGATAACTGTGTTTCCATTAAAGGTTAATGGAAACTATATTCTGTCTGCTTTGTTTTGTTATGTGCACTATGATCGTACTTTATAATGTGTCAATAAAAATATTTGTTCGGGTGACACATTTAATTGGTATAAATAATTTAAAATTTAAAAAAGTCATGTCTCATTTGCATATCAAAATAGCCTGATACCACCACGAGTCACTATCAGTAAAAATTAATATTACTAAATGATTATATGTGTATAGTGGGCCTGCACTCGTAATTTTTAAAACTGGCGGAATACTGTACCGTTAGTTACACAATTATACACTTATTTAATTCTTATAGGCAAACTGTTATGCAAACAGGTTGAAGTACATTGTAACGGACCGAGGTCTATAAATACATTAAATACGCCTAAAAGCGTCCATAAACGAAAAAAAAAAGCTAAAAAAAAGTTTTGTTACTCCCTCTATAACACACACATATATATACCTCGGTCCGTTACTTCAACCTGTGGATGGGACCCCAACTTTAGCTGGTACATATAATTTGCGAACCAGATCTCTTATTCACTATTCTGCAGAGGAAGACTATGAATGGAAACGTAACTCTGCTACGGACAGTACGGTTGTAGATTTCAAGAGTTACTGTTCACAACTATGAACAATGTGGCTTACTCGCTTACCACATTTATCCAAGTGTTGTGAGTTTGATGCCCAGGTGGGATGTAGTTCTCTAAGCACTGTTTCATGTTGGAAAGTTGCGGAGTCATTTGCTGAGTAATGGTTAATACTGGTAAGAGAATTCAATAAAAGGCTAACCATGTACATAATAGTGTTTGATTGTTTGTTTCAGGGAAGCCGTCTACAGATCTTAGCCATCTGGATTATTCGTCGAGCCTCTTCAACTTCACCCTACAGTCGAGGCAGACACCAGCAGGGCTATTGAGATAGTTATATGGGCGGTTTCAGAAGAAGCAGATAAGGCGGAAATTGTTTCTCATTCTGCTGTTGAAGGAAGGACAAAGGCCACCAGAAGAATCGCTGCCCGAAGACACTACTCCACCTGGGCAACAAGTTGCCAAACACTCGCGAAATGGGAACTGATCCAGTTCCTGACCTACACGAAGCAAAATATAGTGTCGCCATGACAGACTGTCATCATCTTAAGATCAGCGACATCTGAAAATATAACCCTCGAGGAAGAGCTTGAGAAAGACAAGTTCAGTTACAAAAACATTAACCATTTAACCGGAGTACCATCCATGCCAGCGGCAGTGTTTGTGTGGTTCTTAACTCTGATTTTCTGCTCAATCATCTAATCAACCTGTTGAAAGGATGTGTCGTGAAGACATGTTACTTCTTGTGTTGATGGAATTGAGAATGAATCTTATTCACACAAATCTGACTTGTGCAGTTTTAAGATTTGTCAATATTTTTTGAATCAGTGACTCATTCTTGTGGTGGACAGAATGACATTTGTACATTTCTGATTATGTGACACTCGAAGGTCTAGATATTGAAATGGTCAGAAATATATTTACTATGCTTTTACACATATGTGGCTGTGACCTCAGGTTGAAGTAACGGACCATGGCCTATAAATACATTAAATATACCTAAGAGCGTCAATAAGTGAGAGAAAAATAAGCTAAACAAAATGTATTTACTCCATGTGTGATATATGGGAGTAAATCAATTTGTTTAGCCTATTTTATTTCACTTACTGACGCTTTTAGGTATATTTAATGTATTTATAGGTATTGGTCCGTTACTTTAACCGGTGGCTGTGACTGGAGAATGTGGTTTATGGGATTTGTGACCAGTGTAGCTCCTGATCAAATAGTACACTCATGTAGCCTGATAATGATGTGGCTTGTTAGAAGCATGATGGAGATTTCATTGATGCAATGGTGAACAGTGCAGATCCTGTGCGGATATGTGTATCTACACTGATCGCAAATCCCATAAGCCCCATTTCTCCAGTCACAGACACATATTTGAGCAAATTTAAAAAATCCTACCGCCAACCTAGAGTGATTAGCATTCAAGGTATTGCATTCAATCTTTGATTCATAAATTTCTGTTTAACGTCCACAGTCTATAAAGTCTATATTTGGTTGGTTTCACATGGTTTCAGTTATCTTCGCAATAAAGGATTTTACTTGAAACATCCAGAATAGACCAAAGACAAACTTTGTAGACTTTCGAAGGGAAACAAAAATTTACGAATTAATGATGTATTTTTGTGCTATTATCATGATTATAATTGAAATCAATGCCCAATGGTCAAACTTGTAACAAATTACATGTGTACAATAAATTTCGACTTCGAAATTTGACTTCCAATGAAATGGTGCAATTGGTTGATATTGGTCATTTGCAGTGCATGATGTGAGAAACAACATATTGAGGCATCATCTGTAACACAGTGCCTTCAATCATGATTCATACCCAGGCATACAAAGTATATCGAGGTGTATATAGTTTTTGTATTTTCGTCCATCCGTAAGATTTGCGTTAAAGGTTTTTGGGTACCCATTATATCTGCAACCGTAAATCGCATTGAGTTGAATCTTCATATACTTCTTTATCGTCATCCATATATACTGTAGACACACGATGTGGCTTTCCTGCACAAGGTCAAATTACTTAAAGTTTTGAAATATTTGTATCAAACATGTCAAAGTTTTTAAGTACACAATGTCTCTGCAACGCAAGTCGGGTTGACTTGAAACTTCATATATATACTTCTTTATGAAGTTAGAAGATCAATATTTTCTTTCTATAGCCCATGGTGGTGTGTGTGATGGGTAATTTAACAATCGCGATTCATCCATACCGGAAATCCGACTGGAGACCTGGTTTGGCCTCACATACGTCTTTGGCATTTTATATGTGACAGTTGAATCTGGTTATATCTCTTGTGTGAGTATTACGATTATTCTTAATCCTTTTTTAGGGAAAGGGGCCAAGTGACTTTGGTGTGGTATGGACCTGGCATCAGGTCAGGTTATTCTAATTTCAGGGCTGACTATATTTTTCTCGATGAAATTATTCCGTTCTGATTTTGGGATTTTCCCCCCAATGCAGTAGGTTAATACAGGATCAAACCCGTTTGCCCAGCCTTATATGACCTGTTGTTGATAGGCCGTTAAACACCAATAAACAAACAAACAACTTTGGCATTTGGTATCCGACAGTTATATCCTTTATGTGAGTATTAGACCATAGCTGTTGATAGGCCGTTAAACACCATTAAACAAACATTCTATAGCCCACTCATACGGCTTTCATGCACACAGTGAAGGTGAAATTACTTTGAAACTTGCGTTAAATGTTTTGAAATATATGCGTTAAAGTTTTAAGTAAACAATTTCTCTGAAACCGTAAGTCAGATTGAATTGAAACTTCATATATTTGTCTATCAACAATCAACATCCATATTTCATTTTATAGCCCCACGCATGTGACTTTCATGCCCAAGGTCGAGGTCAAATTGTGTTAAATGTTTTGAAATATTTGCATTAAAGTTTTAAGTACACAATTTATCTGCAACCGTATATTGGATCGACTGGAAATGTCACACTTCTTTATCAACAGCCATATTTTCATTCTATATCTCACCTAAGCGGCTTTCATGCCAAAGGTCAAGGCCAAATGACTTTGCTACGGCCGCGGATATGTGTGAGACCCCGCTCGCTTGCTCTAGTCCTTAAAAGCAAGAATAACATATCTTACCATACTGATTTCTTTTGTTTTTTTCGGATACATGTACTGATTTTGTGTCCCGAGCATAACTGGAATTCCTTTTTGTATATTTATCACAACTCTTGCCTCACTAATATTCCAGTGTTCTCCCTTTGTTTTTTCACGCATTGATTTTGTATCTGGCACATGGCGATATTTCAAATTTGACCTAATATGGTCCTGATAGATATCAAATCGAAGGTATCGTGGGTATTGTCAAAATCGGATGATACATCATACAAGATGGCCGCCGACAGGTCATCCTTTAATTATAGATTTCGTCTTCTTCTCGTGTACCGTTTGGCCGACGTGGTCAGACTTCACAGTTGTGGTGCGTGGGTGAAGCATTTTCATATTTGTTAAAATGGAGGTTGTCGCATAATCCAAGATGGCCGTTGTAGAAAATTTGGTAAAATTCTTAAAAAAAATCATATCAACCATGTTAATTTTGAAAAATATTATTATTATTTTTGTTTAACATCTAAGCTTGAATTTGTCACTTTGATATCTAAGGGACGATCAACATTGCTTCCTTTCTTAAAATGGGTTAATTGGAAAAACAACTTTATTTATCTCTCTATTTATCTTTTGATGTGCAATGATCATATTTTGTAACAAGTCAATACAAATATTTATTCAGGTGACACATTTAGTTGATATAAATAATTTAAAAATGACCTGCCTCATTTACAATCAAAATAGCACGATGATACAACCTATCAGTAAACCTAAGATTACTAAGTGAATATTTCTGTGTAGCGGGCACTCGTATTTTTTAAAACTGTTGGAATAGTTACACAATTATACTTATTTAATATTTAATTCCTATAAAGAACACTTTGTGCCAAACAGATGGGACCCCAATTCAAATCATGATTTGCAACCTTGCTGAAGGATGTCTGGCACCCAGTCATTAAGTGCAAAGGCTTGTCTTATCAGCTCATTCACAAACACCACATCATACAAAACACTTGTCACATGGATTCACCAGTGGGTGTACCAGTACAAAGTCCAGTGACATGGTGTGTAATTGCATCCCGTAACATTTGGTCAGGTGTGTATTTTTTTACTTTAACCTACGTTTTCTGGGGGAAATAACTACCTGTACAATATATGTGAAAATCACTACAATGGAAGAAATTGAATGTATGTTCTCGCACCCCCTTCCACTCCAAATCCATTCACAATTCACACCCCCTCAGCATGAATCTGGATACTCCACTGCAGTGCAAAGTCGCAGAACAATTGTTGACATACAGCCGTTTGAATGTGTACTTGTGTGTGTGTAATATTTCTCAGACTTTTTCAAGGCATGATTTCTGTTTCGATGTAATGTATGACCTGTCGTGAATTTCACTTACACGTTCATATTGGTGCTTGTAGGAGTATTTGATATCCAGTATACATTTTCTATGGCTTTCACATTCTGTAAAACCGTCTGGAGTTTCGACAATGAAATGGAGAAATGGCAAACATTTTCATGTGTCTGAATGTGGATTATTTCTGGCACTCATATCTTTGGCTTATAACGTCGTTCAAATTGTACTGCGTCAATTTTATCGAATTTAAAGATTGCATATTTCATGACTTTCTTCAAAACGCCAGTTTTAGAAGTTGATGGTTTTAGGATTTTGATATCATGCACTGCAGTGCCGGTGATAAGTCGCTAGGTGGCGTTGCCAAGTCGGACTGTTGTACTGTGCGGACTCGCCGAAACAAACCGCCAGTGGACGCGTTACACTATGTTTGCAATGTAAACTCCCTGGGTAAGTTTATAGATCGCGGCTCAGTCAGCGTGCGACTAGATGTCGGTTTTTTTTGTTAGTGGAAAGTACTACAATTGGGAAAATTGGGCCCGCGCAATATTCAAAATTGCGCCATGTCAATTAAAGGTGGTGCAGGATGTTGAATGTAATATCTTTTATAATGGAAAGACAGAGTTTAATGAAACATAACGCAGTAAATGCTTAACAGGTTGCCAATTAGTATCCCCTCGCCGATAGGCAATAGCTGGTATATCGTTAGTCCATGTACTGCGTACGTATGTACGTACGCTAGTAACACCTTTCATTTTTCAATAACTTGTGAACTGCTTCCACGATTTTGATATTATTTGACCATAATGTGTGTCTATGGATGGAGCATGGTTTAGCATATGAGTAGACTCATATGACCCACTTATTCGACCGCCCAAGGTCACGGAGTACTTTTTATTATCAAGGCTGCCAGCGAGGGTATTAGCTTCGTTTAATGATGCCAGTGCGAGGGGATTAGCTTCGTTTAATGATGCCAGTTCTTGCATTATGGTATAGTTTGCTTTAATCTAACAATTTTCTGGTTTTGACGAAGAATCGGTTTCCATGGATGTGAATATAAATCTAAAGAACGTGAATGTATGGTGTGATACATATCATCGAACTGGTATGTCACTTCTATGGTGTGATACATATCATCGAAATCCGTCCGTTTGCTTGGAAAAGTTTCAAAAAAATTTACTGTAAAAATGACGTCACAGAATACGTCACGTCGGAAAAGCAGGTTCGGAAACCACTGATCCCATACCCTGATATCTATAACTTTACATGCTACTTGCAAACATGTAGTTGGCCTCAATAATAATAACATACACTCAAAGCGTTCTTTTATAACATGATCATTCATGTTATAATTGTTCTTGTTAAGAATTGTTTCGACTATTTTTCCACGGCGGCCATCTTTGATTAGGCGACAACATCCGAATCTGACATGCACCCACCCATAGACCACCCAGTGAAGATTGACCAACACTGGCCAAGCGGTTCACGAGAAGACGTTTGAAGTCTCTAATTAAAAGCTGATCATTTGACCTTTCGGCAGCCACCTTGGAGGACATAATCACCCAATTTCGACGAAAAATGATGTAGAGTGATCGGCTCCTTAATACCTTAGATTTGAAAAATGACATGACCATATTCAAATGTGAAATTTGACCCCTAGTTGATACCCTGGGCTCTGCCCATTTTTTGACCCGAGGGTCACCATTTTACACACCTGAAAGAGAATCGACTGTCAATCCGGTCAAGTTTCGTTGAAATCTGTCTGGCGGTTCGTGAGTAGTTTTTAATTTGACTTACTTTTCCACGGCCGCCATCTTGGATTAGGCGACGACCTCCACAGTTACAAGTCTGACATGTCGCCACACATAGATCATCCATGTGAAGTTTGACCAACATTGGCAATTTGTCTGTTTGATTTGGTTTATTAATATTTAACGGTCTATCAACAGCTATGGTCATTTAAGGCCAGGCCAACGGGTTCGATCCCGCCTTTATCCTGCTGCATTGGGGGGACAATCCCAAAATCAGAACGGAATATTTACATAGTAAACAAATATATTCAGGCCTGAATTAGAATAACCGGACCTGGTGCCAGGTCCATACCACAACAAAGTCACTTGCCTACTTACCCTAAAAGTAAAAGGATCTATTACTCTTATACGGGGTATAACCAGATTCAACTCTCACATACCAGAATGCCAAAGATGAATCCTAGAGCCAAACCACGTCTCCGGTCGGTAAGGATGAATCCCGATATTAAATTACCCTTCGCATGCTTCCAACCAACCACCACCCGTCCGTTTGGACACTTGTTGGCTATTTCTTCCGTTTTATGGGTACCCAACAAGGGAATTTTCTATCGTTGCAAGTACTCAACCAGCAGCGGAATGAATGTAATTTACCGGTATCTGTTGTTCTCAGTACCCAACAAGTGCCCTCTTGTGCGCTCGGACGGACAGACGGACGACTTTTGCATCCATATATCACATTTTAGCTACGCGTTGGGATAATAACTAAACCGATGACAAAGAGGTGCGTTGGCAGAAACGATAGGCATTTAAATAGTTGAAAGCTGGATATTTAAATGAATACATCGTTTTCAAGTCTGCATATCGATGTAAACAACTATCATTTTCACTTTGTTTTCGTTTGGGAACCTTCAACAAATGTTCACTGTATGGCATCATCGCCGTCTGTTGACAGAACTGCCGCGTGACGTGCTGGCGGGGTTCGGTATTGTCGCCAACCGACTGAACCAGAAATACGGTCGTAGTATAGCAGCTTCCTACAGCGAAGATCTGTTGAAGGTTCCCAAACGAAACAAACAAGAACGAAATGAAACTGTTTGTTTGTTTGTTTGTTTATTAGTGTTTAACGGCCTATCAACAGCTAAGGTCATGTAAGGCCGGGAAAACGGGTTCGATCCCATTTTAACCTGCTGCATTGGGGGGGGGGGGGGAGGGGGGGGAAACTGATCATCGTTGTGTGAAATGATATGCACAGAAACGTATCGTTTCTTTTTTTTCTACGAAAACAATATTTTCGTTGAAATACCCGGCTTCCTACCATGTCTGTCGTTTCTTTCAATACATGTAATTTCATTTTATTCAACGCATGTCGTTTCATTTACACAATGCGTTTTAAATTAGAAAACGATGTGACAACGATGTATACACGATAGGCAATCGCATGTTTATTGGAACCAGGAACAAATCCGGGCTGTAAGGGCGATGTGATACATGTGTAAACTACAGTGCAACGTCTCTAAATCGGACATGCTGAGAGGTCCCCAGGGTGTCCGGCTTAGTGAGGTATCACTATAGATCAGGCATTTGATCAGTCCGAGCCATAGTTCTGTGCTATGCCATCACGAACAGACAGTAACACCTGCGATAAATGGCCAACAAACTTGTCAAAACGAAGATCACAGGTGTTCTATTGGTGTCCGGTTTAAGAGGTTTCACTGTATATCTGAGAATCGGCTTGTCAGTGTATACATGATACTTAATTATCTGCAGGAAAAAATGAGGTAATTGCTCAAATAACCAAAGATCAGAGGAATCTCTGGGGACTTTACTTTTTCTTCTTTGGCCAGTGAATTCAATATAGGGTTAACTGTGTTGTAATTTTGAAATCAGAAAATGATAGGTCGGAAAATCTGTTTAATGGCGACGAGCTAGCGGCGCCATTAAACATGTTTTCCGACGTATCATTTTCTGATATACGCCGCAAATTTCAAAATTACAATACGGTTAACCTATTTCTAATGCACTCCTGGCGTAGGAATACATATTGAAATAATTTGCGACTGTTCATCAACAATGATATACCTGTAATGTATGACCATCAGCCAATCAGATTGCGTTATATTTATAGAGTGCATTAGAATATACTATCATTTTAACTGTGGACCATATTGATAATTTATGGTATGACACTTATGTAATTATACGGAAATACCTATTGTACACGGGACAGGATTTGTGATAATCAGTTTATGGAGGATCAAAGTGTTTGTTTGTTTATTGATGTTTAACGGACTATCAACAGCTAAGGCCGGGCGAACGGGTTCGATCCCATATTTAACCTGCTGCATTAGGGAGGGGGGGGGGGGGGGGGGGGGGGGGGGGGGGGGGGGGGGGGGGGGGGGGGGGGGGGGGGGGGGGGGGGGGGTGGAAATCCCAAAATCAGAACGGAATATTTACATCGAAAAAATATTTTTTTCAGCCCTGAAATTAGAATAAACAGACCTGGTGCCAGGTCCATACCACACCAAAGCCACTTGGCCCCTTCCCCGGAAAGTAATATGATTACGAATAATCAAATTACTCATATAAGGGGTATAACCAGATTCAACTCTCAGATACAAGAATGCCAAAGACCTGGGGACCAGTAAAATGTTCGTAAGTGCAAATTTATGATAGTCTGTAAATTTCATTTTAACAATGTGTTCTTGTAAACAATCGATGGATTTACATTTATTGAGCATATGCTGCATATGCAGCCTATGCTCAATAAATGTAAGTCCATCAATTGAAATTTCCAGACGATCCTAAATTTGCACTTAATACGAACATTTTAGTTGTGCGAAGTTTAGTAAAACGCGGGCCCCTGGTTTGGCCCTCATGTACGTTCATTGTAACTATCTGTTAAATGTGACTGGAGGAATGGAGCTAATGGGATTTGGGACAAGTGTAGCTCCTGATCAAATATACTGTTAAAGCCTAATATCTATATTGCTTGTTAGAAGCATGACAGGTGTGCCACTGATGAAATGGTAAAACAGTGAAGATCCCGATCAAACTGTGCGAAGGCTAAAGCTGGTCTGGATCTACACTGGTCGCAAAGCCCATAATGCTCACGTGTATGAAGTTTCCAAATATTGAAGCAATCTGTCAAGTAATATTAAAGTTATATCATGATGAAGATTCTTGTACAAACTGTTTGACACAGAAGACAACAAAGCTCGCCTGTTGGCAGCCTTCACTCAAACTTGGCACAGTTGTATAAAAAATCTTGAATATTATATAACTTGATCTTGGGTTAAGGGGTGTGCGGTGGATCAACGTTAAGTTTATGAACATGCTAAGTTTGAGACCTTGACCTTGGGGTAAGGGTTGGGTGGTGGGTCGTGGATTTGCTACAGCATGATAGAAGGTCATCTGAGGAATGCATGTATGAAATATCAAGGCGTTCCATGAAAGGAAACAGGATGTTACAAGACATTTATCCCAACGTTAAGTTAATGAATGTGCTAAGTTTGTGACTTTGACCTTGGGGAAAGAGGTGGGGGTGGGTCATGGATTTGCTATAGCACGATAGAGTATCATCAGATGAATGTATGTATGTAATATGAAGGTGTTCCCTGTAAAGAAACAGAAGTTACACAACATTTACCCCAATGTTAAGTTTATGAACATGCTAAGTTTGTGACCTTGACCTTGGGGTAAGGGTTGGGTGGTGGGTCATTGATTTGCTACAGCATGATAGAGGGTCATCTGAGGAATGCATGTATGAAATATGAAGGAGTTACATGAAAAGAAACAGATGTTATAAGACATTTACTACAAACGTTAAGTTTATGAATGTGCTAAGTTTGTGACCGTGACCTTGGGGTAAGGGGTGGGTGATGGGTCATGGATTTGCTATAGCACGATAGAGTATCATCAGATGAATGCATGTATGAAATATCAAGGTGTTCCATGAAAGGAAACAGATGTTATAAGACATTTACCCCAAAATTAAGTTTGTGACCTTGACCTTGGGGTAAGGGTTGGGTGGTGGGTCATGGATTTGGTACAGCATGATAGAGGGTCATCTGAGGAATGCATGTATGAAATAATAAGGTGTTCCATGAAAGGAAAAAGAAGTTATAAGACATTTACCCCAACTTTAAGTTTGTGGACGCCGACAGGGGTATGCCATAAGCTCTTCTGCACTTCATGCAGGCGAGCTAAAAAAACGAAAAAATTTGGAAATGGACTCTGAAACCTGGTTAGATAATGTAGTTTCGAAATGATCTAACTAAAGTTAAATTTTGAAAATCGGTTCAAATTAGAAACATTTCCCCATATTAAATCCCAATAGATATGTTTTTTTCGAAATAAAATCAATATTGGACCAAATTTCACGAAATAAAAAGAAGGCTCATTTTTAAACTTGTATCATGTTTATAAAACTTAACATTATCGAAAAAAAATATAATGTTTTTCCTAGTTTATATGGCCATACAATTTGGGCAGGTTTTGTGAAACAGACTATTAAATCCAAACTAGGAACAAAAGACAACAAATGGTTCATAAATCAAACAAGGTTTCCTTTTGCATGCTCTCGTCCATATATATTGGTCCGAACTGTTTGTTCACTTTTTACTCCGGGCTTCATAGTTCTAAGCACTTGGCTGTCTGCACTGATGTCCAACAGTGAACGCAGTCTGTCTTTCATGTGGGGTACGTTATTGTCATGTTTTGCAGATATTTCAAATATTTCGCCAAACTTGGCCACATTTTCCGGATGATAATTCTCGTCAATGTCACACAGAGAGTCTGAAAGTACAAAAGCGAAGATTGATTGATTAGGGTTTTATGTCTGTTCAACAGCAAGGTCATACATATACATATATTTAATAGTGTACAGAGCTCCAGATAAGGTTTGTATTATACCCCAAGATTTCAAATTCAATGCATATTTTACTTTTACAAATGTATTATTGATTTTCTTCCCTATTAAATAGTGAACAAATGATAACAAAATATAAAACACATTTAAAAATTATTTTTGCAGCTCAACTAAGTACATTTCAACTTTATTAAAGTATTTTCACCGCTCAATTTGAAAATAAATGCATATTTTCACCTTGCCGCAAATATTTTGTACAGTCGAACCTCCCCGAACGGCCACCTCTCTACAACAACACCCTCTCTGTAACAGCCGCTATTTTATATCCCAAATGGATGATTTCCTCTATATCTAACCCTTAGACTTCTGAGCATGAAAAGTGTCGTCTGATGTTGATTTTGCCTTCTTTCTCAATAAAAACATGTTTTGACAGCACTTTAGAATCATTTCCAATGGAAATGATTCTAAAATGCTGTCAAAACATGTTTTTATTGAGAATTATTGAAGAAAATAAATGAACATCAGACGATAAAATTTAATTCAGCATTAACCTCCCTACAACAGCCACCTCTCTACAACAGCCAATTGTGCGTCTTCCCATGGGTGGCTGTTATAGAGAGGTTGCACTGTACTCCTAATTTTGATAATCAGGGCGTATTCTGCTAAAATAAGTGCGTAAAATTTGTCGACACGCAGCTAATCTGGAGCTCTCAGTGTACATTCAGCATTGAAATTAAAATTAATTTTCTTCACTCAACGACATTGTCATGATCTGGTGCCAGGCACCACAATTACCACACCGGATCGCTAGGCCCGACTGTGCATTCCAGCAAGGTTAAGTTGCGGTCTGAATCCTTAGGATCGATTCATTGAGAAGATTCTGTCATTCACATACACTGCAATGTTCCTGTCTCTAGGAAAACTATATATGTATGTATGTATGTATGTATGTACCCCTTAAAAACTGTAATACATATTTCCAAATCATTTGACCCGGAGCTTGAGCACAAAGGTCACATGTGTGGGCGATAGAATGAAAATATGGTGGGTGACTGTTTCGTTATTGATGAAAAAGTACTTACATTTAAATATTTCTGAGATTTAATGTGTTTAATAGACAACAGTTCGTCGGCTGCAAAACGTGGAACAGACAATAGTGTTGTGCTCCCCAGTAAGCAGTGTGACTGGCTAAGGCTGGGCTGTACAGGGTCTTACCTGGCAGGTGTTTTACACGGTCAATTATGCCCTTGGTGATCGATCCGTCATGATCAGTGTCTATCTTATTGAGCGCCAACACCGCCGGCTTCTCCAGCAGGCTTGGGTTGTAGAGCTCCAGTTCCTTCAAAGATAGTCAGTAAATTTGTCATATGTGGCTTCGATTGGAGAAATGGGAATTATGGCTTTTGTGACCAGTGTAGATCCAGATCAGCCTGTGCATCCGCACAGTCTGATCTGATCAGGAATCTGCACTGTTCGCCACCTTCATGTTTCGAACAAGGAATATAGATCGCTATCAGGCTAACAGAAGTGTGCAATTTGATCAGTAGCCGATTTCATCAACATTGCAAAGTATACTTATATAGCAAAGTATACTTTGAGGGAGTAATCATTTATTTTTCCTGAAATGTATTATTTCATATAGAACTAACAAATGCATATATTTCATGATTAAAAGTATGCAGAATTATTATACTGAATTTATTACATTATCACAGCCAAAATGGCTGTGATAATGTAATAAATTCAGTATAATAAAAATTAATAAATTTCTCATAACATTGAAAATTTCTCCCTCAAAGTATACTTTGCTAGAAAAGTATACTTTGCAATGTTGATGAAATAGGCTACTGGAGCTACACTGGTCAAACATCCCATAAGCCCCATTTCTCCATTCATAGCTACAATTTATCATATGTGGTTGCGACTGGAGAAATGGGACATATGGGATTTGTAACCAGTGTAGTTGCTGACAAAATAACACACTCCTGTAGTCTGATAATGATTTTCATTGCTTGAAGGTTGTTTCATTGATAGAATGGCGAACAGTGCAGATCCTGATCAGACTGTGGATGCACTGTGGATGGTCAAAACCCATAAGCCCCAATACTCTAGTAGCAGCCACATATGCACAATGAGCTTTCAGGGGTATGAAAAGTTCAAATAAATATCGACTCGGGAAGCACCTCCTTTATTGCAAGGACGGCGTTCATTTTGAAAATACAATGCTATATTTTCCGTAAATGGCAATAATTCCAGCACAAACATATTTACACAATTCCCTAACATTTGATTGGCCCGTACCAAGTCTCTGTCCAAAATTTATATCCCAGTAAACTCCCACGCCGAACTACTTTCCGTAACCGTGAGGCGCAGTTAAAATAATTCTTAAGAAAACGGAAAATAAACACATTTTCTTGATTAATTTATTTAAAATGCTGGAATTATAAGGAATGAATGGCATTTTTGTGGAATTTATCGGGGATATAAACTTGGAAAAGTCGCGGGAATACTGGACGAGGCCTTCCGGCCTTCGTCCAGTATTCCCGCGACTTTTCCAAGTTTATACCCCGATAAATTCCACAAAAAGGCCATTCATTCCTATATTAAAAGTGGACAAAAGTCAAAGTAACGTTCGATAAGAAACTATGGGAAACTATTGCAAACAGTAGCAGCTGCGTGTTATTTCCAAGTTTATATGCAGCGTTTTGATTTGACCCATGTTTGGCTCATGTTCGCACTACCAGTTTTTGGGGCCATTGTGCATTTTTGTTTCAGTGCACATGAACATAGTAATAGAGGAAACGCTATGTCATAGAAAACAGTATTTGGAAAACTGCTGTATTGGGGTGGTGGGTGGGGGGATGGTGCTTAACGGCCCACCATCACAAAAGAGTATCATTTAGGGCCCAGCAATTATGAAGAAGAAATTAGTTTAAACACTATTTATTTCAAATAATATATTTCAAATAATATACATGTACAGGAAATTCTTGTTATCTTGAAGTTGACCAGACTGAGCAAAATATATCGACATATCCGAAATTCTAGAAAAAAAATTGCCAAATTTTGCAAGTATTCTCGAAAAAAAATAATTTGATTTTACTTTACAAAAATTGCGCACTTTCTTTTAATGAAACGCGCATGCGTTGTTACTAAATATATGCACGACACAATTTCCAGTACACAACATTTGTTTTTGCAAATCATACCCAATACACATCTGATCAATTAAAATGTTGAAATACCCAATTGCTTAAGAAATGATGGAGTGAAAATACTCAATTACTAATTCCTTATCTGGAGCCCTGGCTTGGCCCCTTCCCCTAATAGAAATAGGATTAGGAATAATCATAATACTCGTACAAGGGAATAACCAGATACAACTCTCACATACAAGTATGCCAAAGACGTACCTGATGGCCAGACAAGGTCTCTGGTCAAGATTGCGGTAAGGATGAATCGCTATCTTTAAATTAACCATAGCATGCTCCCAACCGGGTATGGAAGGAGTTCGAGCCAATTCCCACCCTTAAATATGAGCCGAATGAATGAATGAATGCTCCCAACCAACCACCACACAGTATTGTCTGAAATATTTCTGAGTATTTCTGGTGCAATGAAACCCACAATATCATGTAGCCGATTTCACCAAAAATTGCTATTTAGTATACTTTGACGGAGTAATCATTTATTTTTCCAGAAATTAATTATTTCATTATTTTGGCTGTGATAATGTGATAAATTCAGTATAATAATTCTGCATACTTTTAATCATCAAATATATGCAGTCGTTAGTTCTAAATGAAATAATTAATTTCTGGAAAAATAATAAATTTATCCTTAAATTGAAAATTTCCCTCATACTTGCAGTTTTGGTTAAATCGGCTACTGATCTGGTGCCAGTCAAACTTTACCTAATTTACTTATTCACCACAATATTTCTCCAGTACACTGAAACTTTGATATCCTGATCTGGTGCCAGTCAAACATTACCTTATTTAGCAGCAGTATTGTCTGGAAGGCATTAGTGTGCGAGTATCTGTCGCCAAGGATGAATCCGTTGATGTCGATAATATAGAGTAGCATTTTGGTGCGCTCCACATGCTTCAGGAACTTGTGGCCCATCCCGTAGTTGGCATGGGCGCCCTGAATCAGCCCGGGCAGGTCCGCCACCGTGACCTATATATAGAGAATAGTAGGTTAGTGCCGTGAATGGGAAAAAATATCCGGCAAGGCTCAAGAATTTCTTTATTTCTCATCAGAAGTACATGTTGTGACCACTCATTTGAACCGTCTTGCCGAGACGGTTCAAATGAGTGGTCACAACATATACTTTGGTTCAGAAATAAGGAAAATAGATAGAGAATAGTAGGTTAGTGCCGTGAATGGGGAAAAATATCTGGCAAGGCTCAGGAAACGGGATGGGCGAGGCTATGCCGAGCACATCCCGTTTCCGTGCCGCGCCAGATATTATTTCCCATTCACGGCACTAACCTACTATTCTATTTATCCCGTCAACACCTACAAATGGCTGTAAAATGCAAACATTGTATTGACTGGATATCAAAAATGTTTCACGGCACCGTGTTTCACGGCACATACCCACTGTGTTAACGGGATAAATAGCAAACAGAGTGGTTGGTTGACTGATTCATTGTTTGGCTTATTGATTGATTGATTGGTGTTTATGTATGTTCAACAGCAAGTTCATAAAGAGTTATGTCATTTGATTGTGTACATATGAAGATCTTTCATGAAAACTATTTACAGAAACTGTGATATTTTCTGTAAATGACGTCAAAAGTTGACAAAAACTTTCTTAGCAAATGCGGAATTATATTCCACATTTGCGCTGAACATTTTGCCAAATTTCAACATCATTTTTTTTCAAGGAAAATGTTTTAAATCTTTCAAATATTTGTCACGAGATATGACACATCTTCTTAATAGGTTTGTTTGTTAGTTTAGTGGTGTTTAATGGCCTACCAACAGCTAAGGTCATGTAAGGCCGGTCACATGATACAAAAGAACATGGCTTGTCACATATGAGACATGCTATGTGATTTTATACCTTCAGACATCTGCGTAATATAATTCCGCATGTACTCTGAAAATTGTGTCAACTTTTGACGCCATTTACGGAAAAGATTGTAAATTTTGTTAGCGTATTTCATGAAATTACGCAGATGTCTGAAGGTACAAAATCACATGGCGTATCTCATTTATGTCTGTGACTGTAAAAATGGAGAATTCAGCACATAATTTACAACAAAACCTTCAGTACTGTAAGACAATGTCCGGATTGAGTGCTACGCACGCCTACAAAACTGTACTCGTCCAGACGAAAACGTTGCACTTCAGTAGACTATTTCACCAACATTGCAAAGTATACTTTGAGGGAGAAATTTTCAATTTTAGGATAAATTTATTAATTTTTATCCATTATGGCTGTGATAATGTAATAAATTCAGTATAATAATTCTGCATACTTTTAATCATGAAATATATGCATTTGTTAGTTCTATATGAAATAATGCATTTCAGGAAAAAATAAATGATTACTCCCTCAAAGTATACTTTGCTAGTAAAGTATACTTTGCAATGTTGGTGAAATCGGCTACAGGGCCACAACCAGAAGTTCAAACCAGACGAGGCGAACCAAGTCCCGATACGGGGGCCAGGTAGCATTCTCCCCACAACCACCCCAGAGATTTATTTAATTCTTAGCATAAAAATTACAGATGAGGCTACGGCCTCGTCTGCCTCATCCAGGTTACGGTACTGCACTTACTCGACCTGCAGCCTTTCTAAAAGACCATTTAGCGACTGTTTTTTATCACAGACACATTCTTGCAATTGTGAAAATAGATATTGTAGGTTATATTTGTCAGTTGCTGCTTTTAATACATATTAAATCTCTGTAAGATCATGAATATTGGTTTCTTTAGAACTAGTTGTGAAATAATACAGGACTGTGTGTCCTAGAATGTGCAATCTCTACAATGGGGAATTACACAAACGCCCGTGTTAAACTTATCCTGTAGCCGATTTCACCAAAATTGCAAAGTGTACTATCTTGCCAAGTACAATTTGAGAGAGAAATTGTCTATTTAAGGGTAAATTTATCAATTTTTATTTAATGAAATAAATTATTTTCTGACCAAATTATTATACTGAATGTATTACATTATCACAGAAATGGCTGTGATAATGTAATAAATTCAGTATAATAATTCTGCATACTTTTAATAATCAAATATATGCAGTCGTTAGTTCTATATGAAATAATGCATTTCGGGAAAAATAAATGATTACTCCCTCATCGCTAGATAAGTATGCTTTGCAATTTTGGTGAAATCGGCTACTGAACATTTATTGGAAATCTCAACTATCAAGCAGTGTAGTTTGTTGAGCCTGAGCTGTGTCACAACGCAGGCTCAGCCAATAAAGTTGTTTGATTTCAAGCACATTGTTAGATAAAACAATTGACAAATATTGGCAAGATTAGCGCAGGTGGTTGTGTACCTATAGAAAACAGCCTATTTCATCAACCTATCAACACTTGATCAATCAGGACCAGTAGCCTATTTAATCAACATTGCAAAGTATACTTTACTAGCAAAGTATACTTTGAGGGAGTAATCATTTATTTTTCCTGAAATGCATTATTTCATATAGAACTAACAAATGCATATATTTCATGATTAAAAGTATGCAGAATTATTATACTGAATTCATTACATTATCACAGCCAAATTGGCTGTGATAATGTAATAAATTCAGTATAATAAAAATTAATAAATTTATCATAAAATTGAAAATTTCTCCTCAAAATATACTTTGCTAGAAAAGTATACTTTGCAATGTTGATGAAATAGGCTACAGAAGCAATCAACCCTTACAAATTAAAATGCCATGTTCTAAAAAAGTTAAATTTTATAACACAAATTACATTGGAAGTAATCATCCGCAGTAAACTAAGAAACGAGGAAGTAAATACATTAAGATTCTATTTAATTTCGGAAATCAATACATTGTACATGTATTTGTTAAATGAAATTCACATAAAAATTCACCTTGGAGAAATAGGCAATTTATTTGTCCAGTGGAGATGTCATTGAACTATTTCCATCTGGATCCCAATCTAGTTGCATCCCGAGACTAAGAAGCACAGAAGTGACCATAGCTAGCAGAAGATTAGTGAAAGGATTAACAACAACAACATCTATGTGGGCAGCTCGTTGACAGGCTCAGCCAATAAAATTCAGAATATGGGGTCACATGGAAGTGTAACATACTATTTGATGCCACTTTTTTCATTAATTATAGCTTTTCCTTTAATCATTTTCAATGGCAAAACAGTTTTCATCCGAATTATGGTCAATGTTTGCTTTTTATTATCCTATTTGTAAGTGGTCACATGAACTAATCTTACCGAGAGATCCAGATATGTGTATTGACGTATTTTACACAATTATATTAGCTGAATACGCAATGATTATCAAAAGTGGGAGTACAAAATACGCACAGCAATGTGAAAATATGCATTGATTTTAAATTGAGTAGTGAAAATACTGTCATAAAGTTGAAATTTCACTTAGTTGAGCTGCAAAAAGCAAACAGTGTTTGCTTTTTTGCAGCTCAAATAAGTGAATGTTGAAATTTGTTATATTTTTTGTATCATTTGTTCCCTATTTAGTAATGAAGAAAATCTATAATCCATTTGTAAAAGTAAAATACGCAATGATTTTGCAATCAGGGGGTATACTAAGCTTTAGACACAAAGCTTATATGGAGCCTGCTTACCATTCTGTGGTCTGGGTATACCATGGTGCCTATGTGTGGTCGCAATGTTGTGACTGAAATACATACAGAATACACGTGTAACGTACAGCAGAGCCTCTCTAAACCGGGCACCTTGGGAGGTCACCTGGGTTGGATACCCAGGGGACCTCCCAATGTGCCCGGTTTAGAGAGGTTCCACTGTAATTAAGCACTTCGTGAACAGTTTTTGTCATTTTCAATCATGAACAGACATGATAATATAATAAATTACAGTGAAACCATCTAAATAAACCTGTTTCATGCTGAGGATATGCCATTATCTTTGCGGAAAATCCAAAATATTTTCCATCTATGCACTCAGAAGTATATGTCGCCACTCTCTCGTCGAGATGGTTCAAATGAGTGGTCACAGCATATACTCTCATTGAGAAATATTTCATCGATGAGAACATATGACTTTTATTTACATCGTATAACTATGTTGAATTTATCGGGGATATAAACTTGGAAAAGTCGCAGCCTTCGTCCAGTATTCCCGCGACTTTTCCAAGTTTATACCCCGATAAATTCCACAAAAAGGCCATTCCTATAATAACAAAAATAAAATATTTAAACAAGAAATGCGTCTGTCGAACGCGGATGCCACCTGCAGCATATTTGAGAAACTGTGACAAATTGGTTAACCGAAAAGTGTGACGGACGGACGGACGGACGGACGGACGGACGGACGAACTTACATTTCGGACCTTAGGGGGTACTTGCTATATAAAAGATCAAAGGCTTACGGAGTACGGATTAAGTTCCATTGTGTTCTAACCCTAACCCATTATCTTAGACCACGCCCCCTACCCCATAAGTACCCTAATGTGTGCCCGGACAGACGGACGGACAGACGGACAGACAGGCACGGACAGTCCAAACACAATATGCCACCCGTTTCTTCGAAACCCGATGGCATAAAAAGAACATACTCCTAAAGGTGTATTCCGCATGTAATGGGTTAAACACAATGGGGGTCCCGAGGGCGTCCGAATATAGAGGTTCTACTGCATATGTAACGTTAACTCTTAGATCGTTGAATTAAGTTTTATCGCTTGGTGTTTAATTTTTGTTTCCATGTTTAAAATTAATTGATACATTGGGGATGTACAAATACAGATGGCCATATGTAAAAGCAATATGTTATTAATGAGCTATGGTTAACCAAACCATTTCACTAATCAAATTCCCAGTTTCTGTTTTATTCAACAGGATATTATCAACGACTGTGATAAACAGGGGAGATAATTTGGAAAAAGCATGTCCATTATTACTGTAGCAAGAAGTACAATATGTGAACAGTGCTCCAGATAAGCTGCGTATTTGCTTAAATACCCTATTAAAATTGCCAAAAACCCAAATTAGAAGAAGCGAGCATCAAAAAGCAATAAAAAAATTGATATACCTTATCAGGCTGCAGAAAACAATAAACAGACTACAAATATAGCATATATGTCTTTATTTCCATGAAAACACATCTTGTATTTCATTAGAATTGTCGCCAAGGAGACAATTCAAATGAAATGCCAAGACGGTTTTCATTTTGAAGCAAACTATTCAATAATTGCTGTCTTTTGATGTGTAAACAGTAGTGTGATTTTATTTTACCCAATTAAAATGTTGAAATACCCAACTGCTTCAGAAATGATGGAATGACAATACTCAATTACTACTGTCTGTTTCACGAAAGCTGCCCAAATTTTGCGGCCATATAAACAATTCAAAAACAATATTTTTTTCGAAAGTATCAAATTAACGGACAATTTAAGAATGAGCCGTCTTTTTATTTCGTGAAATTCGGTCAAATATTGATTTTATTGCGAAAAAAACAATTTCCCCATGTTAAATCCCCATAGACATCTTCAAGGAGTGTCTATGGGGATTTAACACGGGGAAATTTTTTTGAATTTTAGAAATACTGGACCGATTTTTAAAATTTAACTTTTGTTTTCTTAGTTAGAGCCAGGTTTTGAAGTCAATTTCCAATTTTTTTCGTTTTTTGACTCCTCCCACACTTCCTTACCACTTTTTCCCCCATGTTAAATTCCCATAGACAAATCAATTTTTCGTAATAAAATCAATATTTGACCGAATTTCACGAAATAAAAAGAAGGCTCATTCTTAAATTTTCCTTTAATTTAATATTATCGAAAAAAATATTGTTTTTGCATTGTCTATATAGCCCTAAAATTTGGGCAGCTTTCGCGAAACAGACTATAATTCTTTATCTGGGGCCCTGTGTGAACCATACAGTGGAACCTCTCTAAAGCGAACACTGAGATAACGTCTGTGATCTTATTTTGATGAGTTTCTTGGTCATTGTCTCAGGTGATAATGTCTGTTCGTGATCGCATAGCACACAACTATGGCTCAGAACGATCAAATGCCTGATTTACAGAGAGGTTTCACTGTAATATTTGTAACTACAAGATAATAATACTGTGTCAGATACAGTAATAGATTTCCACTTTAGGCATTTGTTGAGTATATTTAAATAAAAGGACAATAGTAATCCTTGATTGCAGAAGAACTACTGTTCGGTTTTTTTTACCAATATAAATATGATACAAATCCACATGGAATTAATTTTTACCATTAATCTATTTTCACTGTGTCAAGATATTCGCAGAAAGTGAAGAAACAAATTAGTAAGATATAATTTAATTGTAGATTTGTACTGCATTCTGAACACAATTCTAACTGTGAAAACAATGTTTTGGTGAAAACATTGTTTAAAATAGAGAAAACTAACTATGGTTGAGAAGGCTAGTTTCTGTGTAGTTGATTTTTACTAACTTAATTTTAACTGAAACATTTCACAACTAGAAATGTGGCCTGTCGGCACACGAATGCCCCCGAAAACGAGGCATATTTAAATTATAAGCCATTTACATCAGCATTAAGGTTTCGAACGCACCAAGTCTGTGACCTTGACCCTGGGCTTAGTGGGGGCGGGACGAATGTGGATTTGTCACAGGGTGGTAGAGGAGCATTGGGGCAATGTGTGTGTGAAATGTGAAGCAGATCCGAACAAGGAAACATAAATTATAAGTCATTTACCCGAGCGTTAAGGTTTCGGGACAGACGGACGTACATACGGACGGACGTACGTACGGACGCCGGTAACACTATATGCCCCCCTCACCTTTTGGTGGCGGGGGCATAACAAATAAACAGATCACAAATATAGCATATTTTTCTTATTTTCTCAGAAAACACATCTTGGTATTTCATTAGAATTGTCTCCAAGGAGACAATTCTAATGAAATGCCAAGACATGTTTTCATTTAGAAGCAAACCATTCAATAATTGCTGTCTGTTGATGTTTAAACTTTAGGTTGATTTTATTTTACCTAATTCAAATTTTGAAATACAATGTACCCAATCGCTTCAGATATGATGGGAGTGAAAATACTTAATTACTAATTCCTTATCTGGAGCCCTGGTAGTCTTTAACAAATTATCTCCCTTGTTTACAACAGTTTCTGAAAGCATATCTTGAATACAATGCAAATCTTTCGGATTTGATCTTATAGATGATTGGTTGATGCAGGTCGTTTTCAGTGCAAATTGGGAAAAACCTTATACTGAATATCCGAGACACTGTGCCTTTAATGATAATGGAAGACTCGGACCTATGTCGTATGACACCAAAAAAAAAACCTATTAAAAAATCCCATTACCCCACCCACCTGGTATCACACTGTACATGACGTTAATAGATAGTACTGTATGAGACCAAGTGGGTGGGGTAATGGATTTTTTTGTAATGGTCATTTTATTTCTGTCACAGGTCCGAGTATTCCAATGGAAATGATTCTGAAGTGCTGTCAAAGCATGTTGTAAATTATTCTAAAGTGCTGTCAAAGCATGTTTTTGATGATAAAAATGAAAAGTAGAAAATAAACAGCAGACGACAAAAAAAATAAGATAGCGGTATAAGTTTGTTTGTTTGTTTGTTTATTAGTGTTTAACGGCCTATCAACAGCTAAGGTCATATAAGGCCGGGCAAACGGGTTCGATCCCGTTTTAACCTGCATTGGGGGGGAAATCAGGACGGAATATTTACATCGAGAACAAATATATTCAGCCCTGAAATTAGAATAACCGGACCTGGTGCCAGGTCCATACCACACCAGTCACTTGGCCCCTTCCCTTAAAACAGGATTACGAATATCGTGATACTCACATACGGGGTATAACCAGATTCAACTGTCACATACAAAATGCCAAAGACGTATGTGAGGGCCAAACCAGGTCTCCAGTCGGGATTCCGGTAAGGATGAACCCCGATCGTTAAATTACCCATTGCGTGCTCCCACCTGCCACCCACGATAGCGGTATAAGGGTTAATCTGTTTCATCGCTTCTATGCATACTCCTGTGACCTCTATTTGACCTTTGACCTCTATTCCGAATATTTGCAAACAGTCCACATGCACATGATCTGACATGATGAGCCGTTTCATAATTTTCATACTTGCACCCCCTTTTTATAAATGGACTAGTCAGATAATCATTTTGTGACGATGGGATTGGTTGGAAAATTAACATATTACAGGGCTCCTGATAAGAAATTAGTAATTGAGTATTTTCACTCCACCATTTCTGAAGCAATTGGTTATTTCAACATTTTAATTGGGTAAAATAAAGTCACACTACTGTTTACACATCAACAGATAGCAATTATTGAATAGTTTGCTTCGAAATGAAAACATGACTTGGCATTTCTTTAGAATTGTCTCCTTGGAGACAATTCTAATGAAATACCAAGATGTGTTTTCATGGAAAATAAGAAAAATATGCTATATTTGTGGTCTGTTTCTTGTTTTCTGCAGCATGATAAAGGTACCACAAAATTGTTATTGCTTTTTGATACTCGCTACTTCCGATTTCAATTGGGTTTTTGGCAATTTTAATTGGGTATTTAAGGAAAATACGCAGCTAATCTGGAGCATGCTATTGCAGTCACTTTCAGTTACTTAGGGGCGAAATGGTTAAGGGAAACAGCTTACAAGGATAGGCAGCAATTTTTGGCTTGGCCCGCGAGATGGCAGATAGAAACGTTGATTTGCCAGCATTCGGAAATCTGAAACAGAAGTGGCTTTCATACATAGAGTTTATTCAACAGCCATTTGGAAATACCGGATTTATTTCGCCGAGACATCTGGAAATCCGACAAAGAAACGTGTGCAAGATGGACAAGTTTGACGTCAGCGTATAAATTATTTCATCGCCGGAAATGACGTCAAAACGCGACGTCAATTATGTCTCGCGCACGTCTAGGAAGAAATATTTCCTTCAAGGAAATAAATCCCTCCAGAATCATGGTAAATCACTGAGCAGCATGTAATATGGAAACTTACTCGCTTTGCCATCAAAATATTGTGTCAAAGACATGTACATATATGTTACTTCATACCTGTCATGAAATGATAGAAAATTTATCTAATCAGGCATACTGTCAGGGATTCCGCTGGGGAAAATAAAAAAATCGCCACTTCAAAAAAAAAAAAAAAATTTCTCGAAAATTGCAATTTTTTATCGCCAATTGTTTATTTTTATCGCCAATTGCGAAAGTGGCGATCGCCAGCGGAAACCCTGTACTGTTATTTATTCACATTGGAGTCCATGGTTAGTAAATGGTGACGGATGCTTATGAAATATGGTAAATTGACAAACCGGTATAGCCTTAGAACTGAATGGATTTATTTAGTTATTGAATGTTGTTTAACGGATGCACATGAAATTCCAAGCCAACAGTTCATGCAGTAAAGAAGTTGTAACGAAATGGAGAAATTTCAAAGTTATTTGAGCTTCACTTGGGGAATGTTGGGAGCATGGGAGGTGGGCGGGGAATAAAAATATGAATGATGAGAAACATGCACATGAAGATTCAAGCCAATCGGTCAGATGGTAAAGAAAGGCATAGCAGAATGGAAAACGTGACAGACAGACGACTTTTGCATCAATATATCCCATTTTCACTACAGTTAGCCCAACTTCCTAAAAATAATAGGATTAGTACTAACCCTACTACTTCTATAATGGGTATAACCGGATTCAACCCTCAAATAACAAGAAAGCCAAAACTAAAATGTACCTGAGAGCCAAACCAGGGGCCCGTTTCACTAAACTTCGTACGACTAATATGTTCGTATGTGCAAATTTAGGATCGTCTGGAAATTTCAATTGATGGATTTACATTTATTGAGTATAGGCTGCATATGCAGCCTATGCTCAATAAATGTAAATCCAATAATTGTTTACAAGAAAACATTGTTAATGCGAAATTTACACTCATAATTTTGCATTTACGAACATTTTAGTCGTACGAAGTTTAGTAAAACGGGCCCCTAGTTTGGCTCTCAGGTTCTGCTGGAACCCTGATCAGGGATATCCGGATTGCAGTAAGGATGTATCCCATCGTTAAATTTACACTTCACATGCTCCCACCTGCCACCCACACAATATGGTTGAACCTACACTAACGGTAACCTGTCTAACAGCCACTATTTTATATCACAATTGGATAAAATAGTGCCGAAGGTCTCAATATAATTATACCCGTCATAGCCAGTAAACAAGAGGATTTAACTCATTGGAAACATTATAGGAATGAATGACCTTTTTGTGGAATTTATCGGGGTATAAACTTGGAAAAGTCGCGGGAATACTGGACGAAGGCCGGAAGGCCTCATCCAATATTCCCGTGACTTTTCCAAGTTTATATCCCCGATAAATTCCACAAAAAGGCCATTCATTCCTTATAATTCCAGCATTTGAATTAAATTCATCAAGAAAATGTGTATATTTTCCGTTTTCTTAAGAATTATTTTAACTGCGCCTTACGGTTACGGAAAGTAGTTCGGCGTGAGAGTTTACTGGGATATAAATTTTGGACAGGGACTTGCTACGGGCCAATCAAATGCTAGGGAATTGTGTAAATATTTTTGTGCTGGAATTATTACAAAATCAATAGGGTTCTTCCTCCAGACATGGTAAACATGTATACAGAATTTGGTTATGATCCTTCATGTTATCACGGGAACAAGCTGTGCCTGCGTGAACCGCACACATGTAGAACGTAGAGCATGAATACATAATCAGATCGTTTGTCTTGAAAAGGTTGCACTGTACATAACCAACCACCTGCGTTAATCTTACCCAGATTATCAACGTTTCCCAACATCTATTCATGCTCCAGATAAGTTGCATATTAGATCTTTTACGCATTTATTTTTAATAGCGGAATACACATTGATTATCAAAAAATACTCACAGCAATGTGAAAATATGCATTGATTTGCAAATTGAGTAGTGAAAATACTGTAATGAAGTTGAAAATTTACTTAGTTGAGATAAACTCAAATAAGTGACTTTTTATTTATTTTATTTTTTTTATCATTTGTTCCCTATTTTAGAAGGAAGAAAATCAATAATACATTTGTAAAAGTAAAATACGCATTGAATTTGAAATCTCGGGGTATTATACTCTTCAGATAGAAAACTTATCTGGAACCCTGATCTATTGGCAATTCCAGTTCGCAAGCAAGCAAGCTTATTACCTGATACATTATAATATATACAGTACAAACCCGATCAGTCCAATGGCAGCGATGAGGTTTGAGGTCCTGTGTCAGTATGTATGTGACCAATAGAAAGCTTGTCACCTGATGCATTACAGTACAATACAGTACATACCCGACTAGTCCAATGTCAGCGATGAGTTTCAGGTCGAGGGTCAGGACCGTGGCTTCGCCCCTCCGTCCCAGGAACTCATTGTTCGGGTTACCTCCGGGCCCACCCTGCGCTAGTACCGCCTCCTGACCCTCCTCGTTCAAGTCCGCTGTATGGAGATAGAATGATTTATTTAATTGTGTTTAACTCTTTCAACACTAGATATCATTTGTGATGTTTGCAAACAGTGTAGATCCAGATGAGCCGGTTCTAAATGAGCCGTCTCATCAGGATCTGCACTTTTTGCAAGTAATTTCAAAAAATAAATTCAGAAAAAAAAAAAAAAACAATGGGTTAATGGGGATGAATCCCATATCGAAAGGCAGATGAATGACCTTTATCATGCTGCAGAAAACAATAAACAGACCACAGATATAGTATATTTTTCTTATTTTCCATGAAAACACATCTTGGTATTTCATTAGAATTGTCTCCAAGGAAACTTGTACAAACTTTTTGACGCAAAAAAATGGCTAAGTATTTCAGCAAAAATTTGAATGTAAAAAAGGTCAAGGTCATGTGAATGGCTGTATTAGTGTGTTCCAAATGCTTACATGTATCAAGTGCCCAAACATTGAAGGAATGCGTCAAGTAATATGAAAGTTATAGCAGGATGAGGAAGCTTCTTCAAAGTTGTTGACGCAAAAAAATGGCCAAGTGCTTCAGCAAAAATTTGAAGGTAAAAAAGCTGAAACTCATGTGAATTGGTGGCATGAGTGAGTTCCTAATGCGTACATGTATCAATTGTCCAAATATTGAAGAAATCCGTAAAGTAGTATCAAAGTTATAGTATGATGACGAAGCTTCTACCATGTTTTTGACATTCCTGACGACGACGACGCGGACAAAAAATCACAGCATATAAAATGATTGGACACACTTATATACTTGTAAGTATATGTGACCTTGACCTTCAAATTAGAAAGGTACAGATGATCGTGGATTTGTCCCAGAATGATAGTGGACCATCAGCAGATGCACCCAATTGAAATCCGAAGTAGCGAGTATCAAAAAGCAATAACAATTTTGTGGTACCTGTATAATGCTGCAGAAAACAATAAACATACCACAAATATAGCATATATTTCTTATTTTCCATGAAAACATATCTTGGAATTTCATTAGAATTGTTTCCTTGAAGACAATTCTAATGAAATTCCAAGATATGTTTTCAATTAAATATATCTTGGAATTTCATTAGAATTGTCTCCTTGTGTAAACAGTAGAGTAAGATTTTATTTTACCCAATTAAAATGTTTAAATACCCAATTGCTTCAGAAATGATGGAGTGAAAATACTCAATTACTAATTCCTTATCTGGAGCCCTGTATTACTATTAGAAACAAAATTGCTACTTAGCTGTGATAAACAGATCGTAGGCAACTCTTGTAGCTAACTAGATTGGTCAGTAAGCGAAGCTTACGGAATACCCCCCGCGTGGGCCCAGGTACCCCTAAAATATGTAAAAATTTCCAAGTGTGTGGGCTTGTGACCTTGACTCTGGGCTTAGCGGGAGCGGCATGAATTTGTCACAGGGTGGTAGAGTGAGTGAGTGAGTGAATAGGGTTTAACGTCCGCTTTTCTGACATAGAGGTACAAGCCTCAGGGAGTCTACACGCAGACGGGTCAACGGGGTCGAGTCCCATATCCACCTGTCCAAGGGGGGTAAATCCCAACTTCAGAACTCAATATTTACAATCAAAATATATATTTAGTCCTGAAATTAGAACAACCTGATCTGGTGCCAGGCCCTCGCCACACCAGCATCATTTATCCCATCCCCTAAAAGTAATAGGATTAGCGCTAATCTTACTTTTATATATGGGGCATAGCCCGACTCAACTCTCACATACAAGAAAGCCAAAAATGTACATGAGGGCCAAATCCGGTATAGTGGGTTCCGGAAAGTATGAACCCAATCGTTAAGCCAGTTTAGTCGCCTTTTACGACAAGCAATGGCTACTGCAGCACTATTCTCAGGATCAGTTGATCCCGCCCCGGTGCCTGCACGGGGCCACAGGGTGGTAGAGGTCCATTGGAGCAATGCGTGTGTGAAATGTAAAGCAGATCCGAGCAAGGAAATAGAAGTTATAACCGATTTCTCTGATGACTAAGTATGTGAGCTTGACCTCGAGATCAGCGGGAATTTGTCACAGCATGATAGTAGAGCCTTAGAGGAATGCATGCATGAAATATTAAGAATTTTCGATGATTTTGTAAAGAGGCTAAGTATACGACCTTGGGAGTAGCGGGGGTTCGACGGTCGTGGATTTGGCACAGCATGGTAGTAGAGCCTTACAGGAATGCATGTGTGAAATATTGAGCATTTTAGATGAAGGAAATAGAAGTTATAATAATATTTCTCTGATGTTAAGTTTTGTAAAGAGACTAAGTATTTCAACTTGACCTTGGGGAGCAGCGAGGGTTGGACGGTTGTGGATTTGGCACAGCATGGTAGTAGAGCCTTACAGGAATGCATGTGTGAAATATTGAGCATTTTAGACAAACGAAATAGAAGTTATAACAATATTTCTCTGATGTTAAGTTTACGGACGCACGGACGCACAACCTGACTCCAGTATACCCCCCCACAACTCGTTGCGGGGGGTATAATGAATGTACGTGTGAAATACCAAAACATTCCATGAAAAGAAACAGTAAAGAAATTTTCCTCATCTTTTGTGAATGTGACAAGTCTGTGGCCTGTTTAAACATATTTGATTTGCATATTGTTTACAAGTTCATTGTCAATGTCAATGTTACTATATACAGTACTAGACAAATGGGATTGGATTGAAAGCAAGCTTATTTAAATCCTCTCCTCTGTGACCTTGACATTTGACGTAGCCAACATTTACCGAACGATGTATCAAGAGGAGATACAAGTGGAACGTGTTGTTTCAGTGTCTTTCTGCTGGTTTAACCATACTTAAAGGGGCAGATCAGGATGTTTGGGGAAAAAAATACTATTAAAAATCAAAAAACGTGTTTTGATCATGGTCCTGTGTAAAGTGGTTTAATTGAAGATACATGACGATACTAGGACCACTGGGTTGTTTCTATTTTCACCCCTAGTCCTAATAACGCCGTATATCTTCAATTAAACCACTTTACACCGGGCCATGATCAAAACATGTTTTTTTTATTTCTTAAAATTACGTTTTCAAAAAATCCTGATATGCACATTTATGGGAATTGTAAACATTTTACCATCCCTGCTATGTACGTGTAATTCACCTATGTCACCTTACCAATAATTCTGCCAGCATCAGTTTTCACACACACGCCTAGTGGAACCTTCAAAACGTGATCGTCTCCCGGCCTTCCCAGCAACAAGTGCTTCCTGCATGGATGAGTTAGATTGTGTATACCATAATAACCCTAAATACACTTCAAACCCCGTTATAGCACCAGGGGACCGTTTCACTAAACTTTGTAAGACTAAAATGTTCGTAAGTGCAAAATTATGATGGTCTGTAAATTTCACAATAACAATGTTTTCTTGCAAACAATTATTGGATTTACATTTATTGAGCATAGGCTGCATATGCAGCCTATGCTCAATAAATGTAAATCCATCAATTTAAATTTCCAGACGATCCTAAATTTGCGCTTACGAACATTTTAGTCGTATGAAGTTTAGTGAAACGGGCCCCTGGTGTGTATTGGCGTATTTTACGCACATATTTTAGCAGAATATGCATTGATTATCAGAAGTGGGAGTACAAAATACTCACAGCAATGTGAAAATATGCATTGATTGTCAAATTGAGTAGTGAAAATACTGTAATAAGTTGAAAATTTACATTGTTGAGCTGCAGCGTTAGCAGTTTTCTCATGAAGCAGCTGTTTTTCGTACATTTTGTACACATATATATAAGATTTAAACACCCCTATTTCATGAAGCTACTTATTTACCTGCTATCGGAGCCAGCGCCGGCTACAAAACGTTTCTTTGGATTGACTTCGCGGAGTTCCTCGAGCGTTACCTTGTCCGAGGCCTGCACTTTAACACTGCCCCCATTGCCCCCGATTCCCCCGAATCTCGGGAGGCCCTGTCCGCCTGGACCACCACGCACGTGTATTCGCAGAGAGTCAACAAAACCGCCTTTCTGAAATGATATAGCAACAATAAATTTTAACACTTTCAACCCTAAATAACTGGAATGGATTTTGATATTTTAATTTTGCAACCAATCCAAACGTCACAAAGTGATTTTCAGCCAATTTATGAAAAGTGGGTGTTATTGTTCTCAAAAATGTGAAAATTACCTACCTACAAAAAGTGCAGATCCTGATGATCATGAGACCGCTCGTCACGAGCCGGCTCAACAGTTTACTGGATCTACATGTACATGTACACTGCTTGCAAACACCGCTAAAGGTCTGGGGGCCATTTCACTAATTTACATAACATTGTGCACGACTAAAATGTTCGTAATTTGTAATATAATTAACCAACTTTTTGAGAAAAAAATGGGTATATTATTTTTGTCACGCGTGTCCGTCCGTCACGTTTCTTGTAAGAAGTAAGCTTTTTAACTGTAATAGGTAGGGACTTGGTGTGTGCCTTCCTCAATTTGATTTTTGGAGTCGACCCACCGGTCATGGGTTATCTCCCCCTTTTTGACTTACAATTTTGCAATGTAAGAAGCAAAACTTTTTAACCGTCATATCTGGGGACTTGAAACTTGGTGTGTAGTAGCACAGGGTATATTTTTTTTTCTTCATTTATTTATGCTTTTAGGCATATTTAATGTATTTATAGACCTCGGTCCATTACTTCACCCTGTGTGTAGTAGTTGCACGTTTCCCGCTTTATATGCAACAGGTTGTACAATATCACTACACCACGCTACACAGTAACAAGAGTGTCGTAAGTCACAAAATACGCCCGTCAAAGATGGGCCAGACAGCGAAGATGCATAAATGTGAAGCTGTCACCAAGGCAGTGTTCTGCCAAGGACGCGGGATCGCGCCTTTGGCGCGAAAAAATCGTCAATGGCGCAAGAAATAAATTACCGATGGGCCAACGGGCGCATTAAATATTCGGTCCCGAGTTCGCGGGTTGCGAAATTAAAAAAGTCCGAACTGTGTTAGGGGCGCTCGTGAAATGTACCGGAAATGTCAAATTTGTATAGCACCAGCGCTTAGCTATACATCTATCGACGGTTTTCATTGGATGGTATATTTACATAAGTGAAACAAGTATAATGCGAACTATTTTGGTCCGCCAATCAGAAAAGCCGTTTGAAATGCGCGTATTGTCTGGGAGCCGATGGAATGATAAAGAACTACAAATACATCATAATCATGTTTTAATGTTTATTTCCATGTTTTTTTCACAATCACAACATGCTGAAAATTTACATGAATTAATGATTGCAAGTCCATTGTTGGGCTCAGCAAAACACTATTTCAAACTATTAATTACTTTAATTGCTGATATTTAATAGTTTGAAGCAGTGTTTTTCTTCAAAATACCATGTGTGACCCCATCATTTTTGAAAATGTCCCTACTTTTTTTTACCCATGGGGTCATTGGCCCCATGTCTCCGATTTCTTGGCAGAACACTGCCAAGGCAATAAAAATTAATGATAATTTGAAACTATATAGCAGTTTTCTTCCTCTCGTTGTGCTAAACATGTATACTAATTTAGGCAGAGATGTGTAAAGTAGAAATGATATAGAAAAATGGCTAAGTTAAAAAGGTGATATTTTTGTTGAAAAATATTCTTTCGGCATAAAAACACCAAGGTGCACATCTTCAATATGTGTAGAAGACATGTGTATAGTTTCAGATCGAATGGCAGAACGTTTCAGAGTAGTTGTGTACACAAACTCTGTACCCTATATAGAATTGTATACAAAAATGTAGAACAAATGGCTAAGTTAAAAAGGTGATATTTTTGTTAAAAAATATTTTTTCGGCATAAAAACATCGAGGTGCACATCTTAAATATGTGTAGAAGACGTGTGTATAGTTTCAGATCAATCGACTGAACGGTTTCAGAGAAGTTGTGTACACAAACTATGCAGTTATTCTGTCCGCCGCCCGCCCGCCCCGCGGTAAAACATAATATGTACCGTTTTTTTTAAAACGGTCGTATAATAATGTGTGTAATAGCATTTACACTTTGCGCACTAAAATACCTGCAGATTGTTAACATTCATAATTAGCTATATTGTTATTGAGAGACAATTCTACAATATGACACAAACATATTAACATAAACTTTCCTAATAAAGTGTGTATTCGCAAAATTCTCAGGTCACTCTCCGCGAAGTAGATAGTAAACAAAGAACGCTTCAAACGCATATTTTGAAATAGTACTTCGTCATAACTCTTATGTAATGCAGTGTAATGAAATGTAATTAGAGTTATGTACATGTACTCAGAACTAGGTGTGTAGATGCTCAAAGTGAATTTTGATTCGCCCCCGGTCATGGATTATCTCCCCATTTTCGACATTTTAGTTGTGGATAAAATGATACTTAGATGCGAGCGGCATGAACGTGAATTTGTCACAGGGTGGTAGAGGTCCATTGGAGCAATGAGTGTGTGAAATGTGAAGCAGATCCGAGCAAGGAAATAGAAGTTATAACCGATTTCTCTGATGTTAAGTTTTGTAAAGAGACTACCGTATAACCTCGAATTAACAAAAAAAAAAAAGAAAAAAAAAAAAAAATTAAAATTACCAAGGACCGCCAATTTCAAACACAAATAAGGATTTAAGGATTATTTGTGTTTGAAATTGGCGGTCATTGGTAAAATTATTATTTGTTTTTTATTTTATTTTGGGGGGGGGGGGGGGGGGGTGGGGGGGGGGGGCGTTTATTAGCCAGTAAAAAAAAAAAAAAAAAAATTACCAAGGACCACCAATTTCAAACACAAATAAGGATTTAAAGATTATTAGTGTTTGAAACTGGCGGTCATTGGTAAAAAAAAAAATTTTTTTTTTTTTTTTTATTTGGGTTTGGGGGGGGGGGGGGTGGGGGGGGGGGGGGGGGGGGGGGCGTTTATTAGGAGGGGGGCGTTTAGTTAGGAGGGGGGTTAAGCCGAGGTTATACGGTATGTATGTGACGTTGACCTCGAGATCAGCGGGGATTTGTCACAGCATATGAAATAATTAAAGTATTTTCAATGAAAGAAATAGAAGTTATAACATATTTCTCTGATGTTAGTTTTGTAAATGAGACTAAGTATGTGACCTTGACCTTGGGATCAGCGGGGGTTGACACTCGTAGATTTGTGACAGCATGATAGTACAACCTTAGAGGAATGCACAAGTGAAATAATAAGAATTTTCAATGAAGGAAATAGAAGTTATAACTTATTTCTCTGATGTTAAGTTTTGTAAAGAGTATTTGACCTTGACATTGGGATCAGCGGGGGTTGGACGGTCATGGATTTTGCACAGCATGGTAGTAGAGCCTTACAGGAATGCATGTGTGAATATTAAGCATTTTAGATGAAGGAAATAGAAGTTATAACAATATTTCTCTGATGTTAAGTTTTGTAAAGAGACTAAGTATTTGACCTTGACCTTGGTATCAGCGGGGGTTGGATGGTCGTGGATTTGGCACAGCGATGGTAGTAGAGCCTTACAGGAATGCATGTGTGAAATATTAAGCATTTTAGATGAAGGAAATAGAAGTTATAACAATATTTCTCTGATGTTAAGTTTTGTAAAGAGACTAAGTATTTGACCTTGACCTTTGGGTATGCGGGGGTTGGACGGTCGTGGATTTGGCACAGCATGGTAGTAGAGCCTTACAGAATGCATGTGTGAAATATTAAGCATTTTAGATGAGGAAATAGAAGTTTATAACAATATTTCTATGATGTTAAGTTTACGGACTAAGTAATTGACCTTGACCTTGGGATCTGCGGGGGTTGGACGGTCGTGGATTTGGCACAGCATGGTAGTAGAGCCTTACAGGAATGCATGTGTGAAATATCAAGCATTTTAGATGAAGGAAATAGAAGTTATAACAATATTTCTCTGATGTTAAGTTTATCCGGACGGACGGACGGACGGACAACCTGACTCCAGTATACCCCCCCCCCCACAACTCGTTGCGGGGGGTATAATTACTAATTCCTTATCTGGAGCATTGTTAAATATTGGCAGCACGATTTACCCAAATCTACCCAAATCTTACCCAAATCTACCAAAATCTTCATTAAAAATAACATTTATGATTATATTATATACGTTTTCAACAATATATCATTAGTATACGATACAATAAGCACATTTTGACCGAAAAAAGGGAAGAATAAAGCACATATTTCCGCGGAAAAGCGTTTAATATACATATGATATAGCATTATATTATTATAAAGGGAGACTACCGTGATCGAGACTCATTAATTATGTCTCAGTTGTCTAACTTTAAGTTGCCATCGATCATGATTTCATATGGCACATATACTAGTCCAACGGTCTAACCGGTCACCTCCATAGTATTGCAATATCTATTTCGCTGAGTAATTATATGCCAACATCTTTTTGAAATAGTTAAAAACAAAGTATAATGCATTGAATGAATGTTTGTATTAGCACAAATGACTTTTGGACATATAGTTTAGTTATTGCAATTTAATTTACGGATATACATTTCAAAACTCACACAGGAAGGCTATATATAAATATTCTTAATATTCATCTACAATAACAATAATAAACGATCTTGTATTAAGAACATTGATGAAAATTAACCTTAATGTGCATGCAATATATATATTTGTAATGTGTGTATGGTTTGTATATCTTGTCAAATAGCTCGAATGTTTTTCACACCTCTATGTAGACAAAGCCCAATATTATATTGTATTGACCAGAACACAGTATACGGTCGACACCTTCACACTGTCTCCTTGTATGTCAACATTATAGAGGTTCTACAGTTTTTTATTTGTATTTCAATTAAAAATCATCATTCCCATTTAACATGTTTAGCCATTATAAAGTGGATTATCTTCCTTGGTTTCCTAATATTAAGTTTATCGCGGTACTCTCCCTTTATTTCATATACAACTAGAAATGTGGCCTGTCGGCACACGAATGACCCCGCTGGCAGACAAAGAAAACGAGGCATATTTGATTATAAGCCATTTACCCGAGCGTTAAGGTTTTGAACGCACCAAGTCTGTGACCTTGACCCTGTACTTAGCGGGGGCAGGACGAATGTGGATTTGTCACAGGGCGGTAGAGGACCATTGGAGCAATGCGTGTGTGAAATGTGAAGCAGATCCGAGCAAGGAAACAGAAATTATAAGCCATTTACCCAGCGTTAAGGTTTCGAACGCACCATGTCTGTGACCTTGACCCTGGGCTTAGCGGGGGCGGGACGAATGTGGATATGTCACAGGGCGGTAGAGGGTCATTGGAGCAATGCATGTGTGAAATGTGAAGCAGATCCGAGCAAAGAAACAGAAATTATAAGCCATTTACCCAGCGTTAAGGTTTCGGGACGTACGTCCGTACGTCCGTACGTACGTACGTACGGATGCGGGTAACACTATATGGCCCCCTCACCATTCGGTGGCAGGGGCATAAATATTTTGATTTTGCATCAAAACATTAACATGGGCCCTGGTATGAGCAAATTAATGACATACATCATGTAAGTACAGTCCAAAAATCGTTATTATGATGTGTATAGCTTTATTTATTGATACATATAGTAATTATATGAAGATTTGGGTAGATTTGGGTAAGATTTGGGTAGATTTGGGTAAATCGTGCCACCTGTTAAATATTATTTATTTATACAGGTTTTTGTGTGATATGGTTTCTGAAATAGGACAATATTGTACACAAATGCCAACAAACATTATTTGGTACCATAGTGTAGGAAGTTTGTAGAATTTTTTTTTTTAAGACAGTGTGCCATTAGATGACAAAAAAAGAAACAAGAGGGCCATGATGGCCCTAATTCGCTCACCTGACTCCATGAACACCAGAGGAGAATGTGGCATTGAGTTCATATGTGTTTTAAGAAAATTGTGCTATTTTTAGATGGCGGTCATCTTGGATTAAGACATGAATCTCATTTTACCAAATCTGAAAATGCTTCACCCAAGGATCTTAACTTACTATGAAGTTTGGCCTGCATCGGACATGTGGTTCCTGAGAAAAAGACGTTCAAAATCTCGAATAAATGGACCTTTTGGAGGCCATCATGGATGACATAATCATCCGATTCCGACAAATATTGCACCAGAGCAATCGCCTCATCGATACCTTCAATTTGATATATGACATGACCATATTTGGTCAAAAATAAAATTTGACCCCACGGACCATGCCCATTTTTGACCCTGGGGTCACCATTTTAACACATTTTAAAGAGCATTTTACGTCGATAATTCCTACCAAGTTTTGTCGAAATCTGGTTGGCGGTTCATGAGAAAAATATTTTTTAAGAATTTCTGCTATTTTTAGACGGCGGCCATCTTGGACTAGCGACAACCTCCGTTTTAACAAATCTGAAAAGGCTTCACCCATGGACCATAACTGTGAAGTTTGACCACCATGGGCCAAGTGGTTCGTGTGAAGAATAATTTTGAAATCTCTAATAAAAGAACAACCTTTTGACCTTTTGGTGGCCATCTTGGATGACATGACCATCCAATTTCGACAAAAAATGTACCAGAGCGATCGCCTCTTTGATACCTTCGATTTGATATAGACATGACCATATTCAGTCAAAAATAAAATTTGACCCAAATTTGACCCCATGGGCCACGCCCATTTTTTACCGCGGGGACACCATTTTAACAACTTTGAAAGAGCATTGTACATCGATCATTCCTACCAAGTTTCATCGAAATCCGGCTGGCGGTTCATGAGAAGAAGATTTTTTAAGAATTTGTGCTATTTATTCTTCGATTAGCGATGACCTCCATTTTAACAAATCTGAAAAGGCTTCACCCATGGATCATAACTGTGAAGTTTGGCCACCATGGGCCAAGTAGTTTGTGTGAAGAAGAATTTTGAAATCTCTAATAAAAGAATGACCTTTTGACCTTTTGACCTTTCGGCGGCCATCTTGGATGACATAACCATCCAATTTCGAAAAAAAAATGCACCAGAGTGATCGCCTCGTTGATACCTTCGATTTGATATATGATATGACCATATTCAGTCAAAAATAAAATTTGACCCCAATTTGACCCCACGGGCCACACCCATTTTTGACCCCGGGGTCACCATTTTAACAACTTTGAAAGAGCATTGTACATGGATCATTCCTACCAAGTTTTGTCGAAATCTGGTTGGCGGTTCTTGAGAAGATATTTGAAGAATTTGTGCTATTTTTAGACGGCGGCCATTTTGGATTACGTAATGACGTCATTTTAACAATGTTGTAATCCCCCTACCTAAGGACCATGACCATGAAGTTTGGTGACTATAGGCCCAATGGTTACCGAGGAGAAGACATTTGAAAATGTTCACGGACGACGACGACGACGACGGACGACGACGGACACATTGCGATAACAATAGCTCACCTGAGCTCGCTCAGGTGAGCTAAAAAGAGCAAAAAGTAGGATAAATTTACCCCACCCACTTTAGAAACATGTATCGCGAAATAAATTCCAAGTTAATTAGTGACTACGTGGTTGTAATAAAGTAGCATGGCAATACATATTCATAATGCCATTTAAGGTTACCTTTACAACTTGGCTAGCACAGCGACGTGACATATAACACACATGTTTAGTGTTTATTAGCAAACCCATACCCGATTAATTTGTTGTTGTTGTTGTATATCTGTAATTCAGGCGCTTACTTTTCGCCTCAATCTCTATACAGGCAGAAAGACTGCGAGGGTGTCTTCCTGATTCTCCTACTTTTGTTAATTTGGGGCTAATTTCAATGTAGGAGAATCAGGAATTGTGTACAGGTTGTTATAAGCATAGCCTTGGTGGAAATTGGGACAATGCTCTGTTTCAACTTTGCATTGTGAATTATAAAAGAAAATAGTGAAATATTGATGTAATCAACATTCATTTCTTATGTCTTATATGCAATTCATTATTTTCCTTATTTGTTTATTTCTTCATTAATTAATGTGTTTTGGAGAAAACTAGTGAATTGCATTTATTATAAAATTGTCATAAATATTAATATATATAATGAATGCAATACTATAATTTTGTTCCTACACTGAAAGCTAAGGTCACAATTCTAGGTCTGTGCTAAGGTTTAGAATAGTTTGTATTTAATGTTTTAATAAATGTGGACAACAAAAATCAGTGACTACATGTATTCATGTCTGATCAGGGTCTACAATCTTCGCAATTCAGTTTGCAATGCACATTTTATAATTCTAACAAACACTTTAGAGCCATATCGAACCGTTTACCTCCTGATTCTCATACTTAAACACAAACATATAAAACAGTATATATCTTTAATTGCCATTTTTAACTCATGATCATCAATAAGCAGCGTAAACTTGATAAAGACTATAACACCGTAGGCATCACTGACCATACCTGTGGAAATGAAAAGTAGGAGAATCAGGAATATTGGACACTCAAAAGTAGGAGAATCAGGAAGTAACCCTGCGAGGGCATAGTTTAGTTTAATAATATTGTATTGAAAATGTAAACGGCATAAATAGATTGTAACAAGCAAACATAATGTGCAAATAACATACAAATGGGTTGGGCTTCAAGTTATATCAACATTAGTTACAACACAGTGTTCAAGACAGGCCCGTATCCAGGGGGGGTCGGAGCGGTCGGACGACCCCCCCCCCCCCGCCCAGCCTCGAGGTCCACTTTTTTAGCCTCGAGGTCCACTTTTTAGAGGCCCCCCCCCCTAGATACCTCAGGCCCCTTGGGCCTTCGAAACGACCCCCCCCCCTTCAAACACCTCTGGCTACGGGCCTGGAAGAGCATTGTATTGACACACCCCCAGTTGACCTGTCTAAAGATATAGTACCCTAAACAAAATGGGTATGCTATTTCCACACGACTAGTATGCTGGCACAGCCAGTCTGGTGGCCATGGTCTATTTTATCATGTGCAGGAAAACCGGAGTGTCCAGAGAAAACCAGAGCGAGCGGCGGACATAACTCGATCAGTGCAAGTACAGAGACATCGGTCAAGCTGATTAGGCATAAAATACACACAGCAGACAAACTTCTTGTGAACAGAGTGTGGCACCGAATCATCAGCAACCCATGTGCATCATCACCTTTCAACTTCCGGTTGTGCGCGCATCGATGTAGGCCACAAGTTTTCCAGCTGAACAATTACCAGTTGATTTTCGAAAAAATAACCAGATTACAGAATACTTGATCACAAATCTATCTCATAATAATGATCATTAACTAGTTTTGCTTTAATTTCAGGGCGCATCTTTGGCAGTGTTCACTATTTTTTGTTTGTTATTTCGATTTTTCTAGGCAAACTGAGTGGTGGTTTTTCCCGCTTTGACAAAATTATTTAGACAAGTTTTGAAAAAGTACTTCCTTTTCATCGTAGGATCAAATCAGCTCTTGTTTCAATTAAGTAAATATATTTAGAGCACGATCTGTTTAACAACTGAGAACAAGTAACCGTTTTATTTTTATATATCTAATCATTTAAATGTAGTGTCATCAATTTTCATGGCTGTATGTAACAACTATGTAACCTTCTTTTTTTTCTCCACCCAAATCCTCAGGAATATAACAGAATATAACAGAAATCAATTCACACAGTCTTTCACGACATTTAATTTGAAGTGTTGTCTATTTCCGAGGTCTCTATCACTTGTATGCAGTGTCCTAAATGTATGGTCGTGATTTCTATGACAACTATGTGACACATCTTCAATCCCTTCCTCCATTTCAAGACAACAACATATACTCAAGTGAAAAAGTCTTGTCCCCTCTACTAGATTGCGGCTTGTAGGTTTATCGTGGGTGAAAACAAAGAAAACACAACTTTAATATGAAATTTATTCATTATCGAAGGTAATGGTATGCAATTCATTAGGATATGAAAATCGTGTGTATGCCATATCAGCTATGCAAATTAACACGTCGAAATCCCAAATTCACAAAAGTCAGTACCGTGTATGTCCCCCATTATCCCGAATCACTGCGTTGCACCGTCTCCTTATAGAGTCGATAAGGTCGCGAATTATTCCTTGCGGAATGTTGGCCCACTCGTTCAAAATGGCCGCTTGAGGTTCGTTGACGTTTCTCGGAGGATGTGGACGTTGACTTAATTTACGTTTGACGTTGTCCCATAGATGCTCGATAGGATTTAGATCCGGACTTCTCGCTGGCTATTGAAGAACATTCACGTTATGTCTCTCAAATAACAGTGTAGTCGCGTTAGCAGTGTGGCTTGTGGCATTGTCTTGCTGAAACATCATGTTACGGTTAACGTCAAACAACGGAACAACAACCGGCGCCAGTACAATATCTCTGTATTTGGGTGCTCTCAAATTTCCTTCAATTGGCACCAAACGCGTCTTGTGGTGAAAACTTATGCCGCCCCAAAACATCTTCGATCCACCGCCATACCTGTCTTTCTCTAACACACAACAATCGGCATAACGTTCGTTCTTGCGTCGATATACGCGCGTCCTACCGTCGTTTGTTGACAAGTTGAATCTGCATTCGTCGGAGAACACAACATTATTCCAGTCTCTCCGAGTCCATCGCAGATGATTTCTGGCCCAAACAAGGCGATTGTTCCGATTCCGTCGTGATAGGATAGGCCCAACGTCTAGTCTCCGCGCTCTGACGCCAGTATCCCTCAGCCGGTTTTTGACGGTGGCTCTGCTAACGTGACGACCGGCTCTCCCTAAAATCCTTCTCGACGTCGACGCAGCATTTTCCACCCTGTTACGCAAGTGTGAAGTTCGCATGTACTGATATTGACGTCGTGACGTCACACGCGGTCTCCCGCTGCGTGGCAAATGTTTGACGGAGCATGTTCCCCGGAATTTCACCCTCAATCGTCGAATTGTCTTCGAATGTACTCCAAAATGACATGCGACATCAATTTGTCGGGCCCCAGCATCCAACATGCATATTGCGCGTTCTTTTAAATGTTCACCTAACGTCGGCATGACGTTACTCAAGCTACGTCTGAAATGCTGCCTACAGCGCGTATTCTCCTTGAGTCTTTTCGTGTTTTTCTAACTTGGCAGACTTGTATGCTTCGTAATGGACAATAATATCGAAGTGAATACTGCACGAGCACCTCATACATGCCAAAAAGATAAAACGTCAATTTCGTGGCGCACGTGCCGTTACAGGTGAATTAATTCAATAAAACCCGGGCATCGCAAATGCATATCCCGTGTGATCTTCTGAATTATACGTCATCAATTCATCTCAAAATATTAAATTATAAAAGGGGACAAGACTTGTTCACTTGAGTATATAACTGAATATAAGAAATTATTTCACACTATATGTAATGTTGTGTTTTCGTGATAGTTATCACGTTCTTGGGACGTCTAACTTATTCATACAATATACTCATATGGTTACATAATATATTCTAACAATATAACTACATGTTACTGTATATATATATATACACTCAGCTGGGTGGGGCCTAATATTCATAATCTAAGAGTCAGTCTCACTATGCGCCAGTGAGCTGCAGACACAGTGTATCCGATATACATTACATCCCTTCTTTGTTTTGCAGATAAGGGATTCCTATTTAAAGAATGAAAGTTTTACTATGAAATACCAGACGTCATTGATATCACTTATCACTTATACAAAAATTGGTGTGCTACACCATGAAATTACTTGTAATTATTTTAACTCAACATCCCGGTGAAGGTCAAGATAAGTCACTAATTTATGAATTTGTACTAGTAACTTAAACCCCAATAAATCCCAATGTTAATTATAATGCGGCTGTACCACACATAGCGGTTAACCCTTGTAATAAGGTCTGGTGTGGGAAACGTGTCTGTACAGTAAATTATTGTTGTCCGACCGTAATTTCACTTGTGCACCATTTTGACCTACAACAGTGAAGATAATTGTTTCCTATTTTGGGTGCCCTGTCTCTTTTCAGGATTATCACTTTCTGACCTAGTCTATAGTTATAGTAATCCGTGATGTACATCTGTCCGCATACAGATTGTTTTTCTTCTTCTGTTTTTCGTCACGGGCATTCAGGGTGGAATCCTCACTTTTCTTCTCAAAGTGAGGCAGTTTATTCCTCACCGCCCGATTGTACAGCAGATCAGTCGGCGCCTGTATATGGTACATCAAGAGAAACGTGTATATTTCTGTTCTCCAGTTTCGACCTTCCGCATTTGCCGTTTTGATATATTTTCCCAGCGTTTTGTTGAAATTTTCCACGAGTCCATTAGCTTGCGGCCAGTATGGTGTCGCACGCCTGTGTTTTATCCCGTTTTGGTACAGACATTTCTCCATTTCGGTTGATACCATATTGTGTGCATTGTCCGTGGAAATGGACTCAGGTAGCCCATGGGTGGCAAATATTTTCATTAATCGGTGAATGATGGCGTTTGATGTTGAAGATTTCATAATCTCGATTTTGGGAAACGAGAATAGTAGTCGATGACGACCACAGTCTGGATTATCCTGTCGGTGACGGTCCCATCATGTCCATGGCTACAAATTTGAATTCACCTGTTGGTAGTTCAGTTGGTTGCACTGTATGAGGAGCTGGCGGACTGGCACTGATACATGCCTTAATTAAGTGTTCCACGTCTCTGTCAATACCTGACCAGTATACCTTTTCACGCAACAATTGTTTTGTTTTCACCACACCTTGGTGAGTTTCATGGGCGAGTTGTAGCACTCTTGGCCGAAGCGGCTCGGGTATAACAAGTCTATTGCCGCAAAGTACAACATTGTTGTTCACTGTTATTTTATAATAAGCCCCCATTCCTCCTGATTTTGTCCATCTGTTTTGTTTCAGCGAGTCCACTAATCTGTGTCAGCGTCAGAGACATTCAAAACCTACACTATACGGCTATTTATATCTCTGGTCAGCGTATCTTGGGCTGAGCTGGTTTCAATTGTAGTCAATGGCATTGCCTTCGGAACAGCTAGCGTGTTGAGTTACATAACTGATGTATTCCTCTATCAGGCTAAATATGTTGCAGTCACTGTGGTCCAGTGGACACCGGCTAAGTACATCAGCTGCCATGAAGTGTACTGGTTGATATGTCACACTAAATGTATAGCACTGTATTTTAAGGAGCAATCTCTCGAATCTGGCTGGTGGTATGTGTTTTGGCTTAAAAATGTTCTCAAGCGGTCTGGGATCAGTGATCAACGTGAATGTTAATCAGCATAGGTACACACGATATATAACGTGTAATGGCCCATGTACATGCCAGAGTTTCGCATTCAATTTGACTGTATTTCTCCGTTCAACTTGGTTTAATGTCTTACTAGCATATGCGACTGCTTAAAGTGTTCGTCATTTTGTTTTTGTGCTAGTATGCAGCCAATTACATACGGGCTGGCGTCTGTAGTAACGGTTGTTTCTGCGTCCGGATTATAGAATGCCATGACGTTCGCGCTGGTCATTAACTCATTCAGTCTCGCGAAAGATTGTTGCAGCTCGGGTCCCCATTCGAATTCCTCGTTACGCCGTGTTAACTTGCGGATCGGCTCCGAGACAGTAGCAACATTTGGAATTAATTTTGCGCAGTAATTCTCTAAAGCAATGAAACGTTTGACTTCCTTCACTGACTTGAGAAGAGTAGTGTTCAGTACGGCCTCAATAGTATTGTTCTGCGGCATTAGACCCGATCGATGATTTACAGAAATCACACTTATCCCCGTTCAGTGTTAGGTTTTTCCCGCGTAGCTGTTGCAGCACATTACACAATGCTGTGTCATGTTCAGCCTTTTTCCGTAGACAATTATGTCATCGGACACGTTTGTCATGTATCGTGTGCTGATAATGCGTTGATGGGTCTGCGACGCGCTGGATATTCCGAAATTCAGGCGTTTATACCTTTACAGTCCGTCGTTTGTGATAAACGTGGTTATCTCCCTGGAATCAGATGAGAGTTCTAGTTGATGGAATCCCATATTTAGATCCAATTTGGAATATTTCACACAGTTCATTTCTTCCAATATTTCATCTATATTTGGTAACGGAAACCTCTCTTTGCACTGCTGTATTAGCTTGTCTACGCATATTTTAATGTCACCGTTGGGGTTAGGTACGACCACCAGGGGTGAAATACACGGAGTTGGCCCTTCTGCCTTTGCTATGACATCACTATCTAATAGCTCCTTTATTTTCTGATTTACTTGTTCTCGCATTTAAATGGAATGCGGCGATTCTGCTGTGCAACTGGTGTGACATCCTTATCAACATGCAATGGTAATTGAAAACTTTCAACTTACCGAGTCCTTGAAACCTGACATTGTATTCCGACAATATCTCCTCAACATTGCTTTCGTTTTGATAAACTTTGTTCACACACAATTTGAGTAATCCAAATTCTACAGCACATGTTTGACCGATTAGGTTTATATACACACTGACTATCAATAATGTGAAAGTCAACTGTATTCATTTCGCCATTTATTTTGACATTCATGTGACACACATGCACCGACAATTTTGAGTAGTAATTTAAATTTGGATGCATATGGATAGATTTTCGCATTTGATTTCTTAAGAATGCATGTATCTGGATTGATTTTATCGAACGTGGTTCTGTCAAGACAATTCACTGTTGTACCACTGTCGATGAGAAGTTTACACTCACTTCCTTCAATTTCTGCTCTTACATATGTGGATGTATCATCAGACTTGATTCCCAACACAAATTCAGTGTCGCTATTCTCTGCAATACCATCCTCATGAGTCGGATTTCCGTTTTTCTCGTGTTTTGCACATATGAGAGAAATGCCTTCGCATTTTACAACAGACGACATTCCATGATTTTATACAGAATGACCTTTGAATTGTGATGGTTTGGGGCTCGATCGCGGTTTTCCACGTGGCGCATATTGTTTCCGGTGTGTCTGATATTTTCCTGGAAGTTTGTCCCGTTGTCGTAGGTGTAGCGCATCTTCGTCGTGCTGAGTCGTCGGGGATTCGAACCTCTGTCTTCCTGTCGCTCCATTCATTTTCGTCGCATGTAGGTCTGCGAGTTCATTTGTCCTGGCGATTTAGTTTAAACAATATTTTATTTTATTGGCAAATGTACAATATACATGTTACATAACAAAATACAAGGATTTGAAAAGAAGCTAGAAGCTTATATGAATTCATCTCCCTGGCGATTTACTGTATTTTATACAAAGTCAGGTCGTGTTCTCACAGGAATCTCCTCTTTAATTCCGTTGAACTGCAGTTTTCTACGATCTGATCTCGGATTTGATCATTCACAGAAGACCGATAATTTCTAGAGACTGATGACGAAGTTGTCCACTGTCTCGTCGGTTTCTTGTGTCGACTGTCGAAATTTGCATATGCGTCTTTCATAGGAAATGTTTTTCTTTTGATTGAAGTATTCAGACAGTTTCTGAACTGTATCCTTGTATGTGTTTCCAGCATCCGTCAATGTCTCGTACGTATCCTGGACTTTTTCTCCGCATAGATGTAGCAGTAATGCCTTCTTCTGCTCATCCTTGGTAACTCCTGATGTTGTTATGTACTAGTACTCGCAACGTTTGATGTAATTGTCCCAAGATCTTGACAAATTTGTGTTTTCGCCTAAAACTTTGAATTTTTTCGGCGTCATATATGGCAAGGTTTCTAATAACCATGGAATTTTCTGAACTGATGAGGTCTATGAATTTTACCATACTTTTCCTTTTCCAATAACGTTTAAAAATATAATATTTATAAAAATCTGTATGTACATGGTGCATTTCAAATCAAAGAGATATATCGATACATCTTCTAGTATTGAACAAGAAGAGCAATTACGATTTCCTATTGCATGTTGTCCTATTGGGTTTAGTCCATCTTCCAGATTCTATTTCTAGACGATGTGCTGATATTCGTAACTGAGCCATGGCAATACGAAATGTATATATATATATACTTTAATATCATATAAGTTCTGTTTAAAATATAGTATCGCAAAATAATGCTCTGCTACTATTATGAAGTTTATCATTCCAGTTCTGTATGAATTAGTCGGTCAGTCTTTGTTTTACAAGTGATAAGAATATATCGATATCGCCATTACCGTGGTGTATCCAAGCATAACCAAGACTTGATGGGACACTACATATAAGGCTTTCGTGTCTGTTCCGGGGAAAGGTGACGTGTCCTTGGGCAAGAAATGAATGGGCATGTACATTTAAAGCTAAGAACATTGTCTTTAATTTGATACATCATAATCCAAAATTGGTCTTAGATCACATAACTTATGACTGCATTTGTGAGTTCCGTTCTTTACTTGTTTTATCGTATACCTATACCGGGGAATAAACTTACCCCGTGTAGCGCGCCGTTTTAGGTCACATGACCGCAAAATGTCGGACGAGGAAGAAACTGTCGAAGGATGCGCTGTTGTAGCAAAAGCCCTAAAACAGCAGGTAAAAATAAGTATGCCGCACAAGTATTCATGCATTCTGAATACCAATGTTAAATACTGTAATGTTTGTTATTTTGCATAATTTACATGCACCTATTTGTATTTATTTATGTAGATTTGTGTGTGCGATTGATCAAACAGGGTTAAAAAGAAGCACGACGATTTGACTGAGTAAAGTTCACGGAAATATGTCATTATTTAGCACATTTATTTGATAAACATAATGGCGCCAACATAATGATACTGATCATTTGTATATGCTAAACAGCAACAGGGGAAAAATAACCTGAGGAGGAGTGGGTTTTCCAGACTGGGTGTGGGGTTGGGTGATAATTATCCAATTCTGGTCTAACATTGGATAATTTGGGCTATTGCCGTATAATTTCCAGTTTATATATAAGTACCCAGGGATTCCGCTGGGGAAAATAAAAAAATCGCCACTTCAAAAAAAATAAAAATTGTAATTTTGTATTGCCAATTGTTTATTTTTATCGCCCATTGCGAAAGTGGCGATCGCCAGCGGAATCCCTGTAAGTACTCCGCTATGGAACAGAACAAACAAATTGAGGGGGTGGGGGGGGTCGGGTATCCGGGAAGAAAAAATAGAGGGGGAGGTGGGGTCTTCCGAGGGGAAAATTGAGGGTGGGTGGGGGTGGTGGAGGGTCATTTTGAGGGGGTATATAGGCCGATGGGGTATGAAGAGATTTATTGAGGGGGGGGGTGGGGGTGGGGGCGTCTTCCTGGGGAATAATTGAGGTGAGGGGCATCATACAAAAAAATTGAGGGGGTATATAATCCGATGGGGGTGTGGAAGAGATTAATTTATTGAGGGGGGGGGTGTCTTCGGTAGGGGGGATTGAGGCGGGGGGGGGGGTCATCTGGATAAATAATTGAGGGGGGAGATATCTCCTTCTTCTCCTTATAAAAAATTGAGGGTGCCATTTGGAGGGGGTATATAGGCCGATGGGGTATGGAAGAGATTTATTGAGGGGGATGGTCTTCCGGTAGGGGGAATAATAGAGGTGGGGGGGCATCATACACACAATTTGAGGGAGGTATATAGGCCGATGCGGTGTGGAACAGTGGAAGAGATTAATTTATTGAGGGGGGGGTCTTCCGGCGGGGAAATTGATGGGGGGGGGGGGTATCATGATCAAAAAATTGAGAGGGGGGGGGGGGGTCATTTGAGGGGGTATATATATATATAAAAATTGAGGGGGGTATATAATCCGATGGCAGGCGCGGGTCCAGGGGTCCGGACGCCCCTGCTCCCGGCAATTGAGGGGGGGGCGGTATCTCCGGATAAAACATTGAGGGGGGTCGGGGGGGTCATTTGGAGACGGTGTATAGGCCGATAGGGTATGTAACTGATTTATTGAGGAGGGGGGGGTTATTCTGGGGGAATAATTGAGGGGGGGGGGGGCGTCATACAAAAAAATGAGGGGGTATGGATGGGAGTGTGGAAGAGATTAATTTATTGAGGATGGTGGGGGGGTATCCGGATAAAAAAATTGAGGGGAGGGTCAGTTCCGTAGGTAAAAGTCTCTTCCATATGCATACTTTTAATCATGAAATATATGCATTTGTTAGTTCTATATGAAATAATGCATTTCAGGAAAAATAAATGATTACTATATGAAGCATACTACGTGTATCATGACTTTACTACAGTTCAATTTAATATCGGTCTGCCATTTTGACCCTTGAATTCTGGAGGCTATAAACCGTGATCTTAATCCTACATTGAATTTGGCAATTAGTTCAAAACAGTTACCATGGTTACCATAAAATGTTTCAGGGCGTGGAGTACATGTTCGGGATTGTGGGCATCCCGATTATAGAAGTTGCCATGGCAGCACAGCAGGAGGGCATCAAGTACATTGGCATGCGGAATGAACAGGCGGTATGTCACTCAGGACAAGCAGTTGTCATGGCTGTCATAGATAGCATGAACCAATGATTTTTTTCAAGATTAAAATAGGAAACTCATTGTTTGCATTCATAATACTGTGGGTTTTAGAAGATGAATGCTTATTGTTTTAATGAAAAAGAGTGAAAAATGAATTTTTTACTAATGTTTTTATACAGCCGGTTGATTGGCTTTTAAAAAAAAATTGAATTTTCTGTCCAAAAACCTGTATCAAGCACTATAATGAATGTAACATGGCAATCATCCAAATAAGCTGTGATTAATTTTGCTTGTTACATGTAATATGACCTTTAATCTCATTGAAAATGGAAACAAATAATACGAAACAAAATTTAAAATGGTTTTAAGTATCGTTTTACAACCATATATGCAAGCAAAAAGTCCCCATTTTCATTGAAACAGAGTATTTACATCTATATCTTTAGTAAACATGGATGTTACGAAAGTTTTGGCAGAGTAACATGTCAACAACTAGGGTACGTAATGAGAAGTCGTGTTCATATTCACCCACCAATGTTTGTGAAAATTATTTTCTTTTGTTTTCATGAAATAATTTTGCTGTTGATGTGGTATCTTTTGTAAATTTTTACCTTAAGCAAACTTTTCAAACTGTATTATTTTTATTCAAATGCACGTGTATTCAACTGAAAATAGAATGTTCTAGCAGATTAATGTATTAACTTCTCTCATTTGCTTATTCCCATTACAAATCTGGAGCCAGTTTTTGTTTGCGCAGGCGCAATTCATACCGTCGCGAGTTATCGTTCCTGTTGGCTCATGCTATCATAGATGTCTAGTTGTTGTTTTATTAGCCAGGTATTTGGAAAAAAAATCCAGGCTATTGGATTGGCGAAAGCCGGGTGGTTGGGTGGGCGGTCGGCGTCCACAATCAATGTTAAGTTTTCGTGTTTGAGTCCATTTCTTTGTTACTGTACCACCTGGGACCACCAGACTTTCACAGCTTCATAATCAAGGGGTGCCCACCACATATCACTATCCAACATGTTACTTTTTATACCCCCCGCAACGAGTTGTGGGTGGGTATACTGGAGTCAGGTTGTCCGTGCGTCCGTCCGTCCGTGCGTCCGGGTAAACTTAACATCAGAGAAATATTGTTATAACTTCTATTTCCTTCATCTAAAATGCTTGATATTTCACACATGCATTCCTGTAAGGCTCTACTACAATGCTGTGCCAAATCCACGACCGTCCAACCCCCGCAGATCCCAAGGTCAAGGTCAAATACTTAGTCCGTAAACTTAACATCAGAGAAATATTGTTATAACTTCTATTTCCTTCATCTAAAATGCTTAATATTTCACACATGCATTCCTGTAAGGCTCTACTACCATGCTGTGCAAATCACGACCGTCCAAACCCCGCAGATCCCAAGGTCAAGGTCAAATACTTAGTCCGTAAACTTAACATCAGAGAAATATTGTTATAACTTCTATTTCCTTCATCTAAAATGCTTGATATTTCACACATGCATTCCTGTAAGGCTCTACTACCATGCTGTGCCATATCCACGACCGTCCAACCCCCGCAGATCCCAAGGTCAAGGTCAAATACTTAGTCCGTAAACTTAAACATCAGAGAAATATTGTTATAACTTCTATTTCCTTCATCTAAAATGCTTAATATTTCACACATGCATTCTGTAAGGCTCTACTACCATGCTGTGCAAAATCCATGACCGTCCAACCCCCGCAGATCCCAAGGTCAAGGTCAAATACTTAGTCTCTTTACAAAACTTAACATCAGAGAAATATTGTTATAACTTCTATTTCCTTCATCTAAAATGCTTAATATTTCACACATGCATTCCTGTAAGGCTCTACTACCATGCTGTGCCAAATCCACGACCATCCAACCCCCGCTGATACCAAGGTCAAGGTCAAATACTTAGTCTCTTTACAAAACTTAACATCAGAGAAATATTGTTATAACTTCTATTTCCTTCATCTAAAATGCTTGATATTTCACACATGCATTCCTGTAAGGCTCTACTACCATGCTGTGCCAAATCCACGACCGTCCAACCCCCGCAGATCCCAAGGTCAAGGTCAAATACTTAGTCCGTAAACTTAACATCAGAGAAATATTGTTATAACTTCTATTTCCTTCATCTAAAATGCTTAATATTTCACACATGCATTCTGTAAGGCTCTACTACCATGCTGTGCCAAATCCACGACCGTCCAACCCCGCAGATCCCAAGGTCAAGGTCAAATACTTAGTCCGTAAACTTAACATCAGAGAAATATTGTTATAACTTCTATTTCCTTCATCTAAAATGCTTAATATTTCACACATGCATTCCTGTAAGGCTCTACTACCATGCTGTGCCAAATCCACGACCGTCCAACCCCCGCAGATCCCAAGGTCAAGGTCAAATACTTAGTCTCTTTACAAACTTAACATCAGAGAAATATTGTTATAACTTCTATTTCCTTCATCTAAAATGCTTAATATTTCACACATGCATTCCTGTAAGGCTCTACTACCATGCTGTGCCAAATCCACGACCATCCAACCCCCGCTGATACCAAGGTCACGGTCAAATTACTTAGTCTTTTACAAAACTTAACATCAGAGAAATATTGTCTATAAATTTCTATTTCCTTCATTAAAATGCTGAATATTTCACACATGCACTTTCCTGTAAGGGCTTATACATGCTGTGCCGAAATTCCATGACCGTTCAACCCCGTTGATCCCAATGTCAAGGTCAAATACTCTTTACAAAACTTAACATCAGAGAAATAAGTTATAACTTCTATTTCCTTCATTGAAAATTCTTATTATTTCACTTGTGCATTCCTCTAAGGTTGTACTATCATGCTGTGACAAATCTACGACTGTCCATCCCCCGCTGATCCCAAGGTCAAGGTCACATACTTAGTCTCTTTACAAAACTTAACATCAGAGAAATATGTTATAACTTCTATTTCTTTCATTGAAAATACTTAATATTTCATATGCTGTGACAAATCCCCGCTGATCTCGAGGTCAACGTCACATACATACCGTATAACCTCGACTTAACGCCCCCCTCCTAATAAACCCCCACCCCACCCCACCCCCCCCCACCCCCAAATAAAAAATTAAAACATTTTTTTTTTTACCAATGACCGCCAATTTCAAACACAAATAATCCTTAAATCCTTATTTGTGTTTGAAATTGGCGGTCCTTGGTAATTTTTTTTTTCTTTTTTTTTTTTTTACTGGCTAATAAACGCCCCCCTTTTGTAAAATATAAAGCCTCCGGGGGCGTTAATTCGAGGTTATATGGTAGTCTCTTTACAAAACTTAACATCAGAGAAATCGGTTATAACTTCTATTTCCTTGCTCGGATCTGCTTCACATTTCACACACTCATTGCTCCAATGGACCTCTACCACCCTGTGTAAAAAGTAAGATTAGTGCTAATCCTATTACTTTTAGGAGATGGGATAAATGATGCTGGTGTGGTGAGGGCCTGGCTCCAGATCAGGTTGTTATAATTTCAGGGCTGAATATATATTTTGATTGTAAATATTGAGTTCTGAAGTTGGGATTTACCCCCCTCAGACAGGTGGATACGGGACACGACCCCGTTGACCCGTCTGCGTGTAGACTCCCTGAGGCTTGTACCTCTATGTCAGAAAAGCGGACGTTAAACCCTATTCACTCACTCACTCACTCTACCACCCTGTGACAAATAAACGCCCCTCCCTTTTGTAAAATGTAACGTCTCCAGGGGCGTTAATTCGAGGTTATACGGTAGTCTCTTTACAAAACTTAACATCAGAGAAATCGGTTATAACTTCTATTTCCTTGCTCGGATCTGCTTCATATTTCACACACTCATTGCTCCAATGGACCTCTACCACCCTGTGACAAATTCACGTTCATGCCGCTCGCGCTAATCCCAGAGTCAAGCACAAGCCCACACACTTGGAAATTTGTACATATTTTAGGGGTACCTGGGCCCACGCGGGGGGTATTCCGTAAGCCTCGCTTACTGACCAATCTAGTTTAGCCAGGTTTTTTTGAAGAAAAAAATCCAGGCTATTGCATTGGCGAAAGCCAGGCCGTGGGCGGCGGGCGGCGTCCACAATCAATGTTAAGTTTTCGTGTTTGAGTCCATTTCTTTGTTACTGTACCACCTAGGACCACCAAACTTTCACAGCTTCATAATCAAGGGGTGCCCACTACATATCACTATCCAAAATGTTGCTTTTTTTTCAACTTGACCCATTTTTTCCGCGCAGTCGACTTAGCCATTTTCAATGTTAAGTTTCCGTGTTTAAGTCCATTTCTTTGGTACTGTACCACCTAGGACCACCAAACTTTGACAGCTTCATAACCAAGGGGTGCCTACCACATACAACTATCCAACATGTGACCATTTTTTTTACCTTCACCTATTATTTCTACGTAATTGACTTAGCCATTTTTAACGTACGTCTGGTTAAAGCTTTTTCGTTATACTATATCTCTGCAACTGCTTCGCCCATTACCTTGAAACTTCACATGGGTGTTTATCATCATCCATATTTTTATTCTAACCCCCAACCGTGCGGCCCCTGTGCCCAATGTCAAGGTCAAATTACTTTGAATTTTTTGGTTAAAGTTTTTTCGTTTTTCGTGTACTACCCTACTATACCTCTGCAACTGCTTCATCCATTACCTTGATACTTCACATGGGTGTTTATCATCATTGTCGCACCCGCTTGCGGAAAGCGCGATATCATCGGCATTTTGGCATATGTCCATCCGTCCGTACGTCCGTGTGTCCGGTTAAAGTGTTTTTTTCGTTAAAGTTTTTCCATCTACTATATCTATTTTTTTAGTGTCCATGCCTCGCCCCAAGGCGCGACATGCAGGCCACGGCCATCTAGTCTACAAAAAGTGGGTATAATTATGTTATCCAAGTGTCTATGCTTTGAAAAAACCTGGCCTTCGTGGCTTTGCCTCGTTTTTTGTTATTATATAGATAAGACAAAGCTACGTGTATCGTCAATCAATGTGAAATGGAACAAATTGTGTTTCGGAACACCACCGGATATAACGTATAGCGCACTGGATTTCACAAATTGTACCGCCGGTTTCGATGGAGTATCTCTGGGAAAGTTCATTCACCACAGAAATAAACGTGGAAAATCACCATCCAAACTGTGATTTATCATTTGTTTTTGTACATGGGTGTTAAATATGTCCAAAAAACTTATTTCCTTTTGTCATCACTCAGATAACTGATAACTGATAAGGTCAACGAAACTAGCTTTTGTCACATTAAAACTTTGGACAACTTTCACAGCTGTAAATCGGGCTGCAGCAGTAAACATGACATGACCTAGTTTCGAGATAGGGTTCAATTCGATCGGTTTGTACGCTACTCAAGTTTGTTATTTTTTTAAACAAATCAACAAGGGTGTGTGAAATTTGAGCATACAAACTTTATGGAATAATGGTGTTTTAAAGTAACATTGTCTGGATAATATAAGCAATATACCACTGATTATGTAAGAAACAATGTGATAATTCCAGCACAAAAATATTTACACAATTCCCTAGCATTTGATTGGTCCGTTGCAAGTCTCCGTCCAAAATTTATATCCCAGTAAACTCCATGCCAAACTACTTTCCATAACCGTCAGGCGCAGTTAAAATAATTCTTAAGAAAACGGAAAATAAACACATTTTCTTGATGAATTTATTTCAAATGCTGGAATTATAAGGAATGAATGGCCTTTTTGTGGAATTTATCGGGGATATAAACTTGGAAAAGTCGCGGGAATACGGGACGAGGCCTTCGTCCAGTATTCCCGCGACTTTTCCAAGTTTATACCCCGATAAATTCCACAAAAAGGCCATTCATTCCTATAATAAACACTGTTGTAGTCAGCGACTAAAAAGAGATGTTTATCGGCCGTATTCACACACCACCATGACCAAGGCATACACAAATGTAATGAGCAAAGGAATGGATGAAAATAATTATAGAATTTTTTTTAAGAATTTATTGTTATATTTAAATACAGCCATTAACATCAGAGCTCCAGATAATTAAAAAAACAAATCTTGGTATTTCATTAGAATTGTCTCCAAGGAGACAATTCTAATGAAATGCCAAGACATGTTTTCATTTCGAAGCAAACTACAATGTATTCAATAATTGCTGTCTGTCGATGTGTAAACAGTAGTGTGATTTTATTTTACCCAATTAAAATATTGAAATACCCAATTGCTTCAGATATGATGGAGTGAAAATACTCAATTACTAATTCCTTATCTGGAGCCCTGAACATGTTTACGGTGATTTGAAATGTTGAATAACGTCTGCAGTATGAGTATGCATGATTTTGGCGGTATCGAATCTGGTGCCCGGGAGTAATACTCTAGTAGCCAAATCGTTCGGAAACCCATCAGACTGTGTAACGTAACAAGTTTGCGACGTCCTTAACTTGAGCGTCTGGAAAAAAATGTCAATAAGCGTAAATTTGTAATTCCCATGGTAATTTTTTAGCTGAATTGAATAGTTTTCTTACTTTATTGATTTATTTTCTTTGAAATTTGATTTTCCACTGAATGAAGGAAGCATATGTTGTTGGGTGTTTCGAAACTAATTGATCGAGACTTGTGTATTTGATATCAAGTTTATCCTGTGACACAAAAAAAAATGCCCATTAAAACATGCATTACCCCACCACTTGGTCTCTTACAGTACTATGTTCTATATAAATAGAACAACTATGTTCTATATAAATAGAACAACTATGTTCTATATAAATAGAACATAGTACTGTATGAGACCAAGTGGGTGGGGCTCCGAGTCTTCCACCTGTGGGAAAGATTGGAAACACAGAAATTCTGAGGACTGCCAAAGTAATTGGACATACATGTACAAGTATAAAACAAGTCATGTGAGGCTTTGCCTAAGAAGATTTGCAATGTTTCATGAAAATTATTTTTACAGAAAGTGATATTTTCTGTTAGTGATGTCAAATGTTGACAACATTTTCAGAGCAAATGTGGAATAGAATTCTGTGTTTGTTCTGAAAAGTTCATCAACTTCAACGTTATTTACGGAAGAAATTTCTCTTGTCATTATAAACACTAGTACTGAATCTGGTTAAGATCTGTCAAGTGAAACTTCAGTTACCATGGTTACTGTTGACACTTGCCACCAGTACAAGGAGAATACACAATATGATAATGAGCCTTGTGATTTTGTACCTAAGAAATTAATGTTGGTATCTCATGAAATATATTTGCAGAATTTATAAATTCTGCAAATATATTTCATGAGATACCAACATTAATTTACCAAAATATTTATAAATTCTGCAAATATATTTCATGAGATACCAACATTAATTTACCAAAATATTTATAAATTCTGCAAATATATTTCATGAGATACCAACATTAATTTACCAAAATATTTATAAATTCTGCAAATATATTTCATGAGATACCAACATTAATTTCTTAGGTACAAAATCACAAGGCTCTTATCATATTGTGTATTCTCCTTGTACTGGTGGCAAGTGTCAACAGTAACCATGGTAACTGAAGTTTCACTTGACAGATCTTAACCAGATTCAGTACTAGTGTTTATAATGACAAGAGCCTGAAGAGGAAGAAATTTATGGATTTTCACAATTTTCCAAATATTTATCGATAAATATTTGGAAAATTGTGAAAATCCATAAATGCATAGTATAGTTGTGGCTGGAGAAATCGGCTTATGGGATTTGTGACCAGTGTAGCTCCTGATCAAATACTAGTAGCACACTCCTGTAGCCTGATAAAAATCTACGACGCATGCCGGTGTTTCATAGATGGAATGGAGAACAGTGCAGCTCCTAAGCGCATGCACAGGCTGATCTGGATCTATGCTGGTCGTAAAACCAATTATAAGCCCCTTTTCTCCATCACAGCCACATATTGTAACCATCAGCACTCCAGTTTTATTTGTATGCCCCACCACGATAGTGGAGGGGCATTTAGTGTTACCCTCGTCCGTCCCGTCCTTTTTATTTAAATTTTTGATTCGACCCCGGGGTCATGGATTATCTCCCCCTTTTCGACTTAGAATTTGGCAATTTTGTCTTGTAACTCGTAAAAATTTTAAACGGTAATAGCTACAGACCTGAGACTTGGTTTGTAGCTTCTGTATGATAAGTAGATGCGCAAAGTTTATTTTGATTTGACCCCCTTGATGGACTATCTGCCCTTTTGGACTTGGAATTTTGCCTTGTTTATTTATCAAAGCGATAGGTGGGGCATCCGTGTTCTATGAACACATTTTCTAGTTGAGAATACAATGTCTATGTTGTGTCTATTTTGTGTTATTCAATATTTTAGGCATCGTATGCAGCTTCAGCTATTGGCTATATCACAGGACGGTACGTACATTTTAAACATTTTATGTATGAGAAAGTGTAACAAGTTATTAATCTGTGTTATCAATTCATATCATGTTCAGGGCTCCAGATAAGGAATTAGTCACTCCATTTTATCTTAAGCAATTGGGTATTTCAAAATTTTAATTGGGTAAAATAAAATCACACTGCTGTTTTACATATCAGCAGACAGCACTTATTGAATAGTTTGCTGCTAAATGAAAACATGTCTTGGCATTTCATTAGAATTGTCTCCTTGGAGACAATTCTAATGAAATACCAAGATTTGTTTTCATGGGAAAATAAGAAAAAATATTCCATATTTCTGGTCGGTTTATTGTTTTCTGCAGCATGATAAAGGTACCACAATTTGTTATTGCTTTTTGATACTCATTACTTCTAATTTCAATTGGGTTTTTGGAAATTTTAATTGGGTATTTACGCAAATACGCAGCTTATCTGGAGCTCTGATGTTTCAGCACTTTCCTGGCATATCTGAGTCCCAGTACCTTTAAATCCTGTACATGTAGTATGATTGTATTTGTATAAAACATTCGACAATCACCACTTGTCAATTTATGACCGATATTCGCTCAATGAATAGTAAATTGATCTTTGTTTAAAACTACAAATGTGGCTGTGACTAGAGAAATGGGGCTTATGGGATTTGTGACCAATGTAGCTCCATATTAAATAGCACACTTCTGACGCCTGATAATGATCTATTTTACTTGTTAGTAGCATGACAGGTGTTTCATTGATTAAATGGCGAACAATGCAGATACTGATCAGACTGTGCGGATGCACAGGCTGATTTGGATCTACACTGATCGCAAAACCCATTAGCCCCATTTCTCCAGTCACAGCCACAAATAAGATTGACTGGATAAATCTGGTTTATAGTATGTCCCATGCATGTCTATTGCAGGCCAGCAGTATGCCTTACCGTATCAGGCCCCGGATTGGTTCATGCCCTGGCTGGCATGTCAAATGCCATGGAAAACTGTTGGTAATGATGCGTTATTGTGATCAGCACCCGAATCCCACCTGGTTCCTGGAACCTCTGTAAGAAGTACAACTTGATTCCACAAATACACTTTATTGGCATTCAATTGATCGTATAGAGAATTTTGTTGAAACTAACCTAAATCTCAGAGTCCCGGGTTGGCACCCCAGGCTATCAGACGGCGCCCCAAGGAGACCCAGTGTGACGCTGACCATTTATGGTTCTTACCAGTGCAAACTGGCTTTTACCAATTTACAGTGCTGTCAAATTATTGTTATGCACTCTTCAGTACTCGATAGAGCAGGCTATAATGTTACAGTAAGTTGTGATTTACCTGATGTCAAATGTCATGGAAAACTGTTATTAAGTTGTGATGTACCTGATGTCCTATTGTGTTGCTCTTGAATTTCCGTACATCCGTCTGTAAGTACACACGGCGAGGTACTTGTCTGCCTAGAGAACAATGGGTAACTGTAAATGCCATTCATTCCATTCTCTTACGTGCCTATATTTATTCCCCCTATGCGATAGCAAGAGGGCATTGCGCTGCTCTTGAGGTTATGTCCGTCTGTAAGTCCGTCTGTGTACATTTACGTTGATAAGTTTGTAAGATTTTCTCCAACGTGTAATATCTTCAATAATATGCAAGGGATTGCTTCGATAATTAGACACTTGAATTACCTGAGCATTTGTCACACATTCGCGCCACCATTAACGCGACCTTAACCGTTGCAGGGATTCCGCTGGGGAAAATTAAAAAATCGCCACTTGAAAAAAAAACAACGAAAAAACATCCAAAAGTTACAAATATTTTTTAAAATTGTAATTTTTTATCGCCAACTGTTTATTTTTATCGCCAGTTGCGAAAGTGGCGATCGCCAGCGGAATCCCTGCCTTTGTCACCTTCGACACCTTCGACACCTTCGAAATGTCACTTAACACTTTTGTTTTGTCTTGTTCTTGTTTATGATCCAGTATGCCACGGGGCATACCCATGTTTTACAAACATGTCTAGTTGGTAAGTTGTAATTTACCCGGTGTCAAATGCCATGGGCAACTGCCATGGGCAACTGTTGGTAAGTTGTGATTTACCTGTCCGATGTCAAATACCATGTCAAACTGTTGGTAAGTTGTGGTTTATATGATGTCAAATACCATGTCAAACTGTTGGTAAGTTGTGGCTCATATGATGTCAAATACCATGGCAAACTGTTGGTAAGTTGTGATTTACCTGATGTCAAATACCATGTCAAACTATTAGTAAGTTGTGGCTCATATGATGTCTAATACCATGGCAAACTGTTGGTAAGTTGTGATTTACCTGATGTCAAATACCATGTCAAACTATTAGTAAGTTGTGGCTCATATGATGTCCAATACCATGGCAAACTGTTGGTAAGTTGTGGTTTATATGATGTCCAATACCATGGCAAACTGTTGGTAAGTTGTGGCTCATATGATGTCCAATACCATGGCAAACTGTTGGTAAGTTGTGGCTCATATGATGTCCAATACCATGGCAAACTGTTGGTAAGTTGTGGCTCATATGATGTCCAATACCATGGCAAACTGTTGGTAAGTTGTGGTTTATATGATGTCCAATACCATGGCAAACTGTTGGTAAGTTGTGGTTTATATGATGTCCAATACCATGGCAAACTGTTGGTAAGTTGTGATTTATATGATGTCCAATGCCATGGCAAACTGTTGGTAAGTTGTGGTTTATATGATGTCCAATACCATGGCAAACTGTTGGTAAGTTGTGGTTTATATGATGTCCAATACCATGGCAAACTGTTGGTAAGTTTTGATTTATCCTTAAGTGAAATGCCATGGAAAACTGTGGAAGATGTGATTTACCTTATGTCGAATGCCATGGGAAACTTTTGGTAAGTTGTGATTTATCTTGTGTCTAATGCCATGGAAAACTGTTGGTAAGTAGCAAGTTACCTTACGTCGAATGCCATGGAAAACTGAGGATAAATTGTGATTTACCTTACACACGTTGAATGCTGTTGGTAAGTTGTGAGGCTATTCATGTCATAGTACTAGTAGTACAATGTACCTTCTAAATGGTCATCCAAAAAATAGCAGTGTGTACTTTTGATGGTTTCATGGTACTTTAGCTGTATTACTAACGCCTTTTTATGATGCATAATGTATTTGAAAATCGTTTTTTCGTAATCAAATCAATATTTGATGGAATTTCATGAAATAATTTTTTTGGGGGAGGGTGACTTTTTTTGTTATTGATAAAAAAGTACTTACTTTTTAGATTTAATGTGTTTAATAGCCAAAAATTTGTCGGCAGAAAAACGTGGAACAGACAGTAGACTGGCATTCTCTATCTGTTACCATTAGGCCGGTGATTGTGCTGAGTGGATCGTCCGAGACAGAACAAGACAAGATGGGGGCGTTCCAGGAATACCCGCAGGTGGAGGCTGCCCGCCTCTACGCCAAGTTTGCCTGCAAGTTCAGCTCAATACAGAGGATCCCTTACTACGTGGAGAAGGTAACTACAGACACACATGTGCTACACCTTCGCTAATCTTGCCAATATATGTCAATTTATTATTATGCCCCCTATGCGATAGCAAGGGGAGCATATTGCGTTGCTCTTGAGGTTCCGTCCGTACGTCCATCCATGTACATTTACGTCAAAAACTTTGTAAGAGTTTCTCCAGTTAGAGTCCAGTATGCCTCAGCCGCATATCCATGTTTTACAAACGTAACGTCTAGTTTATTTTAAAATACGTCAATAATGTGCTTGAAATCAAGCAGCTTGATTGACTGAGCCTGATCTGTGCTACAGCTTGGGCTCAGACAATCAAATTGCTTGATTCTGAGTTTGGTTTGCTAATAGATGTTCAGAAATGTTGATAATCTGGACAAGATTAGCGCAGGCGGTTGTGTATCCCTGTGTTATAGACCAGGGGACCGTTTCACTAAACTTCGTACAAATAAAATGTTCGTAAGTGCAAAATTATGATAGTCGGTAAATTTCTCATTAACAATGTTTTCTTTTAAACAATTATTGGATTTACATTTATTGAGCATAGACTGCATATGAAATCTACAGACGATCCTAAATTTGCACTTACAAACATTTTAGTCGTACAAAGTTTTATGAAACGGCGGCCCCCAGCTCTCCAAATTTGTCTCAATCTTCAATCTCTACAATCACAATCTCTCCTAGCGACGTTTGTGACGCAATAAAGGCAATTGACCCATCCAAAGCTAGTGGTCCTAATCTTATCAGCCCAAGACTTCTACGGGAAGCAGCAAATGTATTATCACTCCCCCTCTCTACATACTTTACAACATTGATCCGCAAGTCTCATTTCCCCTCTTCTTGGAAGCTAGCCAATGTTGCACCCATCTTTAAAAAGTCAGATCCATCAAAACCACAAAACTACCGACCAATATCTCTTCTCAGCTGCATTGGTAAATTGATGGAGCGCTGCGTCCACAACTATCTGTACAACTATCCTCATTGACAACAATAAGCTAACTTCCTTCCAATCAGGTTTTATTAGAGGCGACTCTACTATCAACCAACTTACTTATGTATACAACGATATCTGTAAGGCACTTGATGACGGCAAGGAAGTCAGAGCAGTCTTTTGTGACATCTCCAAAGCTTTCGACAGAGTCTGGCATCGCGGTCTTCTATGCAAACTGTCTTCCCTTGGTATTCACGGTCCTCTTCATAAATGGTTCTCTTCCTATTTATCTAATCGACAGAAAAGGGTAGTTTATAACAATTCCAATTCGCAGTGGTCCTCATTGAATGCCGGTGTTCCTCAAGGTTCTATTCTTTGCCCTCTTCTCTTTCTTATCTTCATAAACGATATCATCGAGGAAATTAAATCAAACATTCGTCTTTTCGCCGACAACACCAGTCTCTACATTATCGTCCATGACCCTGTCCTTTCTTTAACTATTCTAAACAACGATCTTAACACTATCCACAATTGGTCAGAGAAGTGGCTCGTAAACTTCAATCCATCAAAAACTGAAACTATGACTTTTTCCCAGAAATACAACAAACCACACCATCCTCCTCTACTCATGAATGATGCCTCACTCGATCCTGTCAAAGAACACAAACATCTTGGACTTACATTATCTGACGACGGAAAGTGGAACTCTCATATCTCACAGTGTATTAACAAAGCATGGCAACGTATAGGCATTTTGAGATCTCTAAAATTTCGTCTTAAAAGGTCCTCGCTGGAACGTATGTATTTCTCGTTTATTCGTCCTCTCCTTGAATATGGCGATGTTGTCTGGGATAATTGCTCGAACCAGATGAAAGATGACCTGGATGCTGTGCAAACTGAGGCTGCCAGAATAGTGTTGGGCGCGACCAAACTTTGCAACATAGCCAGACTATCAGGAACTCAAGTGGGAAACATTGACCGACAGGCGTAAGAAACACAGACTAGTCCTTTTCTATAAGATGTTAAACAATCTTTCACCATCTTATCTTGCAAATTTAATCCCCGTTCAAAGGCAGCCTCGCTACAATCTTAGACATACCTCACATACATTGTCGCACATAGCAGTACAACCAATCATACTTACCATCCACCATTCGTGACTGGAATGCACTGAATCGGAACATAAAGGACTCAATCTCTGTCTTCTTTCAAAGCAAACCTAAACGCCAATTCTGTCAAATCATCACCCCTTTTTAACGTCGGAAACAGGACAGGACAAATTCTTCATACACGCCTTCGTCTTTCATGTAGCTCTCTCAACTTCGACCTTCACAGAAGATCTATTGTTGACACCCCACACTGCACATGCGGATCCATAGAAACAGTCAGCCACTTTCTCTTGTATTGCAACAAATATACACTTCAGCGAAACACACATATTAACAACCTTCCATGTCCTCCCACAGCACACACACTGCTGCGCGGCAATGAACATTTGACATTCGAGGAAAACAGCTTCGTATTTCAGCAGGTCCAGAAGTTCATCGTGGCCACGCCCTCCCCCAGTTACCTCGTCCCCACCATACCATAGTTATAATTTTGATTACATTGATCATTTTATGTGTGTACTCCCTTGTTTAGTACTGAAATACTGAACTTATAGTTTTATAAATAATGCTTTAAAATACATATTCCACCATCAATCTACACATATTACCATCTATTTGAAATAAAAACGATCAATTGTTATTTCAGTCACCATTGATAATTAACTAGTCATAACCTGCCTGACAGTAATTCCATGTATATTGCACTCACGCTTATAGTGGAGAAGAATTCATATAAGCTTTTTCAAGCTTGTTTTCCAATCCACACACTATTTAATGCTTGTATCATACCATGTATTGTTCCTTTACATGACTTATAACTTCATAAATATTGTTTAAACTAAATTTGTCTGCCCGTGTTCACAGCTCTATAGACGAGCCTGATGTAAATGGTTACCGAGCATGGAAAATCATGAGAACATTGCCTTTGTGCTACCTCCGGGGTATCACCAAGGCTGTAATTGGAGTTTATCAGTTTTGGCATCATGTATCTTTGTTTCTGCAAAAATAAGCAACATGTTATCAAACTGATAAACTGAAGTGTGGTGTCAAACCAACAAGGTTCACAACTTGTAACATCTTTGCTGGTCTGAAAGTTATTGAAAGGGACGTTACTGTCTTGTGATATTGTTTAGTAATCAACTTTAATATGGTCGATGGCGTGAATCCCTTATGTGGAGAAGGTGTCTATGTCACACCTTGGTTACCCTTGACCATCCCTGAATGGTAGCCAGGGCTCCAGATAAGGAATTTGTAATTGAGTATTGTCACTCCATCATTTATGAAGCAATTGGGTAATTCAACATTTTTAATTGAGTAAAATAAAATCACACTACCGTTTACACATTAACATACAGCAATTATTGAATAGTTTGCTTCGAATTGAAAACATGTCTTGGTATTTCATTAGAATTGTCTTATATCACCACTCGTATAAGATCATCTGTATGTAATTAACATCTGTACAACAGTGCAGGGTGGTGTCATCCCGTGGGACAGCTTTTGTATAGTGTCTATATATGTGGCTGTGACTGGAGAAATGGGGCTTATGGGTTTTGCGACTCGTGTAGATGCAGATCAGCCTGTGCATCCGCACAGTCTGATCAGAATCTGCACTGTTTGCCATTCCATCAATGAAACACCCATCGTGCTTCTAGCACGCAATATAGATCATTATCAGGCTACATGAGGTGCTATTTAATCAAGGGCTACACTGGTCACAAATCCTATAACCCCCATGTCTCCAGCCAAGCCACATATTTGCAGGCTGTGCGGACGAGTAATGGCCAGCCCGGGCCGTGTTGCATTGACATGCCACAGGTGTTGTATATTGTCTATATATCGCCAGGCTGTGCGGACGAGTATATACGGCCGGCCCGGGCCGTGTTACATGGACATCCCAGGCAGCTTGGTGATGGCACAAGTGAAGTCCAGTACGGTCAGGTAGGACAGCAATATTCTATCGCAACTGTCTGTCATTCTATATCTTGTATCCTACATGTCACACGTAATACCGTATTTATTCTAACAGTAGACCCATCTCTAATAGTAGCCTCCCCTCCCATATTTGCATTCTAAATATGTTATTTTCACATACAAAAGCCATTTAAAAATGGCTTTTGTATGTGAAAATAACATATTTTGATCCTATTTTCCATGTTTTGATCCCCACAAATTGTAGAGCCCCGGGGGCGTTTATTAGAATAAATATGGTAGATTTACACATTGGACCCAGTAATTATACATCTAGCATACAAAGTATGTCCATGGGTATATAGTTTTCCTATTTCTGTCAGGTCCATCGGTAAGTTTTTGGGTACCATAACAACTCGTGTATGGTCCTCTATTTGAATGCGCATGGGTGCCAGGTGGGAGCATGCTATGGGTCATTTAACAAGTGGGATTTACCCTTATCGGAACCCCAACCGGAGACCTGGTTTGGCCCTCACGTACTGCATTGTCATCCTTGTATGTGACTGATTATACCCCTTATGGGAGTATTACGATTATTCGTAATTCTATTTTAGGGTAAGGGGCGAAGTGACTTTGGTTTGGTATGGACTTGGCACCACCAGGTCTGGTTATTCTAATTTCAGGGCTGAATAAATTTTTTTTCGATGTAAATATTCCGTTCTGATTTTGAGATACCACCCAATGCAGCAGGTTATATACGGGATCGAACACGTTGGCCTGGCCTTAAATTACCTTAGCTGTTGATAGGCCGATAAAAAAATCAATTGTTTTGTGCATTGACTGACTTCATAAGAAACTCGGCAAATTATGAATCTGTAAACCAGTAGCCTATTTCACCAACATTGCAAAGTATACTTTTCTAGCAAAGAATACTTTGAGGGAGCAATCATTTATTTTGCTGACATGCATTATTTCATATAGAATAACGACTGATTATCTTTGATGATTACAAGTATGCAGAATTATTATACTGAATTTATTACATTATCACAGCCAAAATGGCTGTGATAATGTAATAAATTCAGTATAATAAAAGTTAATAAATTTATCCTAAATTTGAAAATTTCTCCCTCAAAGTATGCTTTGCTAGAAAAGTATACTTTGAAATTTTGGATGATATACGCTACAGGTTAATAAACATAGTAAATTATCACTCCTGCAAGATCCTCCGATCTTACATGAGTGATGATTTAATATATATTACATGCTACCCAGTGATTTACCGTAATTCTGGAGGGATTTATTTCCTTGAAGGAAATATTTGCTCCTAGATGTTTACGAGATGTAATTGATGTCACGTTTTGACATCATTTCCTGCGAAGAAACAATTATATTAAGCTGGTCTAAGAGCAGATTTCACAATTTCACATTATTCAAAGAGCATGTAATATACAATTTATTCCACTACCATTTTGAAATAACGGATTTATTTCCCTTGACATCTGTAAATCCGACAAAGAAACTCGTGCTCCGAACTCGTGCTCCGAACTCGTGCTCCGAACTCGTTTCTTTATCGGATTTCCAGATGTCTCCGTGGGGGGGGGGGAATAAATCCGGTATTTCAAAATGGTAGTTGAATAAACGGGATAAAATCACTGCAATATCCGGTATTTCAAAATGGTAGTTGAATAAACGGGATAAAATCACTGCAATCATGCTACTCACCACCTGACATTGTAGGTACTTGCCACGGGTGCCGGCTCCACCAAAGATGTTGGCATCACCAGAAGATGTCACACAGGCCGTCAATGTGCTGTCTCAGGCCACGAAACCTCTCGTCATTGTTGGCAAAGGTGAGCACATACGAGACACACCATGTGATTCTGTACCTCAGAACATGTGTGATATCTCATGAAAAATAGTTTATTTTCCATAAATGACGTTGAAGCCTGATAAAACTAGAAAATATAATTTTTGTCATCTTACGTCATTTACAGAAAATATCACAGTTTCTGTAAATACCGTAAAGATTCTAATAGACGCCCGGGCGTCTATTAGAATCACCACTGGCTCCGAAGTCCAGGGTGGGCGTTTAATAGAGGCAAGTGTTATTCAGCAAAGGGAAAATGATAAAAAAATATACGATGTTCTGCTATCTGAACAAAAACATAACTAAGGGACGTTACTCTCAAACGCCAGACTTGATTGTACTGTCTGTCAGTTTATAAACATTTGGGCCAAGACGTTTCGGCCCACTCTGGTCATTATGGTACAGTCGGTAGAAATGTTAAATTTAATGGTAATGTATATCAAGACAGCGTCAATCATTAATGCTGATCAGATTTACGCCTACGGACGTTTCGTCAGCGTCAGTGTTTCGGATCTGTCGGGGTTTGAGATGCTTTGAAAATGGCGTCTCCGTAACCGTGTACATTCTGATCACCCTGTGTCCGTGCAAATAACTACTGCTGATGAGGAATTTACTGTGACAGCGGAAACGGTTGAATTTCGCTTCCGCTTTTGAAAGTGAAAGTAGCAATTCTGTTTTTCCCCCGATTTTAAAGGAAGTGGCTTTCGAAATAATGGAAAGAAAACAAATCTAATTGGACAATTAGCTCCGATATTTTGTTTCAAGTCGGTACTGGGCGTTTATTAGAGGCACTAATTTCGTGAAAATCGGCCAAAAAATGTGTCATTTTCAACGTGAAAAGTGGGGGGTGGGCGTCTATTAGAGCATGGGCGTCTATTAGAATCTTTACGGTATATTTCATACTACAGATGCTACTATGTCATTCCCTGAGTATCTGCACTTTATTGCATAAACATCGTCTCATCAGTTTCCGAGGTATTGAAGAACAGCTGGAAACAGGGCTAAAAGTTAGGTTCATGTGATGTACTACTGACATTGTGACAAGTTCTACAAATATGTTAATATCCTGGGGCCCGTTTCACTAAGCATCGTACGACTAAAATGTTCGTAAGCGCAAATTTAGAATCGTCTGGAAATTTCAATTGATGGATTTACATTTATTGAGCATAGGCTGCATATGCAGCCTATGCTCAATAAATGTAAATCCAATAATTGTTCACAAGAAAACGTTGTTAATGTGAAATTTACAGACTCATAATTTTGCACTTTAAAATATTTTAGTTGTAAGAAGTTTAGTGAAACGGCCCCCAGTTTCTCAGCCTCGTGCCTTTATTCGTATTTCCATGCCTGTTTGTATATGTGGCTGTGACTGGAGAAAGGGGGGATTATGGGATTTATGACCAGTCCAGCTCCTTATCAAATGGCACACTCCTATGGACGAATAACGATCTATAATGCAAGTTGAACAATGACAGGTGTTTCATTAATGGAATGGCGAGCAGTGCAGATCCTGATCAGACTGTGCGGATGCACAGGCTGATCTGGATCTACATTGATCGCAAATGCCGTGCACCACATTTCTCCAGTCACTGCCACACATATGACCTTGTTGTTGAACAGACATAAAGCTCCAATCAATCAATCAATCAATCAATTAATCCGGCCCTGTTACAGGTGCAGCGTACAGCCAGTGTGAGGGGGAACTACAGAGGCTGGTTGAGGGGAGTAACCTCCCCTTCCTGCCCACGCCCATGGGGAAAGGCACCCTGCCTGACGACCACCCATTGTGTGTCGCCCCTGCCCGATCAAAGTAAGTAGTGGTCCCACCAGGATTAAACAAGGGCTATCGAAATGCTATAATAAAGGATTTATTTACTTTGTATAATTTTGAAACGGGGACACACTCGGCGTGCAAAACAATATAATTAATATTGCTTGAAAATTACATCATTTTGGTTGAATAGTGATAATGCATGTAATGGTGTTTTTAATCAAATTGTAATAATATCATAAAAAACTTATAAAAAAAATATATTTTTTTTACAATTTTGTTTTTCAGCATTGTGGCCCCAACTTTGGGTATGGCGCAACCAAAATTGGGCCTGGCACAGCCCCATGCTAAAATAGACTGAGGGACACTAGTAATGTGTCTGGTTAGCGTAGTGTGGTAACAAGCGCGTTTCTCATCAATGCTATCCAGATTTGATCCTTGACAAAGGTCACTCTGTTAGATGGTTTGGTGGTTGCCAGATCATTAGTGGGTTTTCTCTGGTTCGCTATAAAAATAAATATTTAATGGAATTCAAAATTTGGGTGGGTGACATTTTTGTTACTGATGAAAAAGTATTTATTTTTTAGATTTTATGTTTTCGATAGCCAAACGTTTGTCGGCAGAAAAACATGGAACAGACAGTAGTCACACATGTCCTAGTGTCCATTTGTAAGCAGGAGGCCCATGTATTTCAGGGCCCTACAGGACGCGGACGTGATCCTCCTGCTGGGGGCGCGGCTCAACTGGATCCTTCACTTCGGGGCCCCGCCGAGATTCAGGCCCGACGTGAAAATCATACAGGTATGTACTGGCACTGTGACTGGAGAAATGGGCCTTATGGATTTTGCGACCAGTGTTGATCCAGGGGGCCGTTTTACTAAACTTCGTACAACTAAAATGTTCGTAAGTGCAAAATTATGATAGTCTGTAAATTTCACTTTAACAACGTTTTCTTGTAAACGATTATTGGATTTACATTTATTGAGCATAGGCTGCATATGCAGCCTATGCACAATAAATGTAAATTCATAAATTGAAATTTCCAGACGATCCTAAATTTGCAGTTACGAACATTTTAGTCGTACGAAGTTTAGTGAAACGGCCCCCAGATCAGCATGTGTATCCGCAGGATGATCTACCCTGTTTGCCATTCCATCAATGAAACATCAATTTTGCTTCTAACAAGCAGGATAGATCATTATTAGGTTACCTGTGCTATTTAATCAGGAGCTACACCGGTCATAAATCCCATAATCCACATTTCTCCAATGACAGCCACAAATGGGGCTCCTGCTATGTGTGGCCTGCATAGGTTCAGGCCCGATGTGAAAATCTTACAGGCACCCGTGTTTTATCTGCAACTTTTTGACATTTGACTCGCTGGAACCGACAACTGGTCAGTCAAAATTTAATGACTGAGCCAATATCCAAATCCGACTTTTAAAAAGCTGAAATGATGCTGCAATTGGTTTAAGTGTAAACTGAAGGACCATCGTTAGATACTTCACTTGCACTAGATTTGTTGCACCGCCCCGATAGTGATAGTGGATAGTGTGACATAGTGTTCACAATTCCAGGGCTCCAGATAAGCTATTTATTTGCTTAAATACCCAATTAAAATTGGCAAAAAACCCAATTGAAATCAGAAGTAGCGAGTAACAAAAAGCAATACAAATTTTGTGGTACCTTTATCATGCTGCAGAAAACAATAAACATGCCACAAATATAGCATATTTTTCTTATTTTCCATGAAAACACATCTTGGTATTTCTTTAGAATTGTCTCCAAGGAGACAATTCTAATGAAATGCCAAGACATGTTTTCATTTTGAGGTAAACTATTCAATAATTGCGGTCTGTTGTGTAAACAGTAGTTTTATTTTACCCAATTACAATTTTTAAATACCCAATTGCTTCAGAAATTATACAATGACAATACTCCATTACTAATTCCTTATCTGGAGCCCTGCAATTCCATCATATGCGACATCGTCTTCATAGTAGTCGGCGTCAACAAATTTGGATGTTCATCGAAATATTGAAAATCTCCTGATCAATATCAAACTTCATCAATAACTTAACTCATATTGATGGCTATCCTTCCTTTGTCACTGGGTTGAGCTTGACCTTGATGCCATTGAGCTTTATAGGGAAACACTCATTGGTGATCGCCTTGTTTTTTTGTAGTATCCCATTCATTTGTATGAATATGCAAAATGATCACGATCAACAACAAAGAAAGTGTTCTGATAAATCTAAGTTACAGGTTGCATGACTTCTTTAATACTTGCATGTATTAACGTAGACCTAATACTCTGTCCACTGTTATTGCAGATAGACATATGTCCAGAAGAAATAGGAAATAATGTGATGCCGGCCGTTGGTCTAGCTGGGGATCTACAATCAGTATTAACACAGGTAATATACAAATTCATAACTGGTGCTGATACATAAATTTTCATCCTGACAATTATATCCGGTTGGAAAGCTTGTGCCTCCAATAAATGGGCATATTTTTAGCTCACCTGAGCGAAGCTCATGTGAGCTATTGTTACCGCAATGTGTCCGTCGTCCGTCGTCGTCCGTGAACATTTTCAAACGTCTTCTCCTCGGTAACCATTGGGTCTATAGTCACCAAACTTCATGGTCATGGTCCTTAGGTAGGGGGATTACAAAATTGTTAAAATGACGTCATTACGTAATCCAAGATGGCCGCCGTCTAAAAATAGCACAAATTCTTAAAAAATCTTCTTCTCAAGAACCGCCAACCGGATTTCAACAAAACTTGGTAGGAATGATCGATGTACATTGCTCTTTCAAAGTTGTTCAAATGGTGACCCTGGGGTCAAAAATGGGCGTGGCCCGTGGGGTCAAATTGGGGTCAAATTTGTTTTTTGACCGAATATGGTCATGTCATATATCAAATTGAAGGTATCAATGAGGCGATCACTCTGGTGCATTTTCTGTCCAAATCGGATTGTTATGTCATCCAAGATGGCCGCCGAAAGGTCAAAAGGTCGTTCTTTTATTAGAGATTTCAAAATTCTTCTTCACATGAACTGCTTGGCCCATGGTAGCCAAACTTAAAAGTTATGGTCCATGGGTGAAGCCTTTTCAGATTTGTTAAAATGGAGGTCATCGCTAATCCATGATGGCCGCCGTCTAAAAATAGCATAAATTCTTAAAAAATCTTCTTCTCATGAACCGCTAGCCGGATTTCGACGAAACTTGGTAGGAATGATCGATGTATAATGCTCTTTCAAAGTTGTTAAAATGGTAACCCCGGGGTCAAAAATGGGCTTGGCCCGTGGGGTCAAATTTTATTTTTGACCGAATATGGTCATGTTATATATCAAATCGAAGGTATCAATGAGGCGATCACTCTGGTACATTTTTTGTCCAAATCGGATTGTTATGTCATCCAAGATGGCCACCGAAATGTCAAAAGGTCATTCTTTTATTAGAGATTTCAAAATTCTTCTTCACATGAACCGCTTGGCCCATGGTAGCCAAACTTAAAAGTTATGGTCCATGGGTGAAGCCTTTTCAGATTTGTTAAAATGGAGGTCATCGCTAATCCATGATGGCCGCCGTCTAAAAATAGCATAAATTCTTAAAAAATCTTCTTCTCATGAACCGCTAGCCGGATTTCGACGAACTTGGTAGGAATGATCGATGTACAATGCTCTTTCAAAGTTGTTAAAATGGTGACCCCGGGGTCAAAAATGGGCTTGGCCCGTGGGGTCAAATTTTATTTTTGACCGAATATGGTCATGTTATATATCAAATCGAAGGTATCAATGAGGCGATCACTCTGGTACATTTTTTGTCCAAATCGGATTGTTATGTCATCCAAGATGGCCGCCGAAATGTCAAAAGGTCATTCTTTTATTAGAGATTTCAAAATTCTTCTTCACATGAACCGCTTGGCCCATGGTAGCCAAACTTAAAAGTTATGGTCCATGGGTGAAGCCTTTTCAGATTTGTTAAAATGGAGGTCATCGCTAATCCATGATGGCCGCCGTCTAAAAATAGCATAAAGTCTTAAAAAATCTTCTTCTCATGAACCGCTAGCTGGATTTTGACGAAACTTGGTAGGATTGATCGATGTACATTGCTCTTTGAAAGTTGTTAAAATGGTGACCCCGGGGTCAAAAATGGGCGTGGCCCGTGGGGTCAAATTGGGGTCAAATTTTATTTTTGACTGAATATGGTCATGTCATATATCAAATTGAAGGTATCAATGAGGCGATCACTCTGGTGCAATATGTCATCCATGATGGCCACCATGATGCAGACTTGCGTGATCAATATTTGGACCAAGATGACCGCCATCTAAAAATAGCACAATTTTTTTAAAACACATGAACTCAATGTCACATTCTCCTCTGGTGTTCATGGAGTCAGGTGAGCGAATTAGGGCCATCATGGCCCTCTTGTTTTATATTGTGTTGTATTCACCTTAGCCTCACACTTTCAACTTGGGTCTAAATGACCAAAGATAAAACATTAACCCTTAGACCACTATCTTAATTTTTTTGTCTTTTGTCATCTGCTGTTTATTTTCCATTTTTATCATCAAAAACATGCTTGGACAGCCCTTTAGAATAATTTACAACATGCTTTGACAGCACTTCAGAATCATTTCCATTGGAAATGATTCTGAAGTGCTGTCAAAACATGTTTTTATTGAGAAATAAGGCAAGATATAAAAGCAATAGCAGACGACAATTGTTGTGAGTAGCGGTCTAAGGGTTAATTAACGAATAAACCATAATATATGCTTAATAAGCATATATTATGGTTTATTGGTTAATTAGTGTTTTATCTTTAATACTAGAAGTATCGCTGTTACTGTTCTGACAAAATGGGGATTTTTTTTACCGTATGACCTGTCCAGCCCCAGATCAGCCTCTGTTTTTGTGTGGTCAGTAGCCGATTTCACCAACATTACAAAGTATACTTTTCTAGCAAAGTATACTTTGAGGGAGTAATCATTTATTTTTCCTGAAATGCATTATTTCATATAAAACTAAATTGTAACAACTGCATATATTTGATGATTAAATGTATGCAGAATTATTATACTGAATTTATTACATTATCACAGCCAAAATGGCTGTGATAATGTAATAAATTCAGTATAATAAAAATTAATAAATTTATCATAAAATTGAAAATTTCTTCCTCAAAGTATACTTTGCTATGTTGGTGAAATAGGCTACTGATCCAACAAATAGGCTACATTCCTCATTTCCTGAAGCCACAGCGTCGAGTTACATATCTGGCTACAGAAGTGTGAATGTGTGAAAGGCCAAAATATACTGACGGTGCAACACTCTTGTTATAAGCTGGTGGCCCACATGTCTACTGTATTACAGATGAATGCCGAGTTGGCCAGGAGGTCACCCAAGTTTGTATTCAGCCCCCAGTCCCCCTGGTGGAAAACTCTCCATGACAAACTGGAGAAGAACAGAGTCAGTGTGCAGGTAAATTACTTTCACTCATGAAATCTATGTTTGCCCTTTGAAATCTACATTTTACCGTTTAAATCTATGTTTGGCCTTTAAATCTATGTTTGACTCTGTTGGAATCAACTTTTGACTATTGGAATTAACAACATCTTAGCACAATGTTAAAATGTGTATTAAAATGTTATTTCGCGCTTGCAATTTAACAATGTAGTGAAGGCAGCTTTTCTCTTGTGACAGATTCATACACCACAAGTAAGTGTTACAGATTTGGCAACAATCAATTCATTTTCTGAGAAGTTTGGATATTTTATTCCTCCGGATGGTGCTATCTATACCAAAATTTCAAGACGTTGCTTAATGTGGTTCGTTATATTACATGTGATTGGCTTTAGAAAAGCAATGTCAAACTTCACACGCTCAAATCATAATTTATGTTTTGAAGTTTGTAGACATATGGGTATCGACTGACATTTACATCTTGCTAGTACTGTGTATTACATGAGGGCATTAAGGTTATAGAGTACGAGGTACATGCATTCTTTGCTTCTAAACTATATGCAGACTTGCGTGATCAATATTTGGACCCAGCTTTATATTCTAGCAAGTTTGCAGAACACTTTAGAGTAATCGCTATGAAGTTTAGCAGTTATTAAGAAAATTGTACTGTTCATATATCATTTAATAAAACTACGAAAAGCGTTTACCTATTAACAGTGGTCATGCGAGGCAGTGTCTGGTGGAAAAGAGATTTCACACCTCACATGCTGTATCTGTGATCAGTCTTAATCTGTCGCACACTTGCTGCTATCTTATGCTAATGCATTGACGCTGTTGACATTAGTACATATACATGTTGCGTGTAATGGGCCATTGGCCTACACCACTAAATAAATAATTGTATTGTATAATGTTTCTAAGCATGAGGTTTGAGGTCTATCACCACAGTGTTGAAAAGGTTTAACCCTTACATTGCTGAATTAAATTTTGTTGTCCGATGTTTTTGTTTTTTTGTTGTTGTTTTTTTTTCTCATCAAAAACATTGGAAATGATTCTAAAGTGCTGTCAAACCATGTTTTTATTGAGTAAGAAAGGCAAAATATAAAGCAACAGCAGACAACAATATTCGGGCTCCTGATTTAGCTGTTTCTGTGACCGGTATTCATCCGTCAATGTATGTCTGAATTTCAGGGTTCCGTGGATGACAAATCCGTGCCGTTGAACTACTACGCTACGTTTGATGAGGTACATTCTGTATGGGCTGCTGGCTGAGTACATGTACTATATCACATATGCTACACTCATAGATCATCTTCAGAGCTCCAGATAAGCTGCGTATTTGCGTAAATACCCAATTAAAATTGCCAAAAACCCAATTGAAAACAGAAGTAGCGAGTATCAAAAACGAATATCAAATTTGTTGTACCTTTATCATGCTACAGAAAACAATAAACAAACCACAAATATAGCATATTTTTTTTATTTTCCATGAAAACATATCTTAGTATTTCATTAGAATTGTCTCCAAGGAGACAATTCTAATGAAATGCCAAGACACTTTTTCATTTCGAAGCAAACTGTTCAATAATTGCTGTCTATTTATGTGTATTGAAATAGTAGTGTGACTTTATTTTACCCAATTAAATTTTGAAATACCCAATTGCTTCAGAAATGATAGTGACAATACTCGATTACTATTGTCTTTTCCACGTTTTGCTGCCGACGAACTTTTGTTTGGCTATTAAACACATTAAATCTAAAAAATATTTAAAAGTAAGTACTTTTTTATCAATAACAAAAAAGTCACCCTCCTCAAAAAAAATTATTTGATGAAATTCCATCTAGAATGCACAGATGTGCAGGATGATTTTGCTCTGATGTGTGTATACATCATAAGGTCCCTTTCCTAAACTTGATGATGATATCAATTCTTCCTAGGCATTTAGTGGGTGGCAGGTGGGATGCGATGGGTAATTTAACAATCGGGGTTCATCCTTACCTGAATCCTGACCTGGTTTGGCCCTCGCGTACGTCTTTGGCATTTTTACATGTGACAGTTGAATCTGGTTATACGTGATTATTACGATTATTTTTAATCCTGTTACATTTAGGGGAAGGGGCAAAGTGACTTTGGTGTGTATGGACCGGGCACCAGGTCAGGTTGTTCCAATTTCAGGGCTGAATGTATTTTTTTTTTCGATGTAAACATTCAGTTCTGATTTTGGGATTTCCCCCACAAATGCAGCAGGTTTAAATACGGGATCGAACTCCTTGGCCCGGCCTTAAATTACCTTAGCTGTTGATAGGCCGTTAAACACCAATAAATCAAATAAATTAGACAAGCCATACCATGCGATTGTGTACCTAAGAAGATGTGCGCTATCTCGTGAAACGTATGTTTATGATACTTTCCGTACATCATATTGAAGATAGAATTCCATGTTTACTATGAAACCTTTGTCAACTTTTGACATCATTTACAGAAAATAACATAGTGTATGGAAATAGTTTTACTGAAAAAATTGCACATCATCTCGGGTACAAAATCACATGGCCGAGCCTGGTATTCTGTTTTATGTTCGAAAATTACCACATATGACGTCGTTATCTATGGACAGAACGTGGACTTGTTTACGTTGCGTCATTACACTGACCTCATTCGGCAACGTCACGGGACGTCATCCGACCAATGGAACGTCAGTTTTCACTTCTCGGTACGTATTCAGTCAATACAGGGCAGGTTACCTGATAACAATGTTTTCCTTGGCACAGGTGGTCGTTGTTAGTATTAAAGATGGTGTCGTTCTGAATGTGGGATGAAACCGAAGTACCCGGAGGAAACCCTCTTGTCATGGCATAGCTGCTCTGACAACCATAGTGAAAGTATGTCCCAGTCTCATGTGTGTTGTATTAAACCTGCAGGTGAACAAGTTTATCCCGAAAGATGCGTATGTGATCAGCGAGGGAGCCAACACCATGGACATCAGTCGCACGATGATTCCCAACTACCTGCCCCGGAGACGGTACATATCAGCACATAGAGCTTTTATTTTTTTGCCTGGCGATGGGCTGTGGCTCAGGTGTAGACGACAGGACTTCAATATTAGAGGTTGTGAGTTCAAAACCTACCATAGACCATGAAAAATACTTGCATAGTATTTTTATTCCACTGGTCTGTCGGATGAGACTTTAAACTCTGTGGTCCCGTCGTTATATGACTTTAGCTGTTGCTGGGACGTTAAACCCCATTCATTTCATTTTCATCTTTTATTTTTTTTGCCACATGCCAAAATTGCTTGTGTCCACGAGAAAACTGAATCGAGCTTACATTGAAAATGGACTGATTTCTGTCTATGCCCCTGGTTTTTGTAGAGCCGGGCGGCGGCATATTGTGTTTGAACTGTGCGTGTTCATTGGTCCGGTTAAAGAGAATCCAAAGTTTCTCCAATCTGCCATCGGGGGCCATTCCTACGCTGATGCAGGTGAAATGTCGCATCATCAAAAACATTTCCTAATGTCAGTAGTGTATGAATACCGTTGAGAAACAATCTGGAAACTCATGTTTTGCATGCAGGATATTCCATCGTACATTTTGAATAGCTGGAAATAATACACGAGTGTGCGTCGGCTTCCGCGTAAGCAACGAGTGAGCGTAGCGAACGAGTTGCTTGCACGGATGCCGACGGACACGAGTGTATTATTTCCGCTATTCAAATGTGTACGATGGAATATCCTATTTATTACCATTACACGGCGGATACATATGCACATTTAGTCTATTTTTGAGATTATAATCAATGAATTGTGATGTGCGCATGAATAGTTATACAATGACGTGTTTTCCTTCGTTTTGACGTTACGTTGTGACGTCAAATGTGACGTCATGTAAACTTTTTGAAATCCAAATTACGCAGCTGTTTCTATGAACCAGATATATTTGAGTGCATGTTTGGAATGTGATCAATCACATTAACATTCTAGATTAGTCGAGACCCTTTCCAAATTTTCAAATAACTTTATTTTGACTATTATAAATAAAAATTAAACATTTTGCATTGGTAGCTCGTGGTTTCCAAGAAAACAGGCGCGCACTTACGGGTGTTCTCTTCACAGTGTATTATTTGTAAGGAATTGATTACGGGTTTTCTCTCACAGCGAAACCCATGCAAATAATTTGCAAGAGTGTAATAAATCAATTTGTTATTTGTGACTGTTGACTGGAGAAATGGGACTTATGGATTCTGCGACCAGTGGAGATCCAGATCAGCCTGTGCATCCGCACAGTCTGATCAGGATCTGCACTGTTTCCCATTCCATCAATGAAACACCCTTCATGCTTCTAACAAACAATATAGATCATTATCAGGAATCAGGAGTGTGCTATTTGATCAGGAGCTACACTGGCCACAAATCCTATAAGCTCCATTTCTCCAGTCACAGCCACATTTATACTTGCTCCGATTGCTAAACTGGCCAGAAATTCCATAAGCCCCTTTCCACAGTCATGGTCACAATTGCAGGTTAGACGCTGGGACGTTTGGCACGATGGGCGTGGGAGTTGGGTTTGCGATAGCTGCCGCCATCTACTGCAGGGACCATGAGCCAGACAAGAGGGTCGTGTGTATACAGGGGGACAGTGCTTTCGGTTTCTCTGGCTTCGAGGTGGAAACGGTCTGCAGGTAACACGTCTCGCAGTGACAGTTGTGCGTTATTGATCAGTCTTATAAATAGGTGACCAAACTTCGAAAATCACGAGTAGTTTACATTAGAATAACAATTCCAGAACGCTATGTTACAAGTCGAATTGGCGGAATTTGTTGGTTTGACATCACGTCGCTTAGTTAAAATGTGGCATCCAAATGGCAACCTCTCTTATGACTGTAAATTTAGCAGATACGAGATTGTTCAGTCGAAATGGATATAACTTTGTTATTGTATTGGCAAAAATTCACTTCGAGCATGAGGTTTTGCCCAAATATAGATGCGCATTATGTGCCATTCATGCATTATATGTGCAAGTATGGTAATCCCTGAACACATGTAATAGTACCTTGAGCCCATTTCACCAACATTGCAAAGTATACTTATCTAGCAAAGTATACATGGAGGGAGAAATTTTCAATTCAAGGATAAATTAATTAATTTTTTATTATACTGAATTTATTACATTATCACAGCCATTTTGGCTGTGATAATGTAATAAATTCAGTATAATAATTCTGCATACTTTTAATCATCAAATATATGCAGTCGTTAGTTCTATATGAAATAATGCATTTGGGGAAAAATAAATAATTACTCCCTCAAAGTATACTTTGCTAGATAAGTATACTTTGCTAGATAAGTATACTTTGCAATGTTGATGAAATCGGCCACAGGAGCGAATTGCTGGAGAACATTAGTTTTAGTGCACGAGGTCCTACTTTGGTCACTCAGTTCATCAGTAGCCGATTTCACCAACATTGCAAAGTATACTAAAGAATCTAGTAACCATATATTTTTCCCGAAATGCATTATTTCATATAGAACTAACGACTGCATATATTTCATGATTAAAAGGATGCAGAATTATTATACTGAATTTATTATATTATCACAGTAGTATAATAAAAATTGTGTACTTTAATAGCAAGAAAAGTATACTTTGCAATTTTGGTGAAACAGGCTACTGATCTGTGGCTAAGCTGGTTCCGTAAGTCTTAAAGTCACTTTTCTTAGCCTGAGCTTAGCCGGATCTGACGGATATTGTATAGTCGTGGCTATTCACGCAGGTTCCAAAACCTTCTTCCAGATACCAGCTGCCTATCGTGTTTGTGATAATCAACAACAACGGGATCATAAGAAGTTTTACGGAGGAAGGCTATAATGCCTTGGATGGGACAGACAGGACAGTTACGTAAGTTACTCGACATTTCACATGTTACCGAGATGGCTCGATAGTCAAGAGGATAATTATGTGGCTGTGACTGGAGAAATGGGGCTTATGGGATTTGTGAATAGTATAGCTCCTGATCGAATAACACGCTCCCGTAGCCTGATAACAATATATGTTCCTTGTTAAATGTATGGTGGTTGTTCCGTGATCGAATACTGAACAGTACAGATTGTGATCAGACTGCAGATGCGCAGACAAGCAATATAGATCATTATCAGGCTATGTAAGTGTGCTATTTGAATGGGGCTTACGGGTTATGCAACCAGTGTAGCCCCAGATCAGCCTGTGCATCCGCACAGTCTGATCAGGGCCTACACTGTTCGCCATTCCATCAATGAAACACTCGTCGTGCTTCTAACAAGCAATATAGATTGTTATCAGGCTACAGTGATCAGCAGATACGCTGGTCGCAAATCCCATAAGCCCCATTTCTCCCATGACGGGTGTTTCAGTAATGAAATGGCGAACGGTGCAGATCCTGATCAGACTCTGCGGATGCACAGTCTGATCTGGATCTACACTGGTCGCATTTCTCCAGTCACAGCCACAAATTAACCAGCCAGTCGATGTATTGACAGAAACCCACCGACTGTGCTGCTGCCGAACGCGAGGTATGAGAAGATCCTGGAAGCGTTTGGCGGTAACGGTTACTTTGTGAACACCCCTCGGGAGATCCAGGATGCAATGAGGTCAGCGATGGCCAACAAGACGCAGGCGTCTATGCTGAATGTGATGATCAGTACTACTGCAGATAGACGAGCACAGGTAAATAGGCGATCGGCTGCGAATATTCGAGTTACAATAAATTGAAAACTGATGTTTCGTTGGTCGAACGTCGTCACATGACTTTACTGAATGACACCTGTGTCATGACGCAACATAAACAAGTCTGTTCCTTTCAACAAACACTATTTTATATTTGATATATTTACAAATTTACATCTGCGGTCATCGTTGATGTCGTCGTGGTTGATGTCATCATTGTTGCCGTGAACAATTACGTCCAAATGTTGAATATCTCCTGATCCGTTAAACAGGGCCTGGTTGCTCAAAACCTCCGTTAGCTTAACAGACTGTTAAATCCTTAGCAATGCTAAGGATTTAACAGTCTGTTAAGCTAACAGAAGCTTTGAGCAACCGGGCATAGATCGTTACCAACCTTCATTAATAGCTTGCACACATTGATGGCTATCCACCCTATCAATCAGATGACCTTGACCTTGGTGAATTTGACCTTAGGAGGTGATACACTCGTCGGCGATCACTTTGTATGTGCATATTTTCCCATCTGACGTATACAAATTGTCCTTGGACGTAAAACACCATTCCTAAACGCAAACAATAAAAAAATATTTTATTTTCAGGCATTTTCCTGGCTAGAGTCGATACAACCCAGTAAAATGTAGGATGATAATGAGTGATACTACAGAGTGCCGAGTTGGTTCTAGTCAACTGGTTCTAGTCAACGTGGTTGTGGCACAAGTTACAACTCAATGTACATGATCTACTGTCTGTTCCACGTTTTGCTGCCAATGGACTTTTGGCTATTAAACACATTAAAACTAAAAAATATTTAAAAGTAAGTACTTTTTTATCAATAACAAAAAAGTTACCCTCCCCAAAAAAAATTATTTCATGAAATTCCATCAAATATTGACTTTATTGCGAAAAAACGATTTTCATATGGGAATTTAACATGGGGGCTCAAATAGATTTTTTTTAAATATTTTTTTTATTTGTGGACCGATTTTCAAAATGTAACTTGTTTTCTTAGTTACATCATTTTCAAGCTATCTCGCCAGGTTTCGGAGTCCATTTCCAAATTGTTTCGTTTTTTTATCCTTCAGGATCAAAAAACGAAAAGTTTTGGAAATTGACTCCTCTACGGGAATTTATCCCATTGGAAAATCGGTTTTCGCAATAAAATCAATATTTGATGGAATTTCATGAAATTGATTTTTTGGTGAGGGTGACTTTTTTGTTATTGATAAAAAAGTACTTTCTTTTAAGACTACTGTTGTTGACAATGTATTGGAGATTTGTGAATAAACTTTAACTTTAACCGATCAGCAGCGTCACATGTCGGACTTGGGAATAATGTTTTTGTCTCGCCCGCAAAAGCGGAAAGCCAGACATAGGTTTTGCTTTTCCGGAGGCGGCGGCGGCATCATCATTGAATGTTAAGTTTTCGTTTTACAGTCATTACTTCAACACTTTATCAGCTACAGTGATCAAACTTTATACATACCTTTACTATGATATGTAGATGGATATACGACTATTAATATTTTGCCATTCAGTGTGTGATAGCAATGTGAATATTGATAAACGTCTGTAATGATATGTGTTTTGTATAGGTCATACATATTTCATGCATACATTCCCCTGATGGTCCTCTATCATGCTGTAGGGATGGATTCTCGCCTAGGTGTTGGAACACCTGGCTTCCAATCAGGAGGTTGTGGATTCAAACCACGCCTTAGGCATCAAAAATACTTTCATAGTATTTCCATCCCACTGGTCTGTTGGATGAGACTTTAAACTGTGGTCCATGGAAACTTCCAATGGTAACGGAGATATATTGTTATCATGTTTATTATCATGATTATGATTTATGAAATTTTTGTACCTTCGAAGATGTGCGATATCTCACAAAAAATATTTACAAAATTTACGCTATTTGCTGTATATGATGTTAACTCTAGTTTCTGTAATTATTTTTAATGAAAAACCACATTTTGAGGTACAAAATGACATGTCTTGTCTCAAATGTTTATGATTATTGTAATTTTTAGGAAGTGTTATATTTTTACTTGTAAATAAATTATTAAATGATATTTTTTAATAAATAAATTAATTTGAATGAAATTGTCACTGTTCCTTGTTACTTTTCCATTATTGTAGGAATGAATGGCCTTTTTGTGGAATTTATGGGGTATAAACTTGGAAAAGTCGCGGGAATACTGGACGAAGGCCGGAAGGCCTCGTCCAGTATTCCCGCGACTTTTCCAAGTTTATATCCCGATAAATTCCACAAAAAGGCCATTCATTCCTTATAATTCCAGCATTTGAAATAAATTCATCAAGAAAATGTGTTTATTTTCCGTTTCCTTAAGAATTATTTTAACTGCGCCTCACGATTACGGAAAGTAGTTTGGCGTGGGAGTTTACTGGGATATAAATTTTGGACAGAGACTTGCTACGGGCCAATCAAATGTCAGGGAATTGTGTGAATATTTTTGTGCTGGAATTATTGGAAGTTATTATATATGCCGCAGATACAAAGATATGGGCCGCGCCATACGAAAACCCGGGCTTAATGACAACGTCATGAAAAGCGGTAAATGACGTCGGAAAAACGACGTTTGCAGCGTCGATGTAAAATTTCACATTTTGCCCTCCCATTTACGTTTACTGGTGTCGGTTAACATTAAGTGTGAACAGAAAACGGAAAATTATAACTTACTGAAACGTTCACTAATATGAGACGCGATGACTTGCACCTAGTACACATATTATGACGTCACGTACTTGTGACGTCACTGAACGTGAATTAATGTTTGACGTTATGGCCATGGTGTCGTGATAAAATATAGCAAGGATACTTGCACGAGTTCCTGGCAGTATCAATGACTTAGAAATGCTTCAGGCGCTGTGTATTGTCGCCTAACTGTCGTTCTTTGACATTGTCGCTCTTTTTCGTCGGTTATCCTTAGGCATTCAAAATTGTGAACGCATAATTTAACTGGCTACATATCAGCGAAGTCTTCGCTTACACTGCACCTTGAATCCTAAATAATCTTAAATATGAACAACCTAGTGTATGCCAACGGTATTACCATCTATTATCTTGGAAAATTGAGACACTTTTGAACAATTCAATCCAGTACTTAGCGAATGGTATGCCATTTAATGCCACTCATTTTATCATAAACGTAGGTAGACACACAGCTATATAATGACATAATTATTCAGGGTTTGTATTGAATTTGGCAAAACAAATGCATCAACATCTCTCTAATATATTCAGAATCAGTGAGTTCAATGCAGCTCCTTCATTGTTTGTGTACAAGCAATACATAATGCACAAAACACACAGTGAGGTCGGTGGAGTTTTCGAAAAGTCTTGACATTAATTGGAAATTTGATGGTCATAAACTTGCTCTTCGCACGATTTGTGGTATCAAATCATCAGCTTATCACTTGACTGCATAATAATGTATGTCTGAATCAGGCGATGGTAATCAGGCGATCCTCAAGAAAGACACACGGCGACAATTATAAGGTATCACGCTAGCAAATCTGCCCGACGTCGTGTTTTCGTTACAAAGTTAATGTTATTAGAGTCTACTTTCTACTTTAAAATATGTCGTCGCATACGAAATGTTAAATGATATCGCTATTATTCCCCAAAATTATTATTTTTTTTTTTTTTAGCTTATATTTAACGGCGGCACTGGCTCTAGGACCTTGCATGCCGTCTCCCAAGAATGGGAGAAAGAACGGAGGTAGAGATTTTTGAGAGAAGCCGGTAATTCGTATTTACAGAGCAATTACGAATTATCGGTACCCATTTACAGCTGGGTGAACTGGAGCAGTGTGGATAAAGTGTCTTGCTCAAGGACACAACGCACGCCGCTAGTCAGAAAGCAGCAAACAACAGGGAAACGCCAACACTGTGCCTTATTTGAAAAGTATTCATACGGAATTACGTTACTTGGGCCGCAATCCAAAACATGATATTACATTAATAGCAACTGCAATAAACATTATTTTCATAGTTTGTCTTGGCCTAATGGGAAACACTTCGAAAGGCTACGAGATATCCAAATTTGGTTGACATGCGATAAAAGATGACAAATCTATAGGACTTGTCCGGGTATTTTATCAACAATATCCCTTGCATACGCCGTTGATAAAAACGTCGTAATTTCAACGTCATTGATCTAAAACGTCCTATAAGTTTTTACCACGCGTCATAAAAATACTTCTAAAATGAAAAATAATTGGGATACATTGATAATTTTGGCGGCATATGGTTTTTTAAAGATGTACAATTCAGAATACGCGAAAAAGTAAAAACTGAACTTTTTGTCATTAAGCCCGGTTTTCGCATGGCACGGCTCATATATAAAAACTTCCAATAATTCCAGCACAAAAATATTTACACAATTCCCTGACATTTGATTGGCCTGTACCAAGTCTCTGTCCAAAATTTATATCCCAGTAAACTCCCACGCCGAACTACTTTCCGTAACCGTGAGGCGCAGTTAAAATAATTCTTAAGAAAACGGAAAATAAACACATTTTCCTGATGAATTTATTTCAAATGCTGGAATTATAAGGAATGAATTGCCTCTTTGTGGAATTTATCGGGGATATAAACTAATTCCTATAATAACCTCGGAAGGGAAGCACATTTAATACACAATAAACAATGTGTAACTATCGGAGATATATAGTTTTTGTAATTCAGTCCGTTCGTCCGTCCGTTCTTAAGATTTGCATTGATAGGTTTTGTTGTTTGTCCAAGCGACGGCCGGGATTGTCCGAGATATACTGCTCATTTTCTCTAGTTTGCAATGAATCGTACCTGTTGCAACCACGGGTGTTTCTAGCGTGTCTTGGATGGTCAAATGCGCCCGTGTGTAATAATTACAGTACAATGTATACTCAACAAAACTAGAAACGTCCCTGTTTTATAGCCGGTGTAGCTCTGTCTATGTATGTACCACATGTTCAAAGTACATGTATTTTAAACCGTGGCGATGTTCAGAATACGATCGTGTAGAGTTTAGCCGATACACACGTATAGGATAGACACTGAGTGGAGTTGGATACGAGATATATCACGAGACCGTTAGGTCGAGTGATATATCTCGTGTCCAACTCCACGAAGTGTCTATCTGACTTAGACCACGTGACTTTCAGGTGCGTATCTAACTATTTTATTTTGGGTATACAAAACGGAAATGTATTCCATTTCACGACAATTGGAAGCGTCACAGATAATACATACATGTATGAACGTAATATTTTTCATTTGAAGCAAATGGAAGTAATGTAGTCGAATTGGTCAGCACACGTTCATTGAAATTGGACGTTTTAGTCATACACCGCATAGTGAAAATGACCCGGTCTCGACATGCAGTGCCAAAATGCACCAGCTACGCACCTGAGTACTTCATACGTCAGACTTCCCCGTGCAACTCAATGTTACATGTACATTGTACACTCTCCACAATCATTCATTACACATGTGCGCCACAGTTTACTGTGTACTTCTATATAGTGTGCTATGGATACGTTGGGCCAAATACGTTGATACAAATTGGAAGGTAAAAATTGAATTGGCGGCATGGAAAAGACATACTTCAATAAAACTGTTAATTGACTTATTTTTCTATTTTCATCTTATTCTGTCCCGCCCATTTTAACGTCGCAAAAGCGCGTCACTGACATATTATGTGAAATTCCACGAACAGTGTAGACCCTGATCAGACTATGCGTATGGTCGGGCTGATGGGGCTACACTGGTCGCATCCTATCTAGGCACATTTTGTCGTGACGCTTCACATATGTGGCGCGTCATGAGAACATGTGTGCAATTATTAAAAGCACTATGAATGTTCCTATGACGAACAGCGAACAGCGTAGACCATGATCAGACTGTGCGGATGAGCAGGCTGATCTGGGGCTACGCTGATCGCAGCCCCAATTGGGCACGATTTGTCATGACGCGTCACATATATCGGTACGAGAGAACAGACGCCGACATTTGAGAAAACCATGTTTATCGCCATACGTTATTTGTGTAAAATAAATGTGATTCATTTTTATATTTGGAGTAAATGTGCTTGAAAGTTGGTGGTAATTTCACTGGAATGAAAATTAAAAAAATGGACGACTTTCGAGCTCATTTACTCTAATTATGAAAATGAATAAAAATTATGTTACACACATTACGTATGGCGATAAAGATGACTTTCTCAAATTTCAGCGTCAAAATTGGGTTCGGTCGCTTGAGGTGTGCTTCACGTGCCTGCACGTTTAATAGATAGGATCATTTCGTCTGTATATGGGATATATACGGACGAAATACTCCAATATGATTGGACTATATTGCTTGGCAGTGGTCTAAGGTTTACATAGCGGCCAGTGACCGGAACGTTGATTTCCACTTTTTGCACGTGCACGCTATACTTGTCATCGATAAGGTGATTCAGTTCATGTCGTACCATTCATGCGATAGGGGCTATTCGGAAAATTAAAAAACTTTTTTAATTTTTCACTGTTTTCGATATGCCACGGCTTTCCGAAAACGAGCGAAATCAGGCAATTGGGATGCTTGCGGGTGGGATGGCCGCCAGGGCGGTCGCGCCTTGGTTTGGTTGCTGTCGGAAGACGATTGATCGTCTTGCAGCCCGGTACCAGCAGACTGGGGCTGTTCACGACCGGCAGCGACGGCTAGAGCCGATCGTTACATTACGTTGACGCACTTAGTCAACGTCGATTGGCAGCCACAGTCACTGCTAGGCGATACGGTGTCTCAGGGCAGACCATTCGCAACCGGTTACGTCGTAACGCTCAACCAATCCGGGCACGCCGCCCGTACACTGGTCAGATAATGACCCAACGTCACCGTGCTGCCAGACTGTTATGGGCGCGACGTCATCTGAACTGGAGAAGGGCTGACTGGAACCGAGTTTTGTTCACCGATGAATCTCGGTTCACAGTTAGTCATGCTGACGGAATATTACGGGTATACAGGCGTAAAAATGAAAGATTCACCGATTGTTGCATTGTTGAGAAGAACATGTTTGGGGGAGGGAGCGTAATGGTCTGGGGTGGGATCATGGGAAACCGGAAGACAGATTTGGTTGTTGTACAGGGCAACATCAATGCACAACGTTATGTTGGAGATGTGCTAAATGCACATGCCTTACCATTTATCCGTCAGCATGGTCCTGGTGTGACATTGATGCACGACAATGCCCGCCCTCACGTAGCCAGGGTCACCACTCAATACTTACAGCAAAACAACGTCGACGTCATGCCATGGCCCGCGGTCTCCCCGGATCTAAATCCCATTGAGCACATATGGGATGAGCTGGGCCGCAAAGCACGAGCTAACCATCAGATTGACAATGTTCGCGATCTTACACGGGCGTTACAACGGGAATGGAGGAATTTGCCCAACGCACTGGTATTGCGTTACGTCACGTCGATGCGGCGTAGGATCATTGCATGCATTCATGCAAATGGTGGCCACACTCGGTACTAACGAGATTTACTGAATTTGCCACATTACTTATTGAAATTCCATCTCTAAACATTAAGAAACACATTTCTGAGTTTTTGTGATTTTTGATTTTGACCCCTACCGCCCTTGGCCGGTTATCTTTCGAATATTTAACAAGATATCCAAATGCAATTTATTGGCTTTGATACAGAAATGAATGAACTTGTTTTTCCATTTTGATTTTTAAAAGTAACCCTTTTGGTTTTTGATGAATCTTTCCTTAAACATGGAGGGACGTTTCTAGTTTTGCTCAGTATACTTGGAAAGGTACACAACTGGCATTCGCCACCATTGTCAGAAATTCCCACATGAAGTCGTAAAGCTTACTGCCTATACAAAGTGTTACAGCGTGTCGAAACCGCTGTTTGGGGACGGTTTTCGGCATATATTTTTACAGTTGCTAATAGATTGACCTAAATCACAAAGATTTCGAGTGTAAATTACCAAAACGCGTCACACTAACATAAATTCGCTTTTTAAAATCAAACGCATTCACTTCCTCATTATCAATAAATATTAGCCGCCGTCTTAGAAAATATTTTGATCAGTGGTTTGATTGGTTACTGAAGACTGACGTCATTTTCCATTAGGCAACCATATCACTGCGTATCGCGTGATTCGATATACAGCGGTTTCGACATGCAGTATTGCGAGTACAATTTACGACTTCGTGTGGGATTTTCTGACAATGGTGGCGAATACTAGTTTTGTACCTTTCTAAGTACTATAATTATTACACCCGGGCGCATTTGAATCGTTTTGTACATGGTTTAGAAAGGTGTTTCATGAATGTACACACAATAATTGACCGTCCAAGATACGCTAGAAACACCCGTGGTGACAACACTGTGCATTTATACCCATACTGTACATTTATAATATGTGGAGAATAACGAATCGAATCCTCTACTATTCCTATCTTAACCCTTTCAACATAGAGCAAGGTAACTGATTCCGCAACATCATTGTTACACATCCTTATTTGTGATTGGAGACATATGCAAGGTGCATGATCACGTGGTTACAACAACAACAACAACGTCGCCCACTCCAAAGCAAGTATTATTTGATATTTTCCTTAATATGCAATGGATGTTTATGATATTTGGCGCAGCAAACGCGTCATCATGAGATGCATTTGGTGGTTCAGGGAGTTTGGCACAGACTTATGTCGTTTTTGCAAAGAATCGATTTCCGTGTTGGAGACACTGAAATCGATTCTTAGCAAAAACGACAGAAGTTTGGTCGAAAATACAGAGAACACCAAATGCAGCTTAACAAGACGCGTTTGATGCGCCATATTTCATCAAAATCCGTTAACATAATAAGGACAATATAAAAGAATACGTACTTTCAATCGGATGGATTCTGGCAGTTTCAGTACTTGTTGTTAGTACCACGTGATCATACACCTTGATATGGGCTTATGAGATTTGTGACCAGTGTAGCTCCTGGTCAAATTGTACTCTCCTGGGGTCTGATAACGATCTGTAGTGCATTTTGAAAGCTTGATGTGTGTTTTGTTGATCGAATGGCGAACAGTGCAGATCCCGATCAGACTGTGCCGATAATAACCCATAAGCCCCATTTCTCCAGTTACAGCCACGTATATGAACATGTAAAACATTTGATAATTGATATTCAGCTGCCTATATTTCTATGAAAATCCCGAAATATTTACGTTTTCAGACTGACTACCGGTATGTATTATTTCATATAATTTTACATTCATGATGCTTACTGCTGGACAACAGTTCCTTGAAATTGATGAAGATTAACTGGTTGCTGACACGCAGTTCCGCTCGATGATTTATGCATGTATAACCTGCAGCAGTCTACATAATGCATTTGTGATGTACCTGGTCTCTGACGACATGCAATCCAATTAATATGTGGTTGTGACTGGAGAAATTGGACGTATGCGACCAGCGTAGATCCAGATCAGCCTGTGCATCCAGGATCTGCACTGTTCGCCGATCCACCAATGAAGCACCCATCATGCTTCTGTCAAGCAATGTTCAATAAAGCCCCTCTAAACCGGACACGCAGGCAGTCTCTGTATCCTTAGTGTCATGGGGTTCATTGTCGCCTATCGTTGATAAGGCATGTTCAAGTTCGTAAATTCACATCCGCATGCATTGGTCTAGTCATTTGTCTGATTTACAGTAGGAACATCTCTAAACCGGACACCCTGGGGTGTCCGGTTTAGATATGTTCCTACTGTATATCGTTACCAGGCTACATGAATGTGCTATTTAATCAGGAGCTACACTGGTAACAATTACCTTAAGCCCCATTTATCCAGTCACAACCACAGTCGTTCAAAACAAAACTTATTTGAACCCTAACTGATACATGGGGCCCGTTTCACTAAACTTCGTACGATTACAATGTTCGTAAGTGCACATTTAGGATCATCTGGACATTTCAAGTGATGGATTTACATGTATTGAGCATAGGCTGCATATGCAGCCTATGCTCAATAAATGTAAATCCAATCATTGTTTACAAGAAAACATTATTAATATGAAATTTACAGACTATCATAATTTTGCACTTGCGAACATTTTAGTCGTAGGAAGTTTGGTGAAACGGCCCCTAGGCTGTTAGCAGATGTGTGATCAGTGTAGATCCTGATGTGCATATGCAGCAATATCATAGTCCGGCAGCGCAATAGTTTAAACAATATGCCCCGTCCCTAATTTACCTTATCTGTGACTAGGACGTTAAAATCCTTTCACTTTTAGTCTCACCCACGATAGTTGAAAGTGAGACATAGTGGTGGAGGTCATCGTCGACGACGATCATTTGGGACGTACATTTTGGACGTAAGTTCCAATCAAGTGATACCAAACTTTCGTCACTAGCTTCCCCACATTGATAGCTATCCACCTAGTGTCATTTGGGTGACATTGGCATTCACCTTGGTGACTATAACCTTTGTGTTTATAATTTTGGACGTACGTCAAAATTTCGCATATCTCCCGATACGTCTGTTGGATGCGAGTCAACAATTATCATCAATTTTCTTACATTGATACTCAAACACCCTAGGTCATTCGGGAGACATTGACTTACATTTTGTCGAGCCCACTTGCGGACAGCGAGACATAGTGAGCACAATGACGTCCGTGCGTCCGTCCGTCCGAAATCTGCGTTAAAGTTTTTAAATACCTTATATCTCTGCATTCCTAAGTCACATTGACTTGAAACTTCGTATGCATATTGATCATCATCCATATATTCATTATGTGTCCCACTCATGCGGCCCCTGTGTCCCAAGGCCAAGGCCAATTGACTTAGAAGTTTGCGTTAAAGTTTTTGTTTCACATACCTACTATGTCTGTAACCGTACGTCATATTTGCTTGCAACTTCGTCAGCTTATTGGGCATCATCCATATATTCATTCTATGTCCCACTCATGCGGCCACTGTGCCCCAAGGTCAAGGTCAAATGACTTAGAAGTTGGCGTTAACGTTTCTGTTCAAATTTGCGTCAAACTTTTCACATACCTACTATCTCCGTAACCGTAAGTGAGATTTGCTTGAAACTTCATATGCTTATTGGTCACCATCCACCTATTCAGCCTGTGTCCCACTCATGCGGACCCTGTGGTCAAAGGTCAATGTCATTATGTATATCTTACCCTGAGATCTCCTGATACCTTAGTCGGATGTTCACCAAACTTCACGTGTAGCTTCCTTTCATTGATACCTAACCACCTTGTGTAATTCGGGTGACATTGACCTACATACTTTTCTCGAAATATAGGTCTTGTCCGTCAACATTTCTGACATTTCCAATACGTTAGTCGACTGTTCTCCGAACGTCATCAGTTGTTTCCTTGCATTGATTCCAACACTCCAGTGAAAATGACCTACTTATAGGCCATGTCCGTCAAATTGTGGACGTACGTCCACATTTCGCACCTCATTAGTTAGTAGTATGGTCGCCAACCTCTATCAGTAGCTTCCTTGCATCGACACCTAACAACCCTTCGCCATTCGGTGACCTCGATCTACTTTTCTCGAAATATAGGTCATGTCCGTAACAACTTTGTACGTACGTCCAAAGTTCACATATCTTCTCATATGTCAGTCGGATCTTCGCCAAACTTCATGAGTAGCTTCCATATATCGATGCATAGCCACCCTGTGTCATTCAAGTGATATTGATATACTTTCATTGAAATATAGGTCATGTCCGTCAAAACTTGGACGAACGTCCAAATTTCGCATACTTATCTCCTGATACGTTAGTCAGATGTTCGCTAAAGTTCATAAGTAGCTTCCTCACATTGATAGCTAACCACCCTCGGTCATTCGATAGTGGGTGAGACATTCCCCGGCGATCGCCCAGATATGTAACACATTATAAATTGCACATAATCACAAAACATGCACAAATACTTCTCGTGAAAATGCACGATTGAACAGTAAATATTTGTCTGTAACTAGATCAAATGCATATGTGGCTATGGCTGGAGAAATGGGACTTATAGGTTTTGCGACCAGTGTAGTCCCAGATCAGCCTGTCCTTTCGCACAGTCTGATCTGGATCTGCACTGCTCGCCATTCCATCAATGAAACACCCTTCACGCTTCTAACAATAACATGCAGTATACAGTGTTATCAGGCTTCTGGTGTGTGCCATTTGACCAGGAGCTACACTGCTCACGCCCATGAGCCCATTTTTTCCAGTTTGAGTCATAGTCACATGACACATGTCCACTCGCGACCCGCACGGACCCGTGTACATGGATTTTGAATGCACATACAATGTACACATGATGCAGCCCAGATTTATTCCTGGTGCCACAAACTAACGAGTGTCGATCATTGATATATCGTTTTCGTTTTTATGCCCCCGCCACTGAATGCTGAAGGGGGCATATAGGGTTACCGGCGTCCATACGTCCCATCCATCCGTCCGTCCGTCCGTCCGTAGGTCCCGAAAGCTTAACGCGTATGTAAATGTCTTATAATTTCTGTTTACTTACACCGATCTACCCCGCGCATTGCTGTAATGGTCCTCTACCACCCTGCGACATATCCACGATTCTCCCGCCCCTGCGAAGCCCAGGGTCAAGGTCACATACTTGGCGCATTTGAAATATTAACGCTCTTGTAAATGTCTTATACTTTCTGTTTCCTTTCACGGATTTGATTGATATTTCACACACGCATTGCTGTAATAGTTCTCTGCCACCCCAGTGTCAAGGTCACATACTTGGTGCGTTCGAAACTCGGGTAAGTGTCTTATAATGTATGTTTCCTTGCATCGATCTGCGTGATATGTTATACACCCATTGCTCTGATGGTATGCTTTCATGCTGTGACAAATGCCCGCGTCTCTGGCACTCGGTGTTTTCAAATGTGCCTCGTTTTCTTTGGCTGCCAGCGGGGGCATTTGTGTGCCGACAGGCCACATTTCTAGTTTTAATCAGAAAACTATGTTTTAATTTGTTTAAACGTGTTTTTTGAAAAACGAAAACCCAGTAAACGACACGATATGCGTTGAAAAAAAGACACGATATGCATTGAAAGAAAGGATAGTCGTTTAAATAGTTGGGAGCAGAGCATTTAAATATCACATATAAAATCTTCACACATGTTAGATTATATTTATTGCATAAACAAGGAATCATAAAGTGAAGCTGTACTGATCAGGGGGCCAATCTGACAATGGCCCGAAAAGGCAGCGAAATTGAACATGTTGGATATTTGCAAGATACGACTCTCATGGAAACAAGTTTGACATACGTTTAATTCACTTCATTACACATCACGGTGGACAATGTACGTTAGGCCACGATGACAAACCCGACGTCTTCACTAGTTGCCGCCATTTATTATCTGAACGCATTTGGCCAGAGCACGACATTACGTCACTAACTCTGACTTCATTCAAGCTTGAAATCAAAACTGCTTGATCCAGAACGTGCAGAAGTGGCCCACGTTCTGGCGCCCGTTCTTTAAGTAGCAGTCGTTCTTGGATTTGGCCCTCGTCCTGGGATCAGAAAAGGGTGTGTTGCCTAACTACTTTTTCGAACGGGTTACTGGGTCCTATATTCAGGGGTGGCAATTTTCAGGATATATAATTGCAGAAATCTGCTCTAATGTTTCAACATGGGAAGCACACTTTTACATATGCGTGTGTGCCAAAATAAATGTTTGTTTAGCCATTTTTGGAATTTCATTAGGAACTGTTCCCATAAACGGAATTAATTAATGGTAGCTCTAATTATTTAGAACTAGCAATAATCATTCGCGTTTATGTAGATTTGGCGTTCCAGGAACGCAATACTTATTTGAGTTCATGTAGATATGGCGTTCCAGGAACGCCAAAATATACGTAAACTCAAATAATTAATGCTAGCTCTAAAGAGCTAGCATTAATTATTTGAGTTTATGTAGATTTGGCGTTCCATAGACACTTGGTTATGTACTGTGTTATTGCATGTACATGCTGTGTTGCCATGCATTTGGATCTGCACCGCTACCATGCAAAGTAAATATTATTTAACCCATTAAAGACTGGATACAATTATAGTACTAAGACACTTTTTATGGTAAAAATCCTATTTTCTTTATTTCATTAAAATTATCGTATCCTGAGACTGTAATCGGTTAATCAAAGTAGACGTTGATCAGAATACACTGAGGTGTCACGTGCTACAAAAGTAACTGAAACGGGTCTACTGGCTTCAGATGAGGATTTCTATATTGCGTGTTAGGCTTCAACACTGTGAACAAATTAGATTTCCTATCAGATTACTACATGCAATATGCACATTTATCAAATCTTACAGATACACTAGACGGCTGAATTAGTCCTGTACGTGAATGGCGAACAGCTATTGACTCTGATCAGACTGCGCATCCGGCTGATCTAGTGCTGTGCTGGTTGGAAATATGTTCAGATCACACGTTTACCATGATACATGTAGGGGCCGTTTCACTAAACGTCGTACGACTAAAATGTTCGTAAGTGAAAACTTTCACATTATCAATGTTTTCTTGTAAACAATTATTTGATTTACATTTATTGAGCATGTAGCCTATGTTCAATAAATGTAAATCCATTAGTTGAAATTTCCAGACGATCCTAAATTTGAACCTACGAACATTTTAGTCGTACGAAGTTTAGTGAAACGGCCCGCTGCAACACAGACTTTGGTCATAAATGCAATCCATGTGTTCATCACAACCGCCTGCGTTACACTGTCTTGTGCAAATGTCAATGTTTCTGAACACCCATTGACAATCTCAACTCGCAATGAAGCAGTTTTGATTGACTGAGTCTGAGCTGTAGCACAGCTCAGCCTCAGCCAATCAAGCTGCTGGATTTCAAGCACAATATATAGTCGCCGCTTTTTCCGTCGTCGTCGTCTGTGTCAACAAATGTCAACAAGTTTGTACATTTTATTTCACCATGATTCTAACTTTAGTATTACTTGACGGATTGCTTCAATGTTTGGACATGCGAGCTTTTGAAACACACTCATGCCACTAACCATTAACATGACCTTGACCTTTTTTACCTTCACATTTTTGCGGAAACACTTAGCATTTTCCTTTGCGACGAAACGTGTGTACAAGTTTATTTATCATGATATAACTTTGACATTACTTGATGGATTGCTTCAATATGTGGACACTTGATACATGTGTACATTTGGAACACACTCATGCGTCCATTAACATGACATTGACCATTTCTACTTTCACATGTTTGCGGAAACACTTAGCCATGTTTTTGCGTCAAAAGTGTGTACAAGTTTCTACATCATTATATATTTAATTGTAATATTACTTGATGAATTGCTTCAACGTTTGACACTCGATACATGAAATCATTTGGAACACACTCGTGCCGACCTTAGCATGACCTTGATCCGTCTGACCTTCAGGTTGTTGCGGAAACACTTGCCATTTGTGTGTCAAAAAGTGTGTACAAATTTCTTCATCACCATACTGTATAACTTAAATATATGGACACTTGATACATGCAATCACTTGGAACACACTCATGCCCCCAGTAACGTGACATTAATCTTTGTGTTTTGTGTTTAAATCATGCACTTCTCTGATGGTGATTGTGATGGTACTTACTTTAGAACATGCCCACGATCAGATCATGTTACGATGGAATGCCTCGACACGCGCGACACCGCTTCCGTGGCGGAATTCTTGTTAAATAAAACACTTGATAAATATTGGCATGGTTAGCACAGGCGGCGGTGTAATATAGGAATGAATGGCCTTTTTGTGTAATTTATCGGGGTATAAACTTGGAAAAGTCGCGGGAATACTGGACGAAGGCCAGTTTATATCCCCGATAAATTCCACAAAAAGGCCATTCATTCCTTATAATTCCAACATTTGAAATAAATTCATCAAGAAAATGTGTTGATTTTCCGTTTTCTTCAGAATTATTTTAACTGCCGAACTACTTTCCGTAACCCTCAGGCGCAGTTAAAATAATTCTTAAGAAAACGGAAAATAAACACATTTTCTTGATGAATTTATTTCAAATTCTGGAATTATAAGGAATGAATGGCCTTTTTGTTGAATTTATAGGGGATATTAACTTGGAAAAGTCGCGGGAATACTGGACGAGGCCTTCCGGCCTTCGTCCAGTATTCCCGCGACTTTTCCAAGTTTATACCCCGATAAATTCCACAAAAAGGCCATTCATTCCTATAGTAAATTTCATTCGAAACATTATTTTGTTGCCTGATAAGAATGAGTTGTGGCTTGTATAAGTACGTGAACATTGTTTCGTATCAAGTAGGCCCTATATGAGTTCGTTAATTGTAGCATCTATGTGAACGACAGGTGAAAACAAATTGTTCCTTGAATAACCACATGACCCCACCCACCTGTTGTCATACAGTACATTACTGTCTGTTCTACGTTTTGCTGCGGACGAACATTAAATCTAAAACATATTTAAAAATAAGTACTTTTTTATCAATAACAAAAAATTCACCCTCCCAAAAAATATTTATTTGATGAAATTCCATAAAATATTGATTTTATTGCGAAAAGACGATTTTCCTATGGGAATTTTTACATGGGGAGTCAATTTCCAAAACTTTTCGTTTTTTGATCCTGAACTAAAAAATTTGGAAATTGACTCCGAAACCTGGCGAGATAGGTTGAAAATGATGTAACTAAGAAAACAAAAGTTAGATTTTGAAAATCGGTCCACAAATAAAAAAAATATTTAAAAAAAAATCTATTTTTAGCCCCCATGTTAAATTCCCATAGGAAAATTCCATCAAATAATTTTTTTTGGGGAGGGTGACTTTTTTGTTATTGATACAAAAGTACTTACTTTTAAAATATTTTTTAGATTTAATGTGTTTAATAGCCAAAAGTTCGTCGGAAGCAAAACGTGGAACAGACAGTAAGTTCAACGTACTTTACTTTACAATCAGAGCAAGGTTGGGTAATGGGGTTTTCCTTTTGGTGTGGTGGTTGCTTAGATGGCAGGGTCGTAGGTATAACATGTACGTATAGTTCATTGATGTATTTTGAATTATGCGAACCCCATCTTACGGGTATTTGTCCATTTCGACATGGACTTTGGTAGCATATGTGACGAAAATGCCGGTTTGCGCGAAACCGATACGGGACGACAAGCCAGTGTCGTCTGGCCATAATTATCTCCCTTCATGCAATGTTGAAAAACGTATGCGGGTGTCGTATTATTGTAAATAGTGCCCAGCTATATATAGTCTCAGCCTCGTCGCATGACCGTGGCCGAGGGGTAACACCGTCGGATTGCCACGCTGGCGACCCGGGTTCGATTCAGGGTTCAGTTCCCGGGGTCAGTATTTCTGAGATACTTTGTATTTTCTGCTCCACTAGTCCTTTCGGATGGGACTTTAAACGGCGGCCCCGTGTATCAGATTTGAAGGAGAGTCTGGGCACGTTAAAGAACCAGAGGGGACTATTCTAATAAGAGCTAGGTCCCCTGGGGCCGGTTTCCTCTGTATCCACCTCCACCTCCTGTATCCCCGTCTTGGGAGACGACATGCAAGGTCACCGAGCCAGTGCCGTCGTTAAATCCAAGCATTTACATTTACATTTGCATGAGACGGACTGAGAAACCAGTTATACCGGCCCAGCTTGATACCAGTAGCCTATTTCATCAACATTGCAAAGTATACTTTAGTAGCAAAGTATACTTTGAGGGAGAAATTTTCATTTTTTTTTTAAATTTATTAATTTTTATTATACGGAATTTATTACATTATCACAGCCATTTAATGGCTGTGATAATGTAATAAATTCAGTATAATAATTCTGCATACTTTTAATCATGAAATATATGCATTTGTTAGTTCTATGTGAAATTATGTATTTCAGGAAAAATAAATGATTACTCCCTCAAAGTATACTTTGGTAGTAAAGTATACTTTGCAATGTTGATGAAATAGGCTACTGGAATGATATAATTATATTATTCGGATGTCAGGCTGGACCCGACTTATGAGAATAATAGTTCGGCTGCTGAGTGCCAGATCTTCATATAACTTGGTGCTCAGCACATTGATTAGTTGATAGTACGGCTGACCAGACTGGTGACAGCTGATGCCTGCCGTGAACGCTGGTCTCGTGCTTGAGCTAGCCGAACCAGCGAAAAGGCAAAATCGGTTACACATATACACGCATAGTTTACCCTGCGCATGTATGGAACGTTTGAATCATTTTCGGGGCTCTCTAAATCATTTGGAGATCGCTCTAAATATTCAATGCTAGCTCTAATTATTTAGAGCTAGCATTAATTATTTGAGTTTATGTCGATTTTGCGTTCTTGGAACGTCAAATCTACATAATCTCAAATAAGTATCGCTAGCTCTAAATACTACCATTACTGTACATATTTAGAGCTAGCATTAATTATTTGAGTTTATGTAGATTTGGCGTTCTTGGAACGCAAAATCTACATATTAAGCTCAAATAAGTATCGCTAGCTCTAAATACTTAGAACTAGCATTACTGTACATATTTAGAGCTAGCATTAAATATTTGGAGCTAGCATTAATTATTTGAGTGTATGTATATTTGGCGTTCCATACGCCTGTGGTGCAATAATGACACCCAAGGGGCCAGGCACTGTTAGTCAAAACAGCATAAGCTTCGATAGTTATTCATGATATCGTTAACTTCTCCAGCAGTCGGACTTTATATCGGGCGTCCCATAAATAATTCAAATTCTAATCTAAAAGGTGCCATAAAGCAGACCATACTACGGGGTGCAAATGTATAGCCCTTGCATTTATATTTCTTTTTGTTCTTCATCAGCCATCGATTCACTTAGCCGCACTCGGGATTCTCGGGCCATTCCGTAAACTGAAAATAGTGTCTCTGGTGCCATTGTAGGAACCAGTCGACCAATGAATAATGTGACCGTAAAGTCCCGGTACAGCTTAGCAACAAGGAGTAAATGCTCAGGACAACTAGAATGAATAGTCATACTTCCGCTCTCGCTATAGTATGAAAGCGGTGCTCTATAAATACGTTAGCAAACTTTCTTGGTTTGCGACGCGATTCGAGATGCGGCATTTGGAACACGGTTATGATCGAATTAGTATACAAACGGTCCTGAAATTATCTCTACAAGTACAATAAATCATTATTTTCTGACCTGCGCATATTAAAACAGCATGGTATGGCGATGTTGTGCTTTTAAACGCAGGTTTTAAAAACGACCATCATATTTTCTGTGTGTTCTCCATATTGTTTCCATTTCCCGATTCATTCGGATATCCCCGCATGTGAAACATTCAAATCTGGACCTAAGCACGTGTTTAGTGGGCGGGGCTATAGCGACATACACATGACGTCATCCTACAACTTTTACTACGAACCCACCGGAAATAGTAAATAGTAAGCGCGTTTGCTTCTGTTCGGGTGTCAGTAATACGTCAAATTCGGCTTCAATAACTTCCTTTATTGTTTTGTCAATCACACTTAATTTTGAATTCAAGCTTTTTCTTCTAAAACCTTTGCCTTTGGTTGTAAATTGCTTGTCACAATGAACACATGTTGTGGCGGTCATTGTTTCGCGCGGTATGTCAGCATTCCAAATATGGCCGCCGCTACCATATATGGAAACTAGAGTAATCATGTGATACCAAGAGAGATCACGTGACTAAAGATGGCGGCGGATGGAAACGGCTGCAACGTCCAGACATTAATTTTGCGAATAAAGTCAAATATATAAACAAATAAACATATTTTGGGGCTGATTTTGCGAAATTGTTTATTTATATACATATACATATATGTGTCGATTATTTTTGTCACTTTTATCGATGTTTATGGGGAAGTATATTTTGCTAACGTGAATAATGAATAGAGCATTGTAGCGGTAATAGCCGATTACCGCTACACATATTGTAGCTAAGGACAACGGCATTGATTGTTATTATTATGAGAGACAGATAACTAAAATAGATGCTGCAGGAAAGGTATGTCTGTGCCAAACGTTTTATATTATATTATGTGCATGCATTACATATGTAGGTTAACTTTCCTGTGTGCGACTTGATGTGGGGGTGAGATAGAGAATTTGAAAGTGAAAGTAGACGGTTCCGCCAAAAAATGGGAAATAACTCATGGAAATCAATCCGCATGACCCCGTGTTTGGCATGGATCTAGAACGGGCTTAGATCACTGACTCCATGAATGGAAGTAACACAATTGATTTTGCCGCAGGTAGTTTGCGATTGTCATGTTTGTATGAATGTGTGTCTATGGGAAATCAATTGCCTGCCTGTTTCCTTTTTGTTATTGTACTTCGTGACTGGGAATGGACAAATGGGGCTTATTGTATCTGTGACCAGTGTAGCTCCTGATCAAATATCACACTCATGTTGCATGATTACGATCTTTATAGCTTGTCAGAAACATGACGGGTGTATTATTGATGGAATGGCAAACAGTGCAGAGCTTGATCAGACTATGCGGATGCATAGGCTGAACTGGATTTATGCTGGTCGCTAATCTCATAAGCCGAATTTATCCAGTCACTGCCACATATACGAAACAAAGCCACATATTGTTTCATTTATGAAGGGAGTAATGACCTTGACTTTCGTAGGTGAGAGCCGACGATCGCGATCGCATTGTATTACATGTATATAAGTATTACATCCAGTAAACATTTAACCCTTACTACGCTGAATTAAATTGTGTCGTCTGCTGGATATTTTCAATATTTCTCGATATAAACCTGTTTTGACAGCGCATGAGAATCGTCTCCACTGGAGACGATTCTCATGTGCTGCCAAAACAGGTTTTTTTGTTAAGAATTAAGGCAAAAATGAAAAACAGCAGACGACATTTTTCGTCTCCAGCGTAGTAAGGGTTAAGGTGACAGTGGATATGATATTGCTAAGTTTACCCTATGGAATAACACACCCACAAACACGAATGCACAATGTACTTGACAAATCGTACTCCTGGCCTATGCTGTATTTGTTGACAATTTCTGCAAACTGGATGTATTAAACGTTTTCCGCTCTTCTTTGGTTAAGACGTATGCTTGAAACGTACGCTCATTCATCTTGCGCATGAGACATTCACTAGTAACAACTGCGCAACGACGACTTTTGGGACCGGAGAAATTGCGCAATACGTAAAACAGTAAAATATATTTAGTTCACGGCCATTCGTGGAACGCAATCAAAAATATTGCTCTGAGGTGCTATGGCGCAATATGTTTCACTGTTCCACGAATGGCCTTGGCCTAACTGTTTATTACTCAACCTATAAATTAATATACCGTATGTGATACAAAGAACGCGAATGTGGGGTGGAGCGCATCGACTAACCGATATAAATTGAATTTGATGACGTATTATTCGACACAATTTATGACGTCATGATTTTTAAGGGTGAAACTAGTTTTCACTATTCCATAGGCACGCGAAACTATTGCCAGGCACGTGAAACTATTTCCCAGCCACGTCATATCCAGAGAGTTAGACAAATCTAGTTATACTATTTCACTCTATGGAAGTCTTTTGCTAATGTTTGCAATATATTATATTAAATCTCACTCTCGCACCCCTGGTACCCGGTTCTCGCTTCCAAAGAATCGGGGGCACTGGAAAATCAAGGAACCAGTGCTCTTGTGTTTTGGAGGATGTAACTCATCATTATGGAGGTATTTAAGACTAACATTCATAGTATTGTTTTCATAGGGGGCGCTGTAAGCGTACACCTTCGGAGTGCCTCTGCCATTGTACGTTTGACCGCGAGGAGAACGCGAGAAATTAATATGTTTTGGCGGACAATCGCATTAGCCTGACAAGGCCATACAATTTACACCCGTCACCGAGAACAACGTATCCGTTGCTAGAAATATTTTTAGTTCTCCTTGGGGAAAACCTAAGCTCAAAAGCAGAAGCAGAATATGAGAAAATCCAACGATAGCATAGACAAACTACGGATATTAATCAATTAACGGCATGTCATAGGATACTGTTTGCTGTTTAAACAAAGTTTAAACAGCAAACAGCGTTATACGACATGCAGCTACAATACATGTACATGCACTAATGTTTCCCGAAGAACTTGCAAACGAGCAAAGAACGCCATTACCGAAATAAACACACGCATTGAGCTCCAATAGCGGATATACACTGGCAATAAAAGTCATTATTCTTGTTCCTCCTGCGCATGCCTGAGCTATCTTATCTAGCGTTCGTGACTGGGAATTGCGGCATGTAATGAGTTTTTTCTTGCCGTCTCTGCCTCCTATGGCGGCAATATTTATTGGAAGAAAGATTGCTACCTATAACGAGGAGATAACCGACATGCCCTTGTCCCAGGGCATTGTTCAGTGATTTATAAACAATATGTGTTGTAATTATGACCATATTCATAGCAGATTGGGTTGAAGTTCATAATCGAAATATCACTTGCTTGTATGCATGTTTTTGATGTACGTTTTTTTGTGTAATTATGTTGCTCGACTTATTTAGTCGTATTATCGCCAACAACGGCACAAGAATGATTTTAGTGCTCTAAATTTCGCATCCGCTATATGGTGTTGGAAAATTAGAAGTCTGTTAAAGGTGGGGTCCCACCTCGTAGGCATAACCTGTCCTTTGCATAAGTGTAATAATAGTGTAACTATGCCACCAGTTTTAAAAAAATACGAGTGCCCACAATACAGATATAATCATTTAGTAATATTATTTTACTCGGATAGTGACTCGCGGTGGTATCAAACTATTTTCATATGCAAATGAGGCAGGACATTTTTAAATTATTTATACAAATTAAATACGTCACCTGAAAAAAATTATTTTATCAAAATATTATAAAGTATGATTATTTCACATCAAAATATAAATACGGAGAATAAATAGTAATTCCCGTTAACATTTTAAGGAAACACGCTTATCGCCCCTGATATCAGTCTGGAAATTTACATTCGATATACAAAGTATAATAATCCAAATTAATATGTCGGGTAGGGGTGAATGAATGTGTATTTTGCCCCAAAAATGTCATATCTAAAGAATGGATGAACACATATGTCTCCCTACATTATAACCTGGCATGTGGAACTCTAGCTTTAATATATGTACGATTGAAATTGATTGGTGCAACAAACACGTGGTACCTTATGATGAACTTTTCAACGACTGGAGATATTGGTCCTCCTGTAGCTTAGACTATAATTAGCCTGGGCCCGGTTGCTCAAAGCTTCTGTTAGCTTAACAGAATGTTAAATCCTTAGCATTGCTAAGGATTTAACATTCTGTTAAGCTAACAGAGGTTTTGAGCAACCGGGCCATGATTATAATTTTGTGACTGGATTGCAAACAGCGTAGACGCTGTTCAACTTGTGCGGATGCGTATGCTGATCTTGGTCTACGCTAGTCATAAATGTCGTAAGGTAACTTTTTCAGCAGGTAGTTATATTAATATGCACTATAAAGATATATTAAATTATAATTCAAAGCGATAAACTACCTTATACTAACAGGGGCATCATTATCACTAAGCTAATCCCATCGCTGGCAGCCTTGATAATAATAACATGTTTGCCTTACAAACAAGGTGAACATAAGTTCTCAGTGACCTTGACTTTGGGCGATCGGACGTGGGCCGAATGTAAAACAAAGCACACCTAGACACACATTGTGGCTAAATAGGCTATTTAAAAGTGAAAGGTGTTACTAACGCACGCACGCACGTACGTACGCACGTATGCACGTACGTACGTACATGGACTAACGATATATCCCGTCTTGCATATCGGCGAGGGGATAACAAAGATGGTGTTTACATATGAGACACGCGATGTGATTTTGTACCTTCGGACATAATTTCATGAAATACGTTTACAAAATTTACAATAATTTCCGTAAATAGCGTCAGAAGTTGACCAAATTTTCAGAGTACATGTGGAATGTACTCTGTAAATATTGTCAACTTTTGACTTTATTTATGAAAAACGTATTTAATGGAATTTCGCAGATGTCATGAAATACGTGTACAAATTTCATTAAATACGTCTACAAAATTGACAATAATTTCCTAAAATGTATACAATATCTTTCATAAATAAAGTGAGAACTTGACACAATTTTCAGAGTACATGCGGAATTATGCGGATTATTGTGTCAACTTCTCACTTTATTTATGAAAAATATTGTAAAGTTTGTAAACGTATTTATTGAAATTACGCCGATGTCCGAAGGTACAAAATCGCATGGCGTGTCTCAGATAGGCAAACATCGCTTAGTCAATGTTCACAGCCGGCGTCCAGATAGTTTCAATATCCGCTCTACTGCATTATAGATGGCAGTCATCGTATACTGGCCGACATTCTGGCAGATGGCGGAATGGCCACGGGCCTCAACGTTCACGACGGACACGACACGATTCTTGCAGAATCGTGAAGCGTACATTATGGAACGTCGTAGCTGTCTCAGGTTGTAAACTGTTATCATGGTTATCAGGGTTACAGTGGGGTCAGCGTGCACATACGAACGCACACGACAGGTTGGTTGTGATTATGGAGGATTAAAAGAATCTATCTATGTTGTCTTGTTAGAGTAACTCGTGAACTTGTCTACATAGCGTGTTATTATGTCAAACTGCTATGTTGTCTTGTTAGAGTAACGCTCGCGTGAATTTGTCAAACAGAGCGTGTTATAATAATTGTCACAGATATTATGTCGTGTTGAGTACGCGTGAATTGTCTACGAGAGCGTGTTATTAATGAGTCGTGTTATTGAAATGTATTTGTAGGTAAGCGTGAATTGTCTACAGAGCGTGTTATTATGTCAAACTGTTATGTTGTATTGTTAGAGTAACCCCGCGTGAACTTGTCTACAGAGCGTGTTATTATGTCAAACTGCTATGTTGTCTTGTTAGAGTAACGCGTGAACTTGTCTACAGAGCGTGTTATTATGTCGAACTGATATGTTGTCTTGTTAGAGTAACGCGTGAACTTGTCTACAGAGCGTGTTATTATGTCAAACTGCTATGTTGGCTTGTTAGAGTAACGCGTTAACTTGTCTACAGAGCGTGTTATTATGTCAAACTGATATGTTGTATTGCTAGAGTAACGCGTGAACTTGTCTACAGAGCGTGTTATTATGTCAAACTGCTATGTTGTATTGTTAGAGTAACGCGTGAACTTGTCTAGAGAGCGTGTTATTATGTCAAACTGCTATGTTGTATTGTTAGAGTAACGCGTGAACTTGTCTACAGAGCGTGTTATTATGTCAAACTGCTATGTTGTATTGTTAGAGTAACGCGTGAACTTGTCTACAGAGCGTGTTATTATGTCAAACTGCTATGTTGTCTTGTTAGAGTAACGCGTGAACTTATCTACAGAGTGTGTTATTATGTTAAATAGTTACATGTATGTTGTCTTGTCAGAGCAACGTGTTTAACATAATAACACGTTCCGTAGACAAATTCACACGTTACTCTGACACGACAACATAGATAACATACATGTAATAACACGCTCGGTAGACAAGTTCAAACGTTACTCTGACAAGAAAAGATAGAAGTTTAACATAATAGCATGCTCCATAGACAAATTCACACGTTACTCTGATAAGACAACATAGCAGCTTAACATGCATGTAATAACACGCTCCATAGACAAGTTCACATGTTACTCTGACAAGACAACATAGCAGCTTAACATGCATGTAATAACACGCTCCATAGACAAGTTCACACGTTACTCTGACAAGACAACATAGCAGCTTAACATGCATGTAATAACACGCTCCATAGACAAGTTCACACGTTACTCTGACAAGACAACATAGCAGCTTAACTTGCATGTAATAACACGCTCCATAGACAAGTTCACACGTTACTCTGACAAGACAACATAGCAGCTTAACATGCATGTAATAACACGCTCCATAGACAAGTTCACATGTTACTCTGACAAGACAACATAGCAGCTTAACATGCATGTAATAACACGCTCCATAGACAAGTTCACATGTTACTCTGACAAGACAACATAGCAATTAACAACCTCAGACTGCTACGGCGTTCCATAGTACAGGGTCCAAGCAATTTTATTTTACTGAAAACAAATCCAGATTTTGTGGTTGTCCCGAGTTTAGGTTTTTTCGCTGTAATGTTATTTTATGTTGTTACACCGCGGCCGGTTAAACTTGCCCAGATGTCAACGTTTCTCAACATCTATAGGCAATCACAACTAGCAATCAAGGAATTTGATTGGATTAGCCCGAGCTGTGTCATGGCTCAGGCTCAGCTAATCAAGTTCAGTCTCAGCCAATCAATTGCTTGATGTAAAGCACAATATTTAAGCATTTTTAAATAATAAAATTGACAAATATTGGCAAGATTAGCTCAGGCAGTGATGTACAGCAGCGATCTAATCATGTTTTCAAGCAAGACTATGTAAGGGTGTGAAATGATACTTACATAATCAGCACATTATTCCGCGCCGATTCTTTTTAGCGGAAACTGCCATACGCGCCATGGGAACCGGTATGTATGAAAAAATGTATGAGGCAATCGGAGGGGACCAACCATACACGCAGTCATATATGCTCCGTCTCTTCCATTTAAATGATACTATAGGAATGAATGTCCTTTTTGTGGAATTTATCGGGGTATAAACTTGGAAAAGTCGCGGGAATACTGGACGAAGACCGGAAGGCCTCGTCCAGTATTCCCGCGACTTTTCCAAGTTTATATCCCCGATAAATTCAACAAAAAGGCCATTCATTCCTTATAATTCCAGCATTTGAAATAAATTCATCAAGAAAATGTGTTTATTTTCCGTTTTCTTAATAATTATTTTAGCTGCGCCTCACGGTTACGGAAAGTAGTTCGGCGTGGGAGTTTATTGGGATATAAATTTTAGACAGAGACTTGCTACGGGCCAATCAAATGTTAGAGAATTGAGTAAATATTTCTGTGCTGGAATTATTCTATCATGCCACCTATTCGATTTACGTACTACTACATGTACTATGGGCTACTGTTGCTGTACATGTTTGGTTAAAGGTACATGCCCACTCATTAGGCACAACACGTTCTTTATAGGAATGAAATAACTGTATAATTGTGTCACTATTCCACAGTTCTCAAAATTACGAGTGCCCGCTATACATATATAATCATTTAGTAATGTTTATTTTACTGATAGTGACGCGCGGTGGTATCAGGTTAGTTTTATATGCAAATGGGGCAGGCTATTATTTAATTATTTATACTAATTAAATGCGTCACCTGAAACAATAATATTTTCGACAGACTATAAAGTATGATTATTGCACATCCAAAAATAAATACAGATAATAAATAGCAATGTCCGTTAACATTTTAAGGAAACAAGTCATCGCCCCTGATATCAGTGTGGAAATTTACGTCCGATATAAAATGTATAATAATTCCAATCAATACGTAGGGTAATGGTGAATGAATGTTTATTTTGCCAGACAATGTCTCGGGTGATGTCTCTGATATACATAACAGTTTCTGTCTACTGAGTGGGCATGCACATTTAACCCTTCCTACGCTGTTGACGGAAATTGCCGTCTGCTGTTTTTTTTACTTTAATTCTTAACAAAAAACTAGTTTTGACAGCACATGAGAATCGTCTCCACAGGAGACGATTCTCATGTGCTGTCAACACCAGGTTTTTGTCGCGAAATATTGAAAATAAAACATTTCCAGCAGACGACAACATTTAATTCAGCGTAGTAAGGGTTAAGTGATACATGTACCATCGGTTATAGATTCGACTCTCGGTCCACGGTCTTTGCCGGGGAATTTATATCGCCTCTGGAACTAATCTGCATATCCATCCAAAGATAAAACCGACCACAGACACATTCATATACTCGGTCGTCGATTCGATTCTCTCTGTCGTCTGTTAAGTGATTCTCCCTGTCGCATATTCGATTTAAGTAAAACCCTGTAAAACAAATGTGATTTTCTCTGTCGCTTAGATTTTTGTGATTTCCTGTGTCGCCTCGATTTAAGTGAGTCCTCATGTCACCTATTCGATTTAAGTGGTTCCTTTTCAGTTGCCTATTCGATTTAAGTGATACTCTCAGTCGCATATTCGATTTAAGTGATTCTCTCTATCGCCTGTTCGATTTAAGTTATACTCGCATATTCGATGCAGTGATACTCTAAGTCGCCTATTCGATTCTAATCAGTGATACTCGCAGTGGCATATTCAATTTAGATGCAAGTGCTATTCTGAGCTGTCTATTCGATTTAAGTGATGCGATCTGTCGCCTGTTCGATTTAAGTTATACTCTCAGTCGCCTGTTTGATTGATGTGATTCTCACTGTCGCCTCACTGTCGCCTATTCGATTTAAGTGATGTTGTCTGTCGCATATTCGATTTAAGTGATTCCGTCACTCTTCTGTTTGATTAAAATGATGTTCTCTCTCTGGCCTATTCGATTTAGTGATAACATCTGTCGCCTATTCGACTTAAGTGATTCTCTCACTCTCTCTCGTCTGTTAGATTTATTGATAAACTATGTCTGTTCGATTTAGTGATAAACTATGTCGCCTGTTCGATTTAAGTGATCCTCTCAATTGCCTATTGAATTTAAGTGATACTCTCAGTTGCCTATTCAATTTAAGTGATACTCTGCATCGCCTGTTTAAGTGATTATCTATATCGCTTATTCGCTAAGTGATTCCATCGCCTGTTAGATTTCAGTGATACTCTCAGTCGCCTATCGATCTAAGTGATATTCGTTGTAAGCGAATCTCCCTGTGGCCTATTCGATTTAAGTGATACTATCAGTTGCCTGTTTGATTTTAAGTGATAATTTCAGTTGTCTATTCGATTTCAGTGACACACTATGTCGACTATTCGATTAAAGTGATTATCTATGTCGCTTGTTAGATTTAAGTAATTACTGTGTCGCCTATTCGAAGCAATGATAATCTCTGTCTCCAGTTTGATTTCTGTGATAACCCGTCGCCAATGTATGTCGAGAAATTTATACAGGCCCTGCATCACAGGGGGCAGTTTCACTAAACTTCAATTGAAGGATTTACATTTATTGAGCATAGGCTGCATATGCAGCCTATGCTCAATAAATGTAAATCCAATAATCGTTTACAAGAAAACATAGTTAATGTGACATTTACAGACCATCATATGTTTGCACTTACGAACAGCTTAGTCGTACGGAGTTTAGTGAAACGGCCCCCAGGTATGTATGTATAGACAGATGGCTCCGACAACACACACATTAAAATCCTCGGTCGTCAATTATAGCAAAGCTTTAATGTCGGTCGCTGACCTGTACATACTCTAGGGAATTTATGTCTGCAGAACAATTTAAAATATGGGTCATGCTTCAGTGAGGAGATTATATCTCGACCGCATTGAAAAGGACGCTGTGATTTAAAGTGTACGTGTGTTTTGTGACTTTCAAACTGGGAGTTGTTGTCAGTCCAGCACATAATTTGTTAATGTAAGGGAATAAACGTAGCACTTGACCTAGTCGTACAATATCGTTCTGCCAATCGACCACTTAACTTTCAACTTGCGTTTTCAATGCCATCCAGAATATGTTGCTCAGCATTCATGTTTCTGCTTATAATTCATGTAGTTGTGACGATATGACACTTATTGGCTCTGCAACTACATATGTAGTATAGCCCTAAGCCCGAAAACAGTAGTCGATTTAACCAAAATTGCTGAGCATAATTATCTAGCTAACTATCATTTGAGGGAGTAATCATTTATTTTTCTCAAAATGCATTATTTCATATAGAACTAACGACTGATATATTTGATGATTAAAAGTATGCAGAAATATTATACTGAATGTATTACATTATCAAAATGGCCAAAATGGCTGTGATAATGTAATAAATTCAGTATAATAAGTTACTTCAGAAAGTATTTTATTTCATGAAATAAAAATTAATAAATTTATCCTTAATTTGTAAATTTCTTGTCCCTCAATGTGTACTTAGCAAGATTAGTATAATTTGCAATTTTGGTGAAATCTGCTACTGGTCTACAATGATATGAGCTATGGCATGTGAAATCGCGATTACAAGTACATTGTAGCACTATTAGGTTGTTTCTCTGGATTCAACATCGGTGTCTATATACTCTGTTCGTAAATCGAATGTTACTGTCTGTGCCACATTTTGCAAAAATCTGAGCTGTGATACCAGAGATAATCCCTGACCACTGACCCATCTATCTACCGTATTTATTTTTATAAACTCCTGTGGGTCTGTGCAATTTGTGGGGATCAAAACGTAGAAAATATGATCAACATATTATGTTATTTTCACATACAAAATCCATTTAAAACAATGTTTTAAATGGCTTTTGTATGTGAAAATAACATATTTAGAATGAACATATAGGAGAGGGGCTACTAGTAGAGAGGAGACTACTATTATAATAAATACGGTAATATATAGTGATGTTTACAATCACATCCATTGCCAAATGTTATCCAAATGTTTGCTATTAAACACATTAAATCTAAAACAAATTTAAATGTACGTAACAAAAATATTATCACCCTCGCAAGTTTTGTTATTCGTTTCAGCTGTGGAGATTAGTTGAAATAACATGATAGTGTCAGGATCCTGATTAGTAAAAGTGTTTTCAACACTATAGAGATAGTTTGTTGCCTCTATGTCACAGCTGTGCGGTATCCAGAATTGTCTGGAGTTTGATTCCCATGATGACTTTAGGGAACAATTTGAGCGGAAAATAGTGAAGTATAAAACCTATTTTCTTTATCTGATATAACTTTGCATAAACAATTCTCCTAGGCAGTATGCACGCAATGCCATTCACCCATGGATGGTCATATAATTATCACGCAAACTACGCCCGGAGAAAATAGTCTTCTTCCTTCCCTTCAATGAATGAAGTGGCTGCGATGACTTCCGCATATCATGCACAGTTCATGTTAGGGAACGCTCTAGTCGAATGAAACACTAAGCTGTAACATCAGGTACACGTAAACTGTAATACAGTAAGGCTAAACTATGTATGTAATCCTTGAATTGCATGATCAAAGCGAGAAACAAGCCATATCAACACGTAATAAGTACTCTCCGTCAGCACGTAACATTGACGGTGATGCCGTTAATTTATATGTTTCAATGAGGCATTATCTTGAATATCAGAATTTGCAGGTAATTCAGCATGATTTTTGTTTTGATATTGAAAACATAATTATGTTCTTTGTTGGGAATAATTGTGTAAGATATAATTGCAAGATTCTCTGCTAAATGAACATGACTTCATTGTAATCACAAGTTAATGTTTGTTGGACAGCATAGTTATTGTCATGATTGAGAGTTAACCGACAGGCGAATAGTATAAGCCATGGCGAGAGTACAGTGTTGAGCAAATCCACATGGTAATGCATTTACCACGTATTGTTGTTAGCAAATGATTCAACGATTTTTCACAATTCTGGTCTGACAACCATCTGCAAGATATATGCACATTTCTCTAACGATAGCTGTGAAAATGATTCACTGCGTTTGATTCTTTGAAAATAAAATGCAGTCCGCAGTACTACCTCATAGGCAGTTTTATTATAGGAATGAATGGCCTTTTTGTGGAATTTATCGGGGTATAAACTTGGAAAAGTCGCGGGAATACTGGACGAAGGCCGGAAGGCCTCGTCCAGTATTCCCGCGACTTTTCCAAGTTTATATCAAGGCCTTCGTCCAGTATTCCCGCGACTTTTCCAAGTTTATACCCCGATAAATTCCACAAAAAGGCCATTCATTCCTTATAATTCCAGCATTTGAAATAAATTCATCAAGAAAATGTGTTTATTTTCCGTTTTCTTAAGAATTATTTTAACTGTGCCTCACGGTTACGGAAAGTAGTTCGGCATGGAGTTTACTTGGATATAAATTCTGGACAGAGACTTGCTACGGACCAATAAAATGTTAGGGAATTGTGTAAATATTTTTGTGCTGGAATTATTGATCAAACACAATGACCCATATTGTCTCATAGTAGTACACACAACTTGAACAAAACGTCTTTCACTTTACATGTATATGTACATCCCAGGAAATACCACAATGAAACATTTAACCATTTGAACACTGTACGTTTGTGTTTAACGGCGGCCATCTTTGATTTAAAATTAGTGAATGGAATGTCATTGTATAATAGTAAATGACATATCCTACCATACATAAATGATATAAAAGACATACATAACCTATTTAGAACTGGCTATTCAACATAGCAAGATTGCTTTTCACATTTTATTGCATATTTTGCAATTTGGTGGCCATCATTAATATTTATTTCTACATTACTTGGCTTATTTACTAAGTATATAGTATAGCCAATTTATAACAGGTCATGCTCGACATTCTTTTTACATATTTAGTATGAGTTATGTATGCCTTAAATTACCGCAATGCAGAAAAGCTACGTTTTTTTTTTTTTTTTTTTTTTTTTTTGTTTTTTTTTGGTTTTTTTTTTTTTTTTTTTTTGAGGGCCCCGTGCAGGCACCGGGGCGGGATCAACTGATCCTGAGAATAGTGCTGCAGTAGCCTTTGCTTGTCGTAAAAGGCGACTAAACTGGCTTAACGATTGGGTTCATACTTTCCGGAACCCACTATACCGGATTTGGCCCTCATGTACATTTTTGGCTTTCTTGTATGTGAGAGTTGAGTCGGGCTATGCCCCATATATAAAAGTAAGATTAGCGCTAATCCTATTACTTTTAGGGGATGGGATAAATGATGCTGGTGTGGTGAGGGCCTGGCACCAGATCAGGTTGTTCTAATTTCAGGACTGAATATATATTTTGATTGTAAATATTGAGTTCTAAAGTTGGGATTTACCCCCCTCGGACAGGTGGATACGGGACACGACCCCGTTGACCCGTCTGCGTGTAGACTCCCTGAGGCTTGTACCTCTATGTCAGAAAAGCGGACGTTAAACCCTATTCACTCACTCACTCACTACGTTTTTTTGTCTTGATTTTACCCATGAATGGCCGTGTAGACCCATATCTAAACGTATAGTTGTGAAAGGTATAACCCACTCGTAGCACTCATTTGTAAAACAAGGATAATCCCCGAGTCTGGAGTGAAATCGTGACAAGTTACATGTTATTCATTTGAAAAGTTCACATATGTAATTATTGGCGGCTATCTTGGAATGTATGTTAGTAAATGATATAATATGCTGTTTTATTAAATGTCAATCCATGATACAAATTGATTTTGTGGAGACATTCAGTAACAGACACATACTCAGAGCTAGTTTATGTTGCATATGCACGAACATGTCGGGTTTTCCATGCAGTGTCACTATTTTGGCGGCCATTTTGAATTTTCATTTTTTATTACTGAAAATAATAGCATTTAACTTTTTCCATCTTCAACATTGATTTTATGAGTGATGGTTACCTATATAAAACTAACGACTGCATATATTTGATGATTAAAAGTATGCCAAAATGGCTGTGATAATGTAATAAATTCGGTATATAATAAAAAGTAATAAATTTATCCTTAAATTGAAAATTTCTCCCCCAAAGTATACTTTGCTAGATCAGTATACTTTGCAATTTTGGTGAAATAGGCTACTGGTATTCTCTATATACTGTATCGTGGAGAACAATACATACATTTGTATAAGCGACTTAGTCCCCTTCATCCACTGACGCCTTCATATTTCGATGGTGAAACGCTCAATTTCAACCTCAGTCCATAAATGTTCTAACGATGGATGGGATCAATACGCAAGAACAATTTAGCACAACTTAATAAGACGGAACATGCTAAAACACACTTCCGTACTTTAGTCGCAAATTGAATTATAGCAAAGCGACCACGTTTATCCGAAAGCCGACAGCCAGGAAACGTCTTAATAACAAACGATATTCCCTTACGTGAAAGTTAGATGCGTAGCATTAAAAATAAAACCTTCTTCTAGTGATTACTGAATCCAGTATATATTTAAAACAGAATAAATTATAAGCGTGTTTTCACGGTATCCCGCTCAAAATCGTTCTACTGCTGTCTTAAGTCTTTTCTTTGAAGCTTCCGCCGATTTATGACCCTCAAAGGACTCGGCCTAATGCTTAGCTCCAATAAGTGGAGAACAATGGACGCCTTGTCGCGACAGAAAGAGGTATATTGTATTTGCCACCAGTGTAGACACAGATCAGTACCGCTTATTGACGGGGACGTGTAACTTGGTCCGTGGACATGCATGTACGCTGATGCATACTACGGTTAAGAACAAGACACAGAAGATCATAAATGTGGCTGTGACGGGAGAAATTGGTCTTATGGGACGTGTGGCCAGTGTAGCTGCCGATCAAATAGCGCACTCATGTAGCATGTAGCCTATTTCACCAACATTGCAAAGTATACTTATCTAGCAAAGAGAAATTTTCAATTGACGGATACATTTATTATTTTTTATTATACTGAATTTATTACATTATCACAGCCATTTTGGCTGTGATAATGTAATACATTCAGTATAATAATTCTGCATACTTTTAATCATCAAATATATGCAGTAGTTAGTTCTATATGAAATAATGCATTTCAGGAAAAATAAATGATTACTCCCTCAAAGTATACTTTGCTAGAAAAGTATACTTTGCAATGTTGGTGAAATTGGCTACATGTGTCTGCCTATATTGCTTGTAGAGGCACGACGGCGGTGTCATTGATGGCAATGCGAACAGTGTAGATCCTGATCAGACTGTGTGGCTGTACAGGCTGATCTGGATCTACGCTGGTCGCAAAACCCATGAGCCCCGTTTCTGCAGTCGCAGCCAGTGTTGATGAGTGACGATTTAATATGATTAAAGCGTTTTACTGACATCATATGCAGCGAGGCTATGCCGAGTTTCTTATGAATCAACCGAGGACCTGTTTAATAAATATCGTATTAAATCAACACAAACGTTAGTCAAAATTTCCATATTTACCTACAGGACCCATCCCACAAAAACTCGCCAAGCTAAACACCCCAATTTTATTGCATGATGTCCGAAATTGTTCGTGAGAGAAATAGAGCTATTCAATGGCAACTAGCATTCTAGACTAGCAACTAGACATTATCACCCCTTCTGGAAATATTCTCAAGGCGATTTCCTCACTTCTCTGACTGTTTTTCCGATGTAGTTGAATTTCCTACCTAGAGGATATGCCATAGTACATTTTTATAGCGGGAAATAATACAAGAGTGTGCGTCGGCTTCCGCGTAAGCAACGAGTGAGCGTAGCGAACGAGTTGCTTGCACGGACGCCGACGGACACGAGTGTATTTTTCCACTATTCAAACATGTACGATGGAATATCCTATTTATTACACTTCCACGGCGGATACATATGCACATTTAGTCTATTTTTGAGATTATAATCAATGAATTGTGATGTGCGCATGCATAGTTATACAATTACGTGTTTTCCCGAGTTTTGACATTACCGTGCGTTGTGTGACGTCAAATGTGATGTAAACTTTTTGAAATCTAAATTACGCAGCTGTTTCTATGAACCAGATATATTTGAATTCATGTTTGGAATGTGTTTAGTCACATTGACATTCTAGATTAGTCAAGACCCTTTCCAAATTTTCAAATAACTTTATTTTGACTGTAATACAAATTAAAAATTTTGCATGGTAGCTCGTGGTTTCCAAGAAAACAGGCGCGCAATTACGGGTGTCCTCTTCACGGTGTATTATTTGCACAGCGAAACCCGTGCAAATAATTTTCAAGAGTGTAATAAATGTACATCCACTTAGAGTGTCCAGGTACGCATGTCATATTCAAACCCAACCGTGCGCGGTCTCCATGTTTATTCTGTAAAGGCACCTTACACTGAGGCTGCACAGCCGCTTGCGTTAATCGTGTCATGATTGTCAACGTTGCGAACATAAATTGGCAATGCCAGCGCGCAATCAAGCACATTGATTGTCTGAGCCTGAGCTGTATCACAGCTCAGGCTCAGCCAATCAATCTGCTTGATTTCAATACCAATAATCAAGTATTTTGAAATAAAGAAATTGACAACTACAGCGCAGGCGGCGGTGTATAAATGCATTTAATATAAACCATCTGTATTACGTGACTGTACGTATAACATGACGATTTCTAGAGTTAAAAGAAATCCCCTTAACAGGTTAGAAGACACCAAATGGTGCGAAACCGCCCAGGGTGTATGCAAAAGTAGTCCGGTATAAAAAAATAGTGCGGGTGTTTTGAGGTCACAGACACCGTTTGCTTGCAAATCTTGATCCATTACTACCCAGTTTCACTTGAGGAACATTTTGGGGTGCCTTCAACACCAGTTTTCAGCATATTTGTAGCATTTAAAAGAAAACACTGACCCTGTTGGTCACTTGATGTAAACGGAGTTTCCGTGGCCAAAAAATGTACACAATATTGGAGGATATGACAAGGTTGGATTTTTCTTTCTTAGGAGTAAGTGAACCTATTGTTTAGTTCATGCAGAACCAGTACAGACTGGCTGCAGGTCATGTACAAGTGGGTCCCACAGCATCCATACGAATAGTGAAAGTAGGAGAGACTGGCCTTATTGGATGGCATTCGGTTAAATTATATAGTAAAACTATTTGGTGGTGTCTAACCTATAAGGTGTGCCTAGGCCCTATGTGAGATATGTTTGTTTGTAGAATTTGAAGTTGGAAGTTTATGTTTCTTGTAGCTATGTCTCTGGGAACATAATTTAAAGTTACTGCGACAAGAATAATCGAGCAGACTCCGCGATGCAACATATTTGTTCTTTTTGTATCTCAGACGGACAGTTATCGGCTTCAAAATCTTCTAAAATCTTGATTTCTCAGCTTTATTTAGTGAAATATAATAAACCAGTGTATGCAAATTACCTGTAGGTGATTGGGCTTGGAATGTGACAGAAATATACACCGAAACAGTGATTATAGTGTGTTTTTCTTTTTTTTTCATTGATATTGGCTTGCTGATGGACAATTAAGAAGTTATGGAAAGTGGCGCGACATCGCGACTCTGTTCCAAAATTTGCCAAAATTAGGCGTAAGTGTATTGTTTTCGCATATCGGTATAGTACCAAGACACTAGTACTCAGAAAACATTGTTTTTCCTTTCCTCCTGTGTTATAAAGCAAATTTCTTGACTGACCGTTCCAAGCCAGTACCCTTTTGTCTGTCGACCATTCCAGAGTGGCATACATGTTGGTATAGTTTCAGTGATGAGTCTGTATATGTAGAATGGTTAGCTATAACACTATTTAGGGTAATGTTATGTGATTTTATGGAGATTTGTGCTTTTAATTCATCATCTATTAAAATTCTCCATTAGTTCTGTAGTAGCTCAAATTAAGGCAGAATGTGGACAGTCACATGGTGGAGTTACACAGCTGCTGTGTGACAACCATTTGAGATATTTGCTCCAAACTTGGTACTGTATCCAGGAATAGAAGCTACTTTTTGAATAGTGAATATTGTAGAATGATTTGTAGTGGGACTGGTACACTTATAGGTTAGAAGACACCAAATGGTGCGAAACCGCCCAGGGTGTATGCAAAAGTAGTCCGGTATAAAAAAATAGTGCGGGTGTTTTGAGGTCACAGACACCGTTTGCTTGCAAATCTTGATCCATTACTACCCAGTTTCACTTGAGGAACATTTTGGGGTGCCTTCAACACCAGTTTTCAGCATATTTGTAGCATTTAAAAGAAAACACTGACCCTGTTTGGTCACTTGATGTAAACGGAGTTTCCGTGGCCAAAAAATGTACACAATATTGGAGGATATGACAAGGTTGGATTTTTCTTTCTTAGGAGTAAGTGAACCTATTGTTTAGTTCATGCAGAACCAGTACAGACTGGCTGCAGGTCATGTACAAGTGGGTCCCACAGCATCCATACGAATAGTGAAAGTAGGAGAGACTGGCCTTATTGGATGGCATTCGGTTAAATTATATAGTAAAACTATTTGGTGGTGTCTAACCTAACACACATAACCATGCCATTTTCGAATACCGGAATTTATCTACTCCATGACGTCACCAAAAGCTCTGTTCGTCACTCAAGAGCGTCTATCTGTTATTTCAACGCACGTCGTGTCGTTTATGCATGGTTTGCGGGGTTTATTTTCAATTAGTAAACGATATTTTTGTTGATTTACATGTGACACGTCTAAACCAACAAAAACATCGTTTTCTAATTTAAAAAAAAATGAAAACGATGTGAAACCGATGTATAAACTATATAGGCAATCGTCCGTTTGTGTAACTAGGAACACATCCGGACTGTATGAGGCGCGCCACGACAAACGTGCGGGCAGTGTATACATACATGTAGATCATCCACACTGTCTGATCAGGGTCTACACTGTTCGCTATTGTATTTTGAGACTGAAATAGTACGGGGGTTTTAAGACTGTTTTCAAATATTCGTAGCAGTACAATGTATATGTCGGCTTATAATCGATGATGATGCAGAAGGGGTTACTTTCACCACTTGGGGTGGGTGGTGGGGGGGGGGGGGGGGAGGGGGAATTGCCAATATATTTCCTTGAAAGGTATAAATCCATAGATATTATGTCCGCATGATAGCAGTTTGGATCTGGTAGCTTAACAATGTTTTGGCCTTGCAGGTGCAACGCCTATCAGGTACATTTACCGGTCCTAACATTGCATTTTTTAACAAATTCAAAGAAGAACAGCATGTTATTTGTTGCTTCTGGTTCAAAACATATCATTTCTCAACCAAGATGGCCGTCCAATCTAAGATGGCCGCCAACATGTATAATTTCCATCAACAACAGTAATACATTTATTTTACCAGAAATCAAACTATTAACTATTTCTTGCTGTGTTGTTTCAATTTTCACCGCTTGTTCTCATCGATGAAATAAACAACTTCTTGTGAAAATACGACTACTTCCGCTATCTAGCTATATTCATAACGCGCATCTGCAGTGCCGGACTGCAAATAGGCTGCAAATACACATTCATTACCGTATACAGTCTAAAAAACTGCTAATTTCCATGGAGCGGTATATAATCAATATAATATTCATATGAATGGCACTCGTGAAATATGGACATTTCACATCACTCGATGAACATATATGTCATATTCGTTGCAAAAAATATGAATATCCTCTATTTAATCCATAATGGCCTCCAAACATAAGCTTAACTCAGCATATGGCATATAGCAAGACATTTGCAACGACTTAAATATCTTAAAAGCAGTACATGTGCCAAATAAGCACGTTGTTAATAAATTAACCCCCTTTGCTAAACTTGTCATTTATATGAATCCAAGATGGCCACCAAAAAGGCGGTTTCATCTTGATATTGGTATTAAATGATTTAAGAAAATTATAGCAATGTTGTAAAATGTGTTTGGCACACATTGAATAATTTGTAAATAAAATGTACTGCACTTGGGAAATTGCATTATTTACTTTATTAATTCCCAATTGTTTACAAAACCACGGGTATCTACTCACTTTATGTATGTACTTTATGTACCTTTAATTGTTTGAAGCACATTCACATAACACTAAAGTAAGTTTTAAACTTCTAACCATGCTCCTATGCATGCATTTGTCCATCTGGGGGCTGTTTCACTAAACTTCTTACAACTAAAATGTTCGTAAGGGCAAATTTAGGATCGTCTGGAAATATCAATTTATGGATTTACAGTCTATGCTCAATAAACGTAAATCCAATAATTGTTTACAAGAACACATTGTTCTTGTCAACTTTACAGACTATCATAAGTTTGCACTTACGAACATTTTAGTTGTACGAAGTTTAGTGAAACGGCCCCCTGATGATTAATGGTAAATGCCCTACATACATCACTCCATGACCACACATATGCTGTTCTGTCTATGCATATTTGCCTAAAATGTCTTATGTCCTTGTTACGAACATTCTAATAGCTAACTCATATGTATGCAGTTGATGTGAGACCAATGAAGGCTACACACAAATAGACGTGTGTGTCATAGTTATTCGCAGATGTTTAACATATTTTGAGAAATAGTTTGTTCTATAACTGACATATACATACATTCTAGGAATCCCTAAATATGTATGACTAGATGTCGTAGCTAATTACTTTATATAACAAACACACATATATGAATGGGAGTTTATTTCATAACATTATATTTAGGAATTACGATAATAAATTAATGAAATGCGAATTTGTTTGGTTGTAGAACGACTTTGTCATGGCATCTTCTTCCACAACCAACATACATATACGTATAATCCCCTCACAATCACATGATATGACTAGCATGTTGTATCTAGACCTATTCTGCATGTTGTATCTAGACCTATTCTAAGATCAATACTTCCACTATATCCTTCCGATATCAGCAAGGTACTGAGAAGGGCAGTTAATATTGCTGTCTAAAATCCTGAATTGTGGTCTACGGGTAGGACTTTTAACTGTCAATCTATGACATCTGTAGCCGATTTCATCAAAATTGCAAAGTATACTTATATAGCAAAGTATACTTTGAGGGAGTAATCATTGATTTTTCCGAAATGCATTATTTCATATAGAACTAATGATTGCATATAGTTTATGATTACAACTATGCAGAATTATTATACTGAATGTATTACATTATCACAGCCAAAATGGCTGTGATAATGTAATAAATTCAGTATAATACAAATTAATACATTTATCTTAAAATTTAAAATTTCTCCCTCAAAGTATACTTTGCTAGGAAAGTATACTTTGCAATGTTGGTGAAATAGGCTACTGCAAGTTCCCTGATAACTGCCATTTTCCATAACAATTGTGCAGATGAAGCTAATGTGACACTGTTACATGCATATCACTTTTCTGCTGCAACCAAACATAGTATACATGCAAGTAACTAATTATGTGCATGTATTGTATGTGGTTAAATAGAGAATATTAGTATAGTGTCATGAACGTGAATAAATATCTGTCGAGGCTGAGAAATCAGGATGGGCGAGGCTTGCCGAGCACATCCTGATTTCGAGCCGAGTCAGATATTTATTCACGTTCATTACACTATAATAATATTCTATTTATCCCGTTAACCACATCAAAGTTGTTCAAATGTCTCTAAAAATGCATTTGTGGCCTCATAAGTTTGTCTTCTGAAGCGACAAGATTATCGTGTTACGTCATTCACATAATGACGTAACGTCATACATAATGACGTATCTACTAGACGTGAACGAGAAAAAATACACGTACCTGCTTTTCACGTCTAGTAGCGACATAGTTGACGGGATAATTATGTTTTAGTGTATCATTTGTTTGGCATGCATCCACTTGCAATTAGCTGGAGGATGGACGGTTATTCTTTGTATCTACTATTGAATTCATCCATAATGATTCATATTTGAACAGTGGATCATACTTGGATCCACATCAGGTACCATATAATCTATTGTACTAAGGTGTCTTGCACCAGATGAGGACAGTGCTAACAAACTATTATAAGCTTAGTACTGAATGTTCAGGTCTCCTATATGTACCATGTAGATACATATGACACTAATGCAATACACTACGATAAACACATGACACACACACAGTGGTCATCGGCGCACCTTCAAAATGGCAACAGCCCTGATAGATCACTCCTTGTGATGAGTATGGGCTGTGTGTGTAAATCTAGTTAAACCTGTCTGTGAATGTGAGCTGGTGAAAACTGTTGCAGACTACACTTTGCATATTGTTAGGGAAATTCAGCAACTATACATATGCTGAAACGGTAAGGGTGTTGATAAAGTGTTTGTTTAAATTTGAATGTGTAATTATGCAATAGTAACATGCATCCGTGTCAGATGAAATGCCACATCATTTGAGGACAACTGATTGAGTATTAAGAACACATAATCAATCATATTTGAAATAGTATCCATTTTCTTGATAAGAATAGTCATTTATCCCGTCAACACAGTGCGTATGTGCCGTGAAACACGGTGCCGTGAAACATTTTTGATATCCAGTCAATACAATTTTTGCATTTTACAGCCATTTGTAGGTGTTGACGGGATAAATAGAATAGTAGGTTAGTGCCGTGAATGGGAAAAAATATCTGGCGCGGCACGGAAACGGGATGTGCTCGGCAGAGCCTCGCCCATCCCGTTTCCTGAGCCTTGACAGATATTTTTTCCGATTCACGGCACTAACCTACTATTCTCTATCTATTTTCCTTATTTCTGAACCAAAGTATATGTTGTGACCACTCATTTGAACCGTCTCGGCGAGACGGTTCAAATGAGTGGTGACAACATATACTTCTGATGAGAAATAAAGAGCCTCGCCCATCCCGTTTCCTGAGCCTTGCCAGATATTTTTTCCCATTCACGGCATTGACCTACTATTCTCTATATAGCACTTGGTGTGACCTAGTGAATAAAGCGTCCACCTCACACCTAGGAGGCCGAGGGTTCGAGCTTCGGGCGTATATGGTTATTTGGTGAACCGTCAGCTAGTTAAATTAATGGACAAAATTTGATTTCCTGTCTGATGCCTGGAATATAGGATAATGATTGGAAATCACTGTTGTTCATTATCAGTCAAAACTAGGTAGTACATGTGTGTTATATCGTTGCATCAATGGCCATTTCTGATTATTTAGTCTTTACCTCTCACAGATTCATCATTACATGAAATATACGGAATTACCATGTATTTCTCTATCACATGGGCTGCGGCTAGGATGACAATACGTGAGCCATAGCTACCCACACATGAGTAGTTATATCTGCCCAAACTGCCGGGCTTGAAGTCAGTAGTCGATTTCATCAAAATTGCAAAGTATACTTATGTAGAAAAGTATACTTTGAGGGAGTAATCATTTATTTTTCCAGAATTTCATTATTTCATATAGAACTAACGACTACATATATTTGATGATTAAAAGTGTGCAGAATTATTATACTGAATTTATTACATTATCACAGCCAAAATAATGTAATAAATTCAGTATAATAACAAATAATAAATGTGTCCGTAAATTAAAAATGTCTCCCTCAAAATATACTTTGCAATGTTGGTGAAAAAGGCTACTGATGTCTAATCTACTGAGTTACTGTTTCCATTCATTCATTATATGAACATATGCAACCTTGATATACTAGCAGTCTCTTTGCCAGTGTAGTGGAAGGATTTTTGTATTTGCAATTGATTTTGAGAATAGTTAAATGCATGCCGAAGCCGCTAATATTTCAAAGATAGCTAAACTATTCCATGTATACAGGATTTAAATATATTACATAATTTACACTTGCTTAATACCATCTTATTTTATATTGATATATCTTGACAAGGTTCTATGTGTAACCCAGCTACAATATATTCAACTGTTATCAGTGCTTGCTTGATGCATTATTACATTTTAAATTCATATATACCAATTTGATATTAACTATAGATATTTGGTGGTCATCTTGGAAATGTTAAATGAGCAATAATATCACAGTTTGTTTAATAATGTCACCAAAATGTTTTTTTTTGCAATATTTTATAATGTTATGTTCATATTGAATGTAATTATCTAACAAAATAATATAAGGCACAAACGCCATATTGGCATTTGGCAACCTTCTTGGCGCGTGCCACTAATTGACTACTAAACATGGACATATAACATCGAATATAGTTCTAGTAACTTTTAAATCTTAAGTTAATACAAACAGCACACATACATGCTACCATTGCTAATTGAATACATGTAAGTAAGTGTTTTGCCGTAGTATGTGAAAATACTAAGGTTTGGTTGCCATCTTGGATTGTGGACGCCATCTTGGATTTATATATTAGATTGAATTATTCCATTATAGTATACTGCCAGCCAAATGATGTATTGCACGCATACTTGTCATTTGCTATGTTTATATGAGAAATACCTTACGATAAGAACACAGTATTAGCATTCAGCAACCATCTAATGAAATTAGGTGCACCTGCAATAAAGTATATATAGGCTACACTGCCCTGGACAATATCGAACTAAATGAATTAGACACGGCTACAATTACAAATGATTGTCAATCAGGTGGTAATTCAGCACAGCATATGAACGTTTGTGAAATTACGCGACATGTCAAAACATGCGGTAACAATATATGTGATAATGTTTCTACAAATACATTACGCTCGCCATCGTATATGCAAAACAACAAGGAAAATGAATCCACAAATGTAGTTAATCTAAATTTAAGCAAGAAAGGGTTTAACATTGGTTATTTAAATATACAGGGTATATGTGCGCGGAATCTTAGCAAATTTGAAGAATTGAAATATATGTTAAAATCAAACGAAAATGAAAATCTGCATATTTTCGGCTTAAGTGAGACTAAACTGAAATATCACAAAACTACAGGTTTATTTAAGATAGACGGATTTCAAACTCCGTTTCGTAAAGACAATATTGACAATGCAGGTGGGGGGTTAATGGTCTATGTTCGTGATGGTGTAATTGTAAAGCGTAGGGATGACTTAGAAATGTTTAATATATCATGTATCTGGCTGGAAATTACTCCCGAAAAAAGCAAGTCATTTTTAGTAGGATGTTTATACAGACCCCCGCACTCCAAAGTAGAATGGACTGACAGGTTTGAACAATTAATGGACAATACAATGAACGTAGGAAAGGAAATAATTTTATTAGGAGATGTAAATAAAAACTTGTTATGCGATACCACTAATAGAGAATGGTCAAATTACATTCACGCGTTGGGCCTTAGCCAGTTAATTAGTGAGGCTACTCGTGTAACAGATATCTCACGCACGTTAATTGATCACATCTACGTAACCCATGAAGAACATATTTCGCAAATTAGTGTTAAAGAATTAAATATCAGTGACCACCGTGCAATTTTCTGTAATCGGAAGCTAAATTACATACCTAGAAAACACGCGCATCATGAAATCAAGTATAGATCATTTAAGCATTTTGATGAAATAGCATTTGTAAATGATTTAAACGCCGTTGAATGGGAAACTGTACATTATTTTAATCATATTGATGACATTCTTGACGCATGGACGACACTGTTTGTTAACGTGGTTAACACTCACGCTCCTTTGCGGACACACAGGATTAAAACTAAAATACAACCTGATTGGCTATCATCCGAAATTTAAGATTGCATAAAAGATAGAAATAAGTGTAAAATTAACGGTAATTATGAACAATACAAATTATTACGAAATAAAGTATCAGCTTTAATAGAAAAATCTAAAACGGATTCGTATAAATCTAAAATTGAAGAAGGCAAGGATGACCCTCGTACTATCTGGAAATTATTCAAAGAATTTGGTGCATCAAAACATGATGGTAAATCGGAACAGTTATTAGGTATAAACAGTCTAACTGGTCAGCTATGCACAGAAAATACACATATGGCGAATATTTTTAACGAATATTTTTCCACTATAGCATCTAATCTTAAAGGTCCCATTCCAGAATCAAATTTTGATCATATTAAAAATTTCGTAAACGAACATACACCGCAAAATTATAATTTTAACATTCTTTGATTAATGAAATATTTGTAAAAAGGTATTTAACATCATTAGATATATCAAAATCTACTGGACTAGATTTAATAGGGCCACGATTGTTAAAATTATCTGCCACCGCTATCTCGAAAAGTATTACATATGTAGTAAATGTGAGTTTCACTAGTTCGATCTTCCCCAGTGCATGGAAACAAGCAAAAGTACATCCTCTGTATAAAAGCGGTGCAAAAGACGAAGTGAATAATTATCGTCCGATATCAATTTTGCCGACGCTTTCAAAATTAATTGAAAAATGGGTTCAGAAACATTTTATGGAATATTTAACAACGTTTAAACTATTGCATCAAACCCAGAGTGGATTTCGTACAGGTCACTCGACAGAATCAGCGTTAATTGTTCTTCTTGAAATCTTTCTACAAGCAATAAATCGGGGTAAATTAGTAGGGTGTATTTTAGTCGACTTTCGTAAAGCCTTCGATCTTGTTGATCACAAAATTCTCCTGGATAAACTTAGACTATACAAGTGCAGTAACGTAAGCCTGGGTTGGTTCAAATCATACCTGGAACAAAGGCAACAACTTGTTTCTGTAAATGGAGAAACATCTGAATCTCTACCTATCAACTGTGGAGTACCCCAGGGGTCAATTCTTGGACCGACACTTTTTCTTTTGTTTATAAATGATTTGCCACTTATTCTCCGTCAACACGTAACAGGAACCGATCTGTATGCAGATGATACAACAATTTATGACATGCAATCAACTGTAGGGGACTTAAAACACCGTTTACAACAAGCACTTGACAGTTTAGAATTATGGTGTGAGGCTAACGGCATGATGCTTAATAAAGGAAAAACCAAAATCATGTTAATAACAAGTTCACAAAAACGAACATGTTTGCGAGACAAAATGATTGAACTCAAATATGACAATGTAAGCCTCGATATCACTACCGGTAATAAAATTTTGGGTATACATGTAGATGAAAATCTCCAGTGGAATGACCAATTTAACGGTATCTCAAAAAAGATTTCATCATATCATCTGGCTTATATCAAATCAGACCTTATTTATCTACTGAGCATCGAATATTATTCTATAAGGCCTATATTCAGCCACATTTCACATATTGCAATATAGTATGGGGAAAATCGTCAAATCGAAATATGTACATAATAACCAAACTTCAACGACGAGCATGTAAAATCATTCTGGGAAACGAATATATTGATTTGCAAAACTCATTAGAATTACTCAACATTTTGACCTTTGACGAAAGCGTATTTCTCCAAAAAGCGAAAACTATGTACAAAATAACTAATAAAATGGCCCCCCAATATTTATGTGAATTATTTGAAATGCGCACTAATCACTTACAAAATAGGAGTATGGTATTAAGGTCTGAAACAGATATGAATTACGAAGTTCCCAAACCTAAAAGTAATCCTTTAAAAACAGCTTTTCATACTCAGGCGCGCTAATCTGGAATAGTATTCCAATTGACATAAGACGTTCCACGTCGTTAAATACATTTTCCCGTAATTGTCTTAACTGGATGAAGGGTCGATAGCGGCTGAAGTAGCGGTATTATCAATTAATATAAACTTGTTAATTGTGCCCCCCCGCCAGCGTCACTAATCACGAAATTACGATGTATGGTATACAGTTTACAATGACCGCGTGTTTGATTTGCCATGATACAATTGGTCTTGTGGAGCTTAGCGACCGTGTAACCCTATATCAGGCGCACGAGAACGAATTTTAGCGTCTTATAGCAAAAACTGAAACTATCACTGAGAAATAAACGTGTTAAACCCAGTTCAAGCTGCGTCGATGCGCAGTATGATATGGGACTGTCGGGACACATGTACCACTTTTCGTTATGGCTCATCATTATTATTTCTTCAAGTTAAATTCACGTATGCATACAACATGTAATCATTTCAATATGTATTGTATATTTATGTATGTACATGTATATGCACTTCTTAAGAGGGCCTCGGGGAAGATTGGTTCCGACCAACCGAGTCACCCTCTATAAATAAAGAATATCTATCTATCTATCTATCTTGATTTTGTGTATTTATTTTATTAAATACCAAACTAAAAACATGAAATGCATTTCTACTTGTCTTTCCACTCACAGTCCACATATGAGGCCATAAAATATTTAAGCTACCAGATGGAAACTGCTACATGCATCATGCGGAAATAATAACTAGAGAACAATTTGACCCCCAATGCGCACCAAGTGGGTAATGATGGCCCTATTTTCAGGGTCTGGCTCATCCACTATTATAGTAAACCTTTAATCACGAGTTGTTTGCTATTCGTCCAATGTCAAAGCAGGTTAATCAACTCGGGGTACTTGGCAACAATCGGGTCTTTGATTCTGCACCAACCGATTGAATCCACGTGCGCTGTTTATTTCTAATTAGTCCTAGCATGGATCCCTGTGTATATTTAACGGTACATGCCCACTCAGTAGGCTATACTACAGGGAGAAAGGTAGTTTTGTATATTCGGTAGATATTACATTTTCCGGCAAAATAACATTCATTCACCATTACCCCACGTATTGATTGGCATTATTGTACATTTTATAGCAGACGTAAAATTCCACACTGATATCAGCGGCGATAACCGTGTTTCCTTAATTGTAAAACGGACATTACTATTTATTCTCTGTATTTATTTTTTGATGTGCAATGATCATACTTTATAATCTGTCAAAAATATTTTTTTTCCAGGTGACGCATTTAATTTGTTTATAAATTGTTAAAAAGAATCATGCCTCATTTGCATATGAAAATAACCTGATACCACCGCGAGTCACTATCAGTAAAGTAACTCTTACTAAATGATTATATCTGTATAGCGGGCACTCATAATTGTTAAAACCGGGGGAATAATAACACAGTTATACACTTATTTAATTCCTATACAAATCATGTTATGCCTACTGAGTGGGCATGCACCTTTAACACTTTCACCCCTAAGTAAATGGAATGGATTTTGATATGCTAATTTTGCAGCCAATCCAATGGTCAACAAATGATCTTTAGTCTAGTCCATTTATGAAAAGGGGGTGTTTTTCTTCTCAAACGTATGAAAATTACTTGCAAAATGTCACGAGCCGGCTCATCTGGATCTACATTTTTTGCCAACACCACTATGTACGGGGCGCCATGCAGGACAGGTTAATTATGTGTACAAAACCAATTTTGTCCAGACGAAATTGAGTTTTGTAACACTAAAAATCACAAAATCCAATTATGTAAAATTCTGATACAAAAACCAATTTTGTCCAGACAAAATTGAGTTTTGTAACACTAAAAATCACAAAATCCAATTATGTAAAATTCTGATATACAAAATTCATTTTTGTTATAAAGGATTCAATTTTGTAAGACAGAATTGAGTTTTGTGAACAAAATTCAGCTTTGTGGGACAGAATTCAGTTTTGTCCACAAAAGTCAGTCTTGTCCACAAAAATTAGTTTGCTTAACTGATAGTCTATGTCATCTCTACGTTGATTGGTTGAGATCGATCTTAGTCCATTTTACTAGATGGTGGAGTACACTTGCAGGTTTAAATATTTCAATGCGAAAATATAACCCAATATATCAATATTATACTTCTTTATGGACAGTTATTTTGGTTATATTATGATTGCAACACTAAGCTACAAAGCAGTAACAAGTGTGTTTCATCCAGCGTTCTCTGAAACTTACTTCTTCAGACGCCATTTTGGATCGCTGATCGGCGACCGTGACCCATTTCTCCAGTCCAGTTTCTGACCAATGGTAGTCCTTCTTACATGCGTGTGCAGAATTGAATTTTGTGACACAGAATTGAATTTTGTGACACAAAATTCAATTTTGTTACACATAATTGAATTTTGTGACACTGAATTGAGTTTTGTGGCACAAAAGCACAAAAGTGAATTTTGTGACACATAATTGAGTTTTGTGGCACAAAAGTGAATTTTGTGACACTGAATTGAGTTTTGTGGCACATAATTGAATTTTGTGACACAGAATTGAATTTTGTGACACAGAATTGAGTTTTGTGGCACAAAAATGAATTTTGTTGACAAAATTGAGCCATGTCCCACTTGGCGCCCCGTACTATGCAGGCCTGTGGTGAAGAACGGATTAATACGGCTTTTTTCTGAGCATATGGCTTTTGATCACGTAGTTCCAAGTATAATGATATAAAGTCGTGCTAAACAGCTTTCAATATTTACTGAACAAAATTTCCGCAAATTACGTCAAATGTAGCCAAACGTCATATTGCAGTGGAGTACATACGTGTACACTATCAAATATGTGTCTGTGGCTGGAGAAATGTGGCCTATGTATTTGATCAGACACTGCGCTGTTCGCTATACAAGGAGCATAGATCACTATCAGACTACGTGAATGTGTTTGATCAGGAGCTACATTGGTCACAAATTACATACGCACCATTTCTCAAGTCGAAGTCATGTAATAAACTTCTTCTATAATTGTGCAGTGTCGCCAGAACCATATACCTTCGAAAATAGCCTAACGTAAATTGAGACACGCCATGTGATCTTGTATCTTCGGACAACTGCGTAATTTCATGAAATACGTTTACACAATTTACAATATAATCCGTAAATGGCGTCAAAAGTTGACAAAACTTTCAGAGTATATGCGGAACTATACTATTATACTATGTTGTAAACTTTTGACTTAAAGCATGAAAAATGTAAATATTGAACACGTTTTTAATGAAATTACACAGATGTCCGAATGTACAACATCCTATGGCGTGTCTCAATAGTGTCAGCTGGTTGACCGATGAAATAATACTCTTATCTTGTGGACATGTATAATGTTTAATTCAATATTAAGGCATAATTAAGAGATTACGTCCAGGGTTTCCGTGGTAGACGAGAGATTACCCGGACGACAAAGCTTCCCTGTAATACTGTTGCCGATTCCATTATCCGAGGCTTTTGTGCAGGCGATTGGAGAATAGTATTCACGAGATTCCGGAATTAGTTGGAACCTAGCGGCGTTCAACTTTGCTATTAATATTAGCAATAATACACGTAGTACTACTTTTTTATTTATCTCTTAGCAAACGATTATACAACGTGTCATGTCAGTGACCATATTGTCCGTGTCCGTCCGTCTGTCTGTAAATTGTATGAAACATTACCAGCCTCTAGTCTGTACGCCTGTCCTGTAAATTACGTCACCAAAGACTGGTTGGCATATTGGTAAAGCTGTCGTAAGTGGTATAGTTATTTTAACCCATCTAACTGCCCGCCTCTGAACCATTTCAATTGTATTAATATTTTTTTGAGTATGTGTTGACATGTATATTCCACCTGTGGCCTGACTAGGGTTTATAAGCCAATTATCTAACCTTTTCATTTGTGTCGAGCCCGCTTGCGGAAAGCGAGACATAGTGATCACAATGACGTCCGGGTGTCCGTGCGTCCGTGCGTGCGTCCGTCCGGGCTAACATCCAGGAGTTAAGAGTTAAGGGGCGGAGCCTAAGACAATATATTCCTTTGATTCATTCCGTAAGCTCCTAATTCTATTGAACTTTAGGAGCTATTCCTTTGATCTTTTAAAGAACAAATAGCTCATAAACCCGAAATGTTAGAACGTCCGTCCGTCCAAAATATGCGTTAAAGTTTTTAAATACCTTATATCTCTGCAGTCCTAAGTCACATTGACTTGAAACTTCATATGCTTATTACTCATGATCCACATAGTCATGCTGTATCCCACTCATGCGGCCCCAGTGCCCAAGGTCAAGGTCAAATGACATTGAAGTTTGCGTTCCGAAATCTGCGTTAAAGTTTTTAAATATCTTATATATCTGCAGTCCTAAGTCACATTGACTTGAAACTTCATATACTTATTAGTCATCATCCACATATTCATGCTGTATCCCACTCATGCGGCCCCTGTGCCCAAGGTCAAGGTCAAATGACTTAGAAGTTTGTGTTCCGAAATCTGCGTTAACGTTTTTAAATACCTTATATCTATGCAGTCCTAGGTCACATTAACTTGAAACTTCATATGCTTATTAGTCATCATCCATATGTTGTTATATTTACCTTAAGTATGTGTTATTCCATTTATGTGAGTATATTCCTGTTCAGGTTATTTTAAATATCAAGCCCAATGTATTTAGCCTAATTAGATGTGGCAAGAGTTTGCCCGCGAAGTATATAATCATATTTGATAATTTGTTTATTCCAGTAGCCGATTTCGTAAAAATTGCAAAGTATACTTATCTAACAAAGTATACTTTGAGGGAGTAATCACTTATTTTCCCCAAAATGCATTAATTCATATAGCATTAACCACTGCACATGATTGATGATTAAAAGTATGCAGAATTATTATACTGAATTTATTACATTATTACAGCCAAAATGGCTGTGATAATGTAATAAATTCAATATAATAACAATTAATAAATTTATCCTTAAATTGAAAATGTCTCCCTCAAAGTATACTTTGCTAGATAAGTATACTTTGCAATTTTGATGCAATCGGCTACAGCTATTGTTCATAACCTGACACTTTGTGGATTAAATTCCATGTCCCATTTATGTTCCCATTCGACAATATGATCAAGGTCGCCTTGGAGAGATTTGCACGATATGTGGTTTACAGCGGCTATGTGGTTTGCGTCGTCTGAGTCTGAATTGTGACGTAAGAGAGGTAGAAAGATCATTAATGTATAGGAGGAAGAGAAATGGTCCGACAACAGAGCCCCGAGGAACACCGAACGTGACTGGGACTTCTGATGAAGTTTCACCATCCAACACAACTGTTTGGGATCTCCCAATTACATGTAGGAAGGATTGAGTCCAATTTAAGGTGTAAGATGAAATACCATGCTCTTGTAACTTATGAAGGAGCTTCAGGTGAGAAACTTTGTCGAATACCTTACTAAAGTATAAAAGAACGAGGTCAATGTGTTTGCCTTGTGTGAGGGTACAGGCCAAGTCATCAACTACTGTCTGTTCCACGTTTTGCTGCCGACGAACATTTGGCCATTAAACACATTAAATCTAAAAAAATATTTAAAGTATGTACTTTTTCATCGATAACAAAAATGTCACCATCCCCCAAAAAAATAATATTGATTTTATTGCGAAAAAACGATTTTCCTATGGGAATTTAACATGGGGAGTCAAATTACAAAACTTTTGGAAATTGACTCCGAAACCTGGCGAGATAGCTTGAAAATGATGTAATTAAGAAAACAAAAGTTAGATTTTGAAAATCGTTTCCACGAATAAAAAAAATCTTTAAAAAAAAATATTTTTAGCCCCCATAGGAAAATCGTTTTTTCGCAATAAAATAAATATTTTATGGAATTTCATCAAATAATATTTTTTGGGGAGGGTGACTTTTTGTTATTGATAAAAATGGTACTTACTTTTAACTATTTTTCAGATATAATGTGTTTAATACCCCCCCCCCACCCCCCGCCCCCAAAAGTTCGTCGGCAGCAAAACGTGGAACAGACAGTAGTTGTATGAGATGTGTCTCACATGAGCGCCGTTCTCGGAAACCGTGCTGTATATCATAGAGTATGTTGTGTTTGTTAAACTATGAAGTCAGGTTTGAAGCTACAATATGTTCAAGAAGTTAGCATAAGATGCAAGTCAATGATATAGGTCTGTAGTTGGCTGGGTTTTCGATTTTGTTTCGATTCGGCTTATATTTAAGGGTGGGAATTGGCTCGAACGCTTTCCGTATCCGGTTATTTTGGCTGGGATACTGGGGTCCCCTTTTGTGTACAATGGTGCTACATTAGCTTTGATTCACTCTGCTGGAAGTTTGCTATTATGAAGTGATTTTTTAAAATTATTTCACTTCACATTTTTCATTTCTCAACTCTTTTAAACCTAAAGGTTTGATAGTATCTAGACCAGCAGTAGAGTACAGTATTTGCATTGATAGTAATATTGGGAATTATTGGGTACTTGCTTACAGTAAAGTGGGAGGAGTGTCTGTCAATACCAAGGCGTCTAAAGGTACTAGTGCATGTCTGACCAAGTGAGAGGGCGATATAGCGGAAAATACAGATGATTGAAATTGACGGTTTAACATGCTTGTCTTTTCTTGCATTACCAGCAAGAATATTACCCGTTATCTGATCTTTTAGGGAGGCTATGCCCTGTGCATCATATTTTGCATTTTTAATCAGACTGTACACGTTTTTTTAGTATTGAATTTGGTTGAATCTTGCCCTTCATCAAGGATAGACTCTAAGTTGTGAGATGTTTTAATATTTTGTTTTATTTTATTTTTCAGTTCTGTGAAGTTTCTCTTAATTCGTCTGTTCAAGTTGGTAGATTTTAATTTTTTGAACATTTTATCCGGCTTTCTGATCAGTCTCTTTATCTCTTGTGATACCCATTGCAATGACGTTTTACTCCCAACGCTCTTCATTGGAACAAACTCAGTAATACCTTTATGCTCGTGGTCTGCCAGAATATCTGCTTTCTAGTCATTTATTAAAGTTTTAACACTATCCCATTTGTTTTGCGATACAGTGGTATGTCTCTTGTCACCTGCTTACTGATTGTGGGTTTACGTTTTGAAGAAGCTATTACAATGCTATAACTTCCCCCCACCACCCAGCCCGCCCCATAAAACTACGGTCCTACTACACAACCGCCTGTGTTAACCTTGCCCAAAGTTTCTGAACATCTATCAGTAATCTCAACCCGCAATCCAGCAGTTTGATTGACTGATCATGAGCTGTAGCACAGCTCAGGCTCAGCCAACCAAGCTGCCCGATTGCAAGCATAATATTAAATTGAAAATAAATAAAACAAAGGATACATATGGTCTAAATTAGCGCGGGCGGTGGTGTATTAATGGGCATTGACCACCTGCACTCCGAACTTCGTCAGGCATTCCGTACTTTCATTGGCACGTATCGTCCCCAGAACGGTCGTCCCTGATTGCTACATGTCATTCTCATCTCAATGCCGTTGAAACTCGAGAAGCTATCACGATATTGAATTAATTCCGAACAGCTTTTAAAATGATACAAAAATGGATGTTCACATATTGTTGCATTAATCAACGTGGACTGTCGGTGTTTGTGGGTTCAGTGGAGACTTCATAATTTGCCGCCGCATGGTATGGATTAGTTTAGTGTTTAAATTAATCATCGTAGTGGCCGTAGACTCTCACGCAGTGGTTATGAATATTTGAAAAGGATACGGTAGGAGATTAAAAAGCTGGAATACATTTTGGCTGCGGCTGGCAAAAAGAGACTAAGATCATATTGTATTTTCTTAAAGCGGAGACTAGTATGTATATTCATACAGTTGAAAGCATAGGCACTTTGTGGTATCAAGGACAAAACGTTGTTTAACTCATACCCAATTATACCCTGATATTAAAGATCTAGAAGGTAGGACACTCGCCAACTTTTCAACCAACGGAAGTGGTACTAGTGTACCTTGGGCCCGGCTCGCTAATTTCAACAATTGTAACGCGCGAGAAGGCCGGGACCCTGCTGGTCCCGGCCTTCTCGCGCGTTACAATTACTGAATTAGCGAGCCGGGCCCAAGGTAAATACCCCACTTCCGTTGGTTGAAAAGATGGCGAGTGTCCTACCTTCTACATATTTAATATCAGGGTATAACTGGGTATGATTTAAATAGGCTTTTCTCGTTCATACAACAAAGTGCCTATGGTTGAAAGATGGTTTATTTGTGTTCCTGGTGCACTGTAATGGCAATGCAGTAACTGAGCCGAGCCGGCGATTTCCCAAAATCATCGGCAACTGCGAACTTGTTTCTATTTTAGTTTGGCACTTACGAACATCTTAGTCGTACGAAGTTTAGTGAAACGGTCCCCAGGGGTTTATGCTGTTCGCAAACGTCGTAAGGATCCTTTTGTCAACCGACGAACCCTTTGGACCGCCGGTTGATAAACTGGACCTTATGACGTATGCAACAATTGTCAATTGAATGTCCTGGGATGTGAGAAAAACCTTTAAAGCAGTTACTTGGTTATTAGGGTTAAAACTAGTACATTTGATTGCGCGATACTGCTAATTATCCCAGCCATTCAAATTTAAGCTACTTGATTTTGAGTAAAATGTTTGAGAAACAGATATTTATGATATTAGTATTTATGTATATTCACACACCCTGCATTGGATGTACATGTGCTCATTTGCTACACTACCGCATGTGTCAATATTGCCTGAATTACATTACTAACGTTTATATGGCAATTTTAACGCGCAATCAAGCAATGTTCTGGACTGAGCCAGAGCTGTAGCACAGCTGATGCTCAGCCAATGATGTTGTTTACTTTCAAGAACAGTATTCAAGTAGTGTAAAGGCGTTAGTGTAAGGGATGCAATGCGAATTCATTCAATAAAATGTTGTCATGTTAGACTGTATTTTTTAACAACTGCACGTCTCACCAATTCGTCCCTGGTTAGATCATCAACCGTGGCAGTTCATGGGTTTACATGGTGGTCGCCAGATCGGTCAATTGGGTTATCGCCGGGTACTCTCGTTTCCTCCCATATCAATGACCACACATCCGTCTTCATTTGTGCCAACATAACATGTATACGTGTAGTCGCGCTTATGTTGTACATGCAATCGTTGTACAAAATGTGGCCTTACTGGAGAAATTGCGACCAGTGTAGGTCCATCTGCACATGCTGTTCAGGATCTACACGGTTCGCCATTCCATCAATAAAACACCCGTTATCCGTCTAACAAGCAATGCAGATCGTTGTCATGTTACAGGAGTGTACTATTTTGTCCGGGCAGTACTCCTTACTACGGGGCGCCATGCAGGACAGGTTAATTATGTGTACACAATTGAGTTTTGTAACACTAAAAATCACAAAATTCAATTCTGTGTCACAAAATTCTATTCTGTCAATTCTGTGTCACAAAATTCAATTCTGTGTCACAAAATTCAATTCTGGTTTGGTCACAAAATTCAATTCTGCATACCTTTCGTATACAAAATTAATTTTTGTTATAAAGGATTCAATTGTGTAAGACAGAATTGAGTTTTGTGAAGAAAATTCAGTTTTGTGGGACAGAATTCATTTTTGTCCACAAAAAATAGTTTGCGTAGGATAGTCTATGTCATCTCTACGTTGATTGGTTGAGATCGGTCTTAGTCCATTTTACTAGATGGTGGAGTACACTTGCAGGTTTAAATATTTCAATGCGAAAATATAACCCAATATATCAATATTATACTTCTTTATGGACAGTTATTTTGGTTATGTTATGGTTACAAATGAGTGGTCACACCATATAAGCATATATACTTTGAAGGAGAAATAAGAAAAATATTCAGAATTTTCCCTCAATTATGTAAACAGGGTCAAACATAAAGTAGCCGGGACATAGCTAGACCTGAGAGCATGCCCATATATATAGAATACCAGGCTAGTGTATTTGATATCAAGTTTATCAGGCAAGGCTAGGAAACGCGTAAGAATTCCGAGGCTTGCCAAGGAATTCCTACCGTTTCCGAGCCGAGCCTGATAAACTTGATATTAAAATACACTAGCCTGGTATTCTATTTATCAGGTAACGTTTTATGCTCGAAAATGACATTAGATGACGTCGTATTCTAACAGTAGATCTAACCTTGTGAAACAAATGGTATTGGATCTTGTCTACTAGTTGCGAAGTTACGTGTTCGCAACTATGTGTCTACATGCATTATTTACAGTATACACCATCTTAGTATCCATGGTATCTACACAAATACTACAAATGGTTTCCTCAAATGGCCTAATACACACATTATGTTTATAAACACAGACAGCAGTCAGAACACAGGCCACAGCGCGTGTATTATTGATTTAACTGGGGCAGATGTACCTTGCGATACACACAATACATGCCGTCAGTACTCGCGGGAGATCTACATGTACATGAATTATGTGTACAATTATAACGCAAATGAGTTTAAATACGAATGGGTTTGTCAACGTTTGACTGTTTGGAGATAGTTGAAGCAAAATGGCATAATGAGAAATGAATCATCGGCAGAATGAGAAATGAATCATCGACATTGAATGTGTAGATCGGCGACCGTGACCCATTTCTAAAGTGCAGTTTCTGACCAATGGTAGTCCTTCTTACATGCGTGTGCAGAATTGACAGAATTGAATTTTGTGGCACGAAAGTGAATTTTGTTGCACAAAAGTGAATTTTGTGACACAGAATTGAATTTTGTGACACAGAATTGAATTCTGTGGCCACAGAATTGAATTTTGTTACACAGAATTGAATTTTGTGGCACAAAAGTGAAATGTGACAGAGAATTGAATTCTGTGGCACAGAATTGAATTTTGTGACACAGAATTGAATTCTGTTGCACAAAAGTGAATTTTGTGACACAGAATTGAATTTTGTGGCACAAAAATGAATTTTGTTGACAAAATTGAGCCATGTCCCACTTGGCGCCCCGTACTTACACATCCCATACTCACTATTTCTCCAATTACAGCCAGAAGTAAATATTAAAGTTCATTTTAATTTAAAAAGCGTACAATGAAGGACCCGATCCGATTATGAAGCTCATCTAGCCAATGCAGGATACGACAGCTTGTTATCATTCAGCGTGTTTCCTGTCAATGCATAACGAGTTACCTGATTAATACAAAATTTGTGACTAACCCGGAGCGACTGCGCAACTTCGTGCTGTCTGAACGGGACCCGTTGTGTTCGTCCTCTAATCATGAAACGACCAACGTAGGTCCCAGCAAGACTGTAACTTCGCGCTGTCTGGTCGGGACCCGTTGTGTTCGTCCTCTACTCATGGAACGGCTAGCTTAGGTCCCGGCGGGACTTTCTAACTTCGCACTGTCTGATCGGATCCCGCTGTGCTCGTCCTCTAATTATGGAACGGCCAAAGTAGATCCCGGCCGGACTGTGTAACTTCGCACTCAGGGCCCGCTGTGTTCGTCCTCTAATTATGGAACGGCCAACGTAGGTCCCGGCGGGACTGTGTAACTTCGCACAGTCTGGTTGGGGCTCGCTGTGTTCGTTCTCTAATCATGGAACGCTCTTATTGTCGCAAGCGGACCTAAGCCGTTTCTATCTAATTCACTGATCGTGATAGTAGAGGCGCTTGCCTGGTCGTATTGGCAAAGTTGACTCTGGCATAGTGGCATAGTAAGGCTCCATCGTAGTGATTGCAATTGGAAGTAAATATAGGGTGAGCTTGTTTTCTCATCCACACAAGACACAGTGCACTACTTTATGTAAATGGACATAGATTTAAACAATATAATCTTACAGGAAACGGAACTCTACTTGAAATAAATGCACTTAGATTTAAACAATAATTATGCCGAGATTGTTTGCTATTACATCGATATTTAAAGCATCGCGCTTTGTTTTCTACGGGATGCATTTCAACAAATAAAGATGTTTCCGTAAATGGCATCGGATGTTGACAAAACGTTATAAGCACATGCGGAGTGATGTTCCACATGTGTTTAGAACTTTCATTCAACTTTCGATGTCATGTACAGATAATATGGCTGCTTTTTTTTTAAAAAATAAACGTAACTTCAAAGGGTTACAATTATTCAGCCTGGTCATTGATATTTTAACACATTATTCATGTTAATTTATATGTTGGATACACTTACAGAAGTTTGAAAATATGGAGGTTTTTCTCTTTCGCTATTTTCTCAATTTCAGCTGTAAAGTATATGTTGTTACCACTGATACGAGACGGTTCAAATGAGTGGTGACAACATAAACTTGTATGGTGAAATAAACCAAGAAAACAGAATTTCCACTAACAAATACCGTATCCATAGACGTCAATGGGTTAACAGGGAAATTTAAATTGATGGATTTACATTTATTGAGCATAGGCTGCATATGCAGCCTATGCTCAATAAATGTAAATCCAATAGTTATTTACAAGAAAATATTGCTAATGTGAAATTTACAGACTATCATAGCCTATGCTCAATAAATGTAAATCCAATAGTTGTTTACAAGAAAATATTGCTAATGTGAAATTTACAGACTATCATAATTTTGCACTTACGAACATTTTAGTCGTAAGAAGTTTAGTGAAACGGCCCCCAGATGCTTAGAAAACAATAGCAGTGCAGCCTGCAGTGAGCGCATGTGATTACACGGCTTAAATAGTGATACTACTATTGCGCTACTTGTGCTATCATCTATACTAACAAAAAACTACTGTCTGTTCCACGTTTTACTGCCGACGAACTTTTGGATATTAAACACATTAAATCTAAAACATATTTAAAAGTAAGTACTTTTTCATCAATAACGAAAAAGTCACCCTCCCCAAAAAATATCATTTAATGAATTTCCATCAAATATTGATTTCATTTGCGAAAAAACGATTTTCCTATTGGAATTTAACATGGGGAGTCAATTTCCAAATTTTTTCTTTTTTTTCGAAATCTGGCGAGATAGCTTGAAAATGATGTAACTAAGAAACCAAAAGTTAGATTTTGAAAATCGGTCCACAAATAAAAACAAATATTTTAAAAAAATCTATTTTTAGCCCATGTTTAGTTCCCATAGGAAAATCGTTTTTTCGCAATAACATCAATATTTGATGGAATTTCATCAAAAAATTATTTTTGGGGAGGGTGACTTTTTTGTTATTGATGAAAAAGTACTTACTTTCAAATATTTTTTAGATTTAATGTGTTTAATGGACAAAAGTTCGTCGGCAGCAAAACGTGGAACATACAGTAATGCTGCGTTCTTTTGTAGATTACCCATGTTACTGTGCTCTTTACCATTGATTGGACGTACATATCTAAATAAGATTGGGATTTGAGAGTGTATTCGGAATTGGACGCACAGCCTTGCATACGCTACAGGGATTTGCGGAGAAAATTGCGCTCTTATTGTGCTTAATTTGTGGTGATTGTCTAGCTCGACGGACATTGTGTTTCTGTAGCGGAAAGGAAATTGAATTCCGTATCCGCAATCGGTGACAGTTTTGAAACAGTGCCAATACACATGCGGAATTCACTGCATCTCTAATGTCGGATTTATTACCTAGATAGTGCTGATTCTATCGTTAATCCGTTCGTATTTGGGTGAAAACAATACACGACAATGGAAGGGCATTCGGACGAGCAAGACAGGGTGAACACACACGTGTCGATCATGGTGCCGCAGGAGTACCCGCGTGGTTTCCGGGGATGGGTACAGCGTATGCGCAACCGGAACTGGAACCGGGTGGGTGAGAATATGAAAGAGAACTTACTCCTGATCCTGTTACTGGGGTCGGTAATTCTGGGCTGCGGTGTCGGGTTCTTTGTCCGTAACGCCGCCGGGGGACCGATGAACAAACGGGATATCATGTACCTGCAGTTCCCGGGAGAGATCTTAATGCGCATGCTCAAAATGCTTATTCTCCCACTGGTCGTGTCCAGCCTCATTTCGGGAATCGCGGGCCTAGACGCGGGGACATGTGGAAAGATGGGACTGCGGACCGTCGGGTATTTCGCGGCGACGACTTTCAGCGCCGTGGTCCTGGGCATCATCATGACCTATATCATACAGCCGGGCGCCAACAGCGAGAAGGGGGCGTTGAAGAGATACGGCTCATCCACGAAGCTAAACCCCATCGACACGTTCCTTGATCTTATCAGGTACTTTGTGCATATTACATGTCATACAGTTATCACAGCTCCAGATAAGATAAGGTGCGTATTTATTTTAGCAGAATACGCATTGATTATCAAAAATGGGAGTACAAAATACTCGCAGCAATGTGAAAATACGCATTGATTTTCAAATTTAGTAGTAAAATTAATGTAATAAAGTTGATAATTTACTTTGTTGAGCTGAAAAAAGCAAACAGTGTTTGCCTTTTGCAGCTCAAATAAGTGATTTTTTAAATTTATTTTACTTTTTTTTCATTTGCTCCCTATTTATTAACGAAGAAAAACAATCATGCATTTGTAAAAGTAAAATACGCATTGAATTTGAAACGTGGGGTATATTACGCTTTAGATACACAACTTATCTGGAGCTCTGATGCTTGCTTTTTTCTTATTCTGCATTTCCAGAAGACAATAATAACACGTTCGTGGGCTTTTCATTCCGCGTTTTCTGTCACAACATGGTGAATCGATGTTCCGATCCAATGTTTTCTATTGTTTGATGCCATTTAAACATTTGAAGAGCGATTCTATTCAATATGTAAGTGCATACAGTGGAGCTACGAATGTTGAATGGTTGCCAAACAAAACGAATGAAAAACGACGTAAAACGATCTAATCGTTTTGTACAACGATATGCATAGGCACGAATATCGTTTGTATTTTTAAATATCCCACTTTCAACTATTTAAACGCCTGTCGTTTCTTTCAACACATCGTATTCGTTGGCTTTAATTGGAAAATAATGTTTTCGTTGGTTTATAAGTGGCACGTTTAAGCCATCAAAAACATCGTTTCCTACTTTAGAAAGCGACAATGATGTGGACACGTGGTGTAAACCATAGGCATCTGTCCATTAGAGACACGCCATGTGATTTTGTGTACCTTCGGACACTTGCGTAGTTTCGTACGTTTATACAATTTAAATATAATATTTTTCATAAATAAAGTCAAAACTTTACAAAGTTTATAAAATATATTCTGAAAATGTTGTCAACTTTGACGCCATTTACGGAAAATATTGTATATTTTGTAAAAGTATTTCATGAAAGTACGCAGATGTCCGAAGGTACAAAAACACATGGCGTGTCTCATTTGTGGAGCCAGGGGCAAACACAGGCTGTATACTATATGTACTTGCAGGCCCGTACGCAGGAATTAGTTTAGGGGGGGGGGGGGGGGGGGGGGGGGGAGGGGGGGGGGGGGGGGTGCGTTATCGACGGCGCGAAGGGCTAAACATTGTTTCTTTTGCACATTCACGGACAGACCTCGGCAGACTAACCATTTCACCCCTAAATAACTGGAATGGATTTTGATTTCTTAATTTTGCAACCCATTCCAATCATCACAAAATGATTTTGAGACATGAGGTGTTTTTGTTCTCAAAATTATGAAAATTACTTGCAAAACGTGCAGATCCTGATGAGACGGCTCGTCACGAGCCGGCTCATCTGGATCTACACGTTTTGCCAATACCACTATACAGGCCTGTGGTGTTGTTGAACGGGTTAAGAGGGTACGTACGCACCCGTCGCATCCGCTCTGCGTAAGAACCTGACTTGTTGTTTTCTTCTTTTGTAAATTCGAAAGAAAACAACAAGGTTTTTTTACTTCTCTGTCCCATCTCGATGAATCGATGTTCCGTAGTGATGTATACTTTTGTTGGATGCCATTCCGGAAACGAGTGTATGCGAGAGTGATTTCTCTCCTTCAATCTCAGACTCCACAGGGAGTTCACGGACAAGCGAGACAAATTGGTTTTACTATTGGTATGTACGTTTCCATAAAGAAGTGCTGCATGTACATGCCATTGTACACGTATATTGTCAAGGTGCATGATCACGTGGTTACAACAACAACAACGTCGCCCACCTTCAATCTCAGACTCCACAGGGAGTTCACAGACAAGCGAGATTTATTGGTTTTACTATTGGTATGTACGTTTCCATAAAGAAGTGCTGCATGTACATGCCATTGTACACGTATATTGTCAAGGAGCATGATCACGTGGTTACAATAACAAAAACGTCGCCCACTCCAAAGTAAGTATTATTTGATATTTTCCTTAATATGCAACGGATTTTGATGAAATATGGCGCATCAAACGCTTCTTCATGAGCTGCATTTGGTGGTCCAAGGAGTTTGGCGCAGACATATGTCGTTTTTGCGAGGAATCGATTCTTCGCAAAAACGACGGACGTTAGGGCGAAAATACAGAGACCACCAAATGCAGCTTAACAAGACGCGTTCGATGCGCCATATTTCATCAAAATCCGTTACGTAATAAGGACACTATAAAAGAATACGTACTTTGAATCAGATGGATTCTGGAAATTTCAGTACTTGTTGTTGTTGTTAGTACCACGTGATCATACACCTTGATTAACACATTTTATATTGTGTGCACCTGCATAATGTTTGGTATGATATACTGAATTCTCCACAAAATACAACTGAACAATGTTAAGAACAAATAATTTCAGCACAAAAATATTTACATAATTCCCTAACATTTAATTGGCCCGTAGCAAGTCTCTGTCCAAAATTTATATCCCAGTAAACTCCCACGCCGAACTATTTTCCGTAACCGTGAGGCGCAGTTAAAATAATTCTAAGAAAACGGAAAATAAACACATTTTATTGATGAATTTATTTAAAATGCTGGAATTATAAGGAATGAATGGCCTTTTTGTGGAATTTATCGGGTATATAAACTTAGAAAAGTCGCGAGAATACTGGACGAGGCCTTAAAAAAATTACAATTTTCGAAAAAAAAAAAAAGATTTTTTTTTTTTTCCGAAAATTGTATTTTTTTATCGCTTCGTCCAGTATTCCCTCGACTTTTCCAAGTTTATGCCCCGATAAATTCCACAAAAAGGCCATTCATTCCTATAATAAGCAATTATTTAGTGTATATGATGATACTATTATTGTGATAATTTGCATAAAACCTAACATCGCTTGCAAATTGGGTTGAAAGCGAAAGGTACCACATCGTCGTGACGTAATCTGCTAAAATAAGCATATTCGTACCGAAGGAAAGTGAAAGCCATCAGACCCACAGTGGTCCAAAATCGTGCTGTAATAAACCACTCAGCCTCGAACAAAACTCCAGCTAAAACAACAATACGTAGCATCTCGTCCCAAGCCGTGTTCGCCCCAGCACGACTTCGTACCCCTGCGATCAGACCCATACTATCCCTCATTGCAAATATAATTCCATTTAAATAGTCACATGATTCATGGAGAGCTTCCAATGAATGCAGGTATCTGAAACTTCCAAGGTATGTTTTTTATGAATTGCAATCATGAATAGACGGTATGAATAGTCTAGAGATGAATTATGATGCTGTCATCAGGATGGTACTGACTTTCGGGGTATCCGATTTCGAGGGGCTCCACAAAGGTACCGTCTGCGCTAGGTACACGTGTCCCGATGTCAACGTTTCTGAGTATCTGTTTGCAATCTCAACTCGAAATCAAGCCGTTCAATTGGCTCTCAGGCCCAGCCAATTGAACTGCTTCATTTCTTGCACAACTTTCAAGCATTTTGAAAGAAACTGTTTACAAATATTGGCAATATGGTGGTGTATATGCTTTAGTCAGATGCCATTGCGAAGCGGCGTTTATGCGAGAGTGATGACTTTCATCCATTGCCAGACTCCACAGGGAGTTCACGGGACAAACGGGACAAAATTGGTCTTAGTATCCGTGCCATGCTGACAATGACAAGAATAGGGACTAATTGAGTTTGTGATCAGTGTATTTTTACAGAGACTTTGACCAGTGTAGATCCAGATCAGCCTGCGCATCCGGTAAACGATATAGTTTACTATAATAATTATAATAAGTAATGATCGACGTGACATTCAAATCGCATTCGTATGTGCTAAAAGTTGAATAAACAGCAGTATGTTCAGAAAACGTATCTGCAATGGAAAACGTCAAAAAGTAAAAATGTTGCTGTTAGGCAACGCCATCCGACCTATTGTGATATGCTGTCCACCCTTCCCATTTTAGACATTTCGTAAAAAGAACAACACAGTTTCGTTTTCGGTCACTTTCACCATGAAACCATGCATCGTTACATGGGTCCCGTTGTTTACATATGAGCAAACATATAGCGCGTGCTGTTTGCACATGGCTTTAGGCAATGCCCAAACGTTTGCACACGGCTGGACATGATCAAACCTTATATTAACTGGTGTATTAGTATGCCCCCTATTCGATAGTAAGGGGGCATATTGCGTTGCTCTTGAAGTTCCGTACGTCCGTACATCCATCCGTGTACATTTACGTCAAACGTTTGTAAGAGTTTCTCCAACATGTAATATCTTCAACGATTGCTTCAAAACTTGTACACTTGAATCACATGAACATTTGTCACTCTCTCGCGCCACCATTAACACGACCTTGACCATTTAGTCACCATCGAAATGTTGCTGAAACACTTAGCCATTTTGTTACGTCGAAAAAGGCTTAAGTTGAAAAGGCCATATTTTTCTGAAACATCTATGTTTCATAACTTTACACCAGAGTGCATATGCAGTTACGACCTTATGTTACTAGACCATCGATGTGTATTGTTGTCAAATGATTGACCGAAAGCTGTCAGATAGGAGTTGATTACACAAACTCTATAGCTATACAACATTTTGAGTAATAAATGTAGAAAATTGCTAAAGGCCGTGTTTTTTGTGGAAATAACAATCACGAAAAACACAATCATGACAATGGTGCACATGTTTAATATGTGTACAATGTAGACGAGCTGTCAGAGGGGTTTATTATATAAACTGTATGCCCTATACCGGTGTGTATGGACACGTGTAAAGAAATTGGCTAACTTAAACTTGAAAATAACGTGTTTTCGTGAAAACTTATTTCATGCCATCATCGTGTTTTTATGGCGAAAGAAATATCATGCACATGTTCACTATGTGCAGAAGACACATGTCCAGTTTCAAATCGATTTACAGAAAGCTGGCAGAGGAGTTGATTACACAGTAGCTATACCATATACAGGGTTGTATGCAAAAGGTAGAACACATTTCTAAGTTGAAAAGGTCTTATTTATGTGAAAAAAATATATTATTCGTTTTGAACTTTTATAAAGATATATACATGTAGGGCGCATACAAAGGAAAACGATGTAGGGGTTAGCATGGACATGATAGACAATGGGGCTGCACAACCGCCCGCGATAATCTTGCCAATGGAGCCGTTTCACTAAACTTCGTATAACTAAAAATGAGCAAACTTATAATAGTCTGTAAATTTCACATTAACAATTCTTTCTTGTAAACGATTATTGGATTTACATTTATTGAGCATAGGCTGCGGTCTATGCTCAATAAATGTAAATCAATCAACTGAATGTTCAGACTAAATTTGCGCCTACGTACATTTCAGTCGTACGAAGTTTAGTGAAACGGCCGCCTACTTATCAACGTTTCTGAACAGCTATTGCCAATTATATTTTCTTTGTATTGCCAATATGTGTCAATTTCTTTATTATACATGTAGGAATGCCGGAATGGCGTTTTTGTGGAATTTAATGGGGTATAAACTTGGAAAAGTCGCGGGAATACTGGACGAAGGCCGGAAGGCCTCGTCCAGTATTCCCGCGGCTTTTCAAAGTTTATATCCCCGATAAATTCCACAAAAATGCCATTCATTCCTTATAATTCCAGCATTTGAAATAAATTCATCAAGAAAATGTGTTTATTTTCCGTTTTCTTAAGAATTATTTTAACTGCGCCTGACGGTTACGGAAAGTAGTTCGGCATGGAGTTTACTGGGATATAAAATTTGGAAAGAGACTTGCTACGGACCAATCAAATGTTAGGGAATTGTGTAAATATTTTTGTGCCGGAATTATTTCATAATACACAAATTTTGTACTTGAAATAAATCAGCTTGATTGGTCGAGCCCCAGCTGTAGTTTTTATTGCAAGTACAAACTTCCTGTATTATGGAATAAAGAAATTGACACATATTGGCAATACAATACAATACAATACAAGTACAAGTACAATACAATACAAGTACAAGTACAAGTACAAGTACAATACAATACAATACAATACAATACAATACAATACAATACAAATACAATACAAATACAATATGTTGCGATTCACTCAATCCATACATATGGCAACATGAGGTATTGTTTCAACAAATGTGAACAAGGCTTCAGGAAATAGCGTGTACATGCAATATTACCCCAGCCAGTAGTGTACAAGCCTCAGGTTCATTCAATCTCCGTGACAAATAGACAGACATGATATAAATGAGGCGAATCGAATCTCAATCAGACAAGAACCGGCGGGGACAATGGAACAATTTAGGGCCCCGGGGTGACAAAAGGGGTCTTACAGCATCTGGATAATTGTGGGCCTACTTCTATACCACACCCTATCCAACCCGATACTAGAAACATGAATATTCGTGTGTCTAGTATCGGGTTACATTCGGTGTATTCTGTTGCACTTTCACATGGTCAAATGTTGCACATTTTGCCACGTGACATTATAAATACAAATGTTGGAATGTCTAGTACCGGATGGGTTAACGGGTACGGTAATATTGTGATTATTGTGGTGATCTATATGTAATCGTTTATATCGAACCAATAAGGCTCAGACAGTGATTGTTACATGGCTGCCGTTGTTTGACACCGCTCACCGTGGCACTCGGGAACTGTTTGAACCCGCGGCCTACGGTCTTGGGGTTCAAACAGCTCCCTCGTGCCATGGCAAACGTTTAACCACGGCTGGACATTGTCGAACATTATACATGTTACATGTATATTGAATAGCCGATGCGCGTGCGATCTGGGGCTAAATTGGTCGCATATGACGTAATGTTCTGTTCGCAGTGTGTGTCCATCGTGCGTTGTGTCAATAACGGGAGAAATGGGGGATTATAGCATTGTTAGCTGGGCGATTAATCCGAATGTTCTAGCTATCATGTACAAGTAGGGCGACTTGCAAATCCGGAAAGCCAGACAATTTGGGTTACTAACCGACGGAGCTTTCGATAGCCGAACTACAATTCATACCATGATCAGACTGAGCATATGTGCAAACTGATCCTAGTTTACACGGTTCACAAACTTTTCAAATCTGCCATTTCTCCATTAGCATTCACCATTTAACCCAGCGCCAGTGTTACATGTACAAGGTGTATGATCACGTGGTACTAACAACAACAACAATTACTGAAACTTCCAGAATCCATCCGATTGAAAGTACGTATTCTTTTATATTATCCTTATTACGTAACGGATTTTGATGAAATATGGCGCATCAAACGCGTCTTGTTAAGCTGCATTTGGTGGTCTCTGTATCTTCGCCTAAACTTATGTCGTTTTTGCGAAGAATCGATTTCCGTGTCTCCGACACGGAAATCGATTCTTTGCAAAAACGACATAAGTCTGTGCCAAACTCACTGGACCACCAAATGCATCTCATGAAGATGCGTTTGCTGTGCCATATTTCATCAAAATCAATTGCATATTAAGGAAAATATCAAATAATACTTACTTTGCTGTGGGCGACGTTGTTGTTGTTGTAACCACGTGATCATGCGTCTTGATGTATTTCATCGCCGATTTCCGCCGATATTGATTTCTAAGATAATGCTAAATCGTCAATCAGTGACGTTAATTGTTGATACGAAAATCCGCAGTGATTCGTAATTACCGCATGGGCTCTGAATATTTTAGTCAAATTCCGACGTTATTTATGGAGAATATGACATTTTTTAAATCGTTATCGGGGCAGTATGATGGTGCGTTAGGGGAGGTGTTACCATAGCCGACCGCACTGATATTCAAGTAGACAACGAGGTTTGAATTGTCAAAGTTAACATATTACGCAATAACGCAGCGGAAATTTCCTGGTAATTGGTTCCCGACCTACGTACCGTTCCTAATTATATTGTCTCCGGACCATTATTAATTTATAGAACGAGCAATAATGGCAATAGAGTCACGTACTCCGTAGTTAGTTTAAACAGTATGTTGTCCATTTATGATAAAGACTGACTATGTAGGCTACATACTAAGGAGCCCCGCAGAGGACGTAGAATTCTTTTTTTTATTAATTCGTTCCCACGAAATAAAAATTCGGTCCCTCAATTTAACAATTCGCAATTCGTTCCCTCAATTTAACAATTCGTTCCCACGAATTAACAATTCGTTCCCTCAATTTAACAATTCGTCCCCACGAAATAACAATTCGTTCCCACGGGAACGAATTGTTAATTCGAGGGAACGAATTGTTAAATTGAGGGAACGTATTGTCATTTCGTGGTAACGAATTCTTAATTCGATGGAACGAATTCTTAATTCGTGGGAACGAACGAATTGTTATATCGAGGGAACGAATTGTTAAATTGATGGAACGAATTAATAAAACGAATCCATGTTCCCAGCGGGGCTCCGTAACATACAGATACTAATAGCATGTGAAAACACGCCTTATAAAAGGTTATATGAATTATGCTGCTCAATGGACAAATATAAGTATTGCAAAGTGGTTCTATCACCGGTCATCATTTGATTCATACATACTTGCTTCGTAAATGTGATGGGCTATATGTATAGCATATATGTGAATATTCACTTGTTACTGTATCCAATACGGCCCACGGAGCTGCCAGACTCGTAGGCAGAGGGGGTGCTACGGTTGCGTACGCTTTCACCCTTAACCCGCAGGCATGTATAGTGGTATTGGCAAAAAGTATAGATCCAGATGAGCCGGCTCGTGACGAGCCGTCTCATCAGGATCTGCACTTTTTGCAAGTAATTTTCATAATTGTGATAAAAAAAACACCATGTTCATAAATGGACTGGTCTGAAAATAATTTTGCGATGATTGGACTGGTTGCAAAATTAACAAATCAAAATCCATTGCAGTTATTTAGGGATGAAAGGGTTAATCTGCCAAGGTCTGTCCGTGGATGTGCAAAACTAAATTGTTAGCCCTTCGTGCCGTCGATAACGCACCTCCACCCCATAAATTAATATCTGCGTCCGGGCCTGGCTGCCATCTCGGCCATTGTTTATGTGGCACACATATGTACAAACCAGTTGTACCTCTTGTGGCGTTTGATACATACAATTACCTATAATAATATGAAGACACACGAGTAGACTTCAGTGCAACAGGTTCCGAATACACTAGAGAACGGTGTATCATGCTTTTATTTGATCACATTCAATACGAAGTCTAATATATGAAGGGTGTGTTGACCCTTTGTTAACTATTTTCAAATAAAATCGACAAAGCCTCGTTTCTGACGCTATATATATATATATATATTCTGACACTCTGTTGGAATAGTCCCACAGCAGCCCATATAAACATACTCTTAGTCTTACATTCCACTAAAGTGGGTGCAGCTATAATATTTTATCAGGTAATGTGCTTTGTGCTGGCCGAATACGTACTGACAGATACATACTGTCATATTAGGCATTGACCTGAAACGAATATCCGGGTTACACCGAATTGAAAAGTGACATTAATTGGTGGAACGACGGCACATGACGTTGTCGAATTACGCCAGTGTAATGACACAATGTAAACAACGCCATGTCCTTTTGAATGCAAACTATTCTGTGTTTGACGATGGGCTAGAATAAAACGTTATCTCATAAACAGAACACCAGCTTAATGTCTGTTGATATGTCACGTTTTTCAGGCACGGCTCTGGGACCCGTTTCACTAAACTTCTTACGACTAAAATGTTCGTAAGTACAAACGTATGATAGACTGTAAATTGCACATTAACACTGTTTTCTTGTAAACAATTATTGAATATGCAGCCTATGCTCAATAAATGTAAATCCATCAATTTAAATGTCCAGACGATCCTAAATGTGCACTTACGAACTTCTTAGTCGTACGAAGCTTAGTGAAACGGGACCCTGGAACGGTATGAATTTCTCGGCGAGACGCGGAATACCTACTCTTTTCCTAGCATTGGCTGATAAACTTGATAGCAAACGACACTAGCCTGCCATTCTCTATGGACACTGTTACAATTGCTACATTCAACGTATTACTAGTATATATGTGACTATGACTGAAGCAATGGGGCTTATGGGTTTTACATTAACAATGTTTTCTTGTGAACAATGATTGGATTTACATTTATTGAGCATAGGCTGCATAGCAGCCTATGCTCAATACATGCAAATACATTAATTGAAATTTCCAGGGGTTCCAAAATTCGCACTTACGAACATTTTAGTTGTACGAAGTTTAGTGAAACGGGACACAGGTCTCCAGTCGAAATTCCGGTAAGAATGAATCCTGATCAGACAAATTACCCATCGCATGCTCCCCCCTGCCACCCACGACGTGAGAAATAGGGCTGATGGGATTTGTGACCAGTGTAACTTCAGATCACATAGCACACTCCTGTAGCCTGATAACGATCTATATTGCTTGTTGAATGCATGGCGGATGTTTCATTGATGGAATGGCGAACAGTGCAGATCTATACTGATCGCAAACCCCATAAGCCCTATTCCTCCAGTCACAACCACATACTTATGAGGAATAAGATTTCACGTTCGCGCACTAATATTTATTTATTACACGGTGGACGTTCTCATTCATGCTTCGCTATATTCTTATTGAGAATAACGACAACACTATGAGACAACATAGTATCATACACTTACGTTTGCTCTTATTTTCCTATGTGACAACGATATTGTCGTTTAAATACCCGGATCCCAACTATATAAATACCTGTCGTTTCTTTCGACTCATCTCGTGTCGTATTCCTCAACGCATGTCGTGTCGTTTACACGTCATCATTTTCATTTAAAATATAAAATGATGTTCTCCTTGATTTTTTACACAACACGTGTAAACCAGCGGGACTATTATATTATTAAAAACTAGAAAAAGTCGATGGCGCGCCATCGCAATATACCCACTTTCCCCAAATGCCTAAGTCCGAAAGGGGGAGGTAATCCATGATGGAGGGTCGGATAAAAAATCCGAATTCACTTTGCGCATGTGCACATGATAACGAAGCTACATAGCAAATATGAGGCGCGTAGGTATGAAGGTGAAAAAGTTTTTCGAGTTACAAGGAAAAAATGGGAAATTCTGAGTCGGAAAGGGGGAGGTAATCCATGATGGAGGGTCGGATTAAAAATCCGAATTCACTTTGCGCATCTGCACATGATAACGAAGGTACATACTAAATATGAGGCGCATAGGTATGAAGGTGAAAAAGTTTTTCGAGTTACAAGGAAAAAATGGGAAATTCTGAGTCCGAAAGGGGGAGATATAATCCATGGATGGAGGGTCGGATGAAAAATCCGAATTCACTTTGCGCATCTGCACATGATAACGAAGCTACATAGCAAATATGAGGCGCGTAGATATGAAGGTGAAAAAGTTTTTCGAGTTACAAGGAAAAAATGGGAAATTCTGAGTCCGAAAGGGGGAGATAATCCATGATGGAGGGTCGGATCAAAAATCCGAATTCACTATGTGCATCTGCACATGATAACGAAGCTACATAGCAAATATGAGGCGCGTAGGTATGAAGGTGAAAAAGTTTTTCGAGTTACAAGGAAAAAATGGGAAATTCTGAGTCCGAAAGGGGGAGATAATCCATGATGGAGGGTCGGATCAAAAATCCGAATTCACTTTGCGCATCTGCACATGATAACGAAGGTACATAGCAAATATGAGGCTCGTAGGTATGAAGGTGAAAAAGTTTTTCGAGTTACAAGGAAAAAATGGGAAATTCTGAGTCCGAAAGGGGGAGATAATCCATGATGGAGGGTCGGATCAAAAATCCGAATTCACTTTGCGCATGTGCACATGATAACGAAGCTACATAGCAAATATGAGGCGCGTAGGTATGAAGGTGAAAAAGTTTTTCGAGTTACAAGGAAAAAACGGGAAATTCTGAGTCCGAAAGGGGGAGATAATCCATGATGGAGGGTCGGATCAAAAATCCGAATTCACTTTGCGCATCTGCACATGATAACGAAGCTACATACCAAATATCAGGCGCGTAGGTATGAAGGTGAAAAAGTTTTCGAGTTACAAGGAAGGAAAAAATGGGAAATTGTGAGTCCGAAAGGGGGAGATAATCCATGATGGAGGGTCGGATCAAAAATCCGAATTCACTTTGCGCATCTGCACATGATAACGAAGCTACATACCAAATATCAGGCGCGTAGGTATGAAGGTGAAAAAGTTTTTCGAGTTACAAGAAACGTGACGGACGGACGGACGGACGACGACGCGCGTTCTCTCGCGAATGGATACTTATGTGACCATTTGTTCTTTAAAAAGGTGTCACATAAACGGAATAAGTGTCACATAAATAATTATTCGTTAGTTTTTTTTTCTATTAGTTATGTTACTAACCCTAACCTTTAACAAGTCCATCCCTATGTGACATAGTCACGTAACTGCCAATTCGTGTGCCCGGACGTACGGACGGACGGACACCCGTGACGAAAACAATATACCGATTTTTTTTTACAAAAAAGTGGGTATAATAACGAACACCATGTGTAAACGTCACGACATGCGTTGACAGAAAACGACACGACATTAATTGAAAGAAACGACAGGAGTTTAGATAGTTGGGAGCCGGGTATTTAAACAAAATTATCGTTTTCGAGTGCAATAAAACCCCAAACGACACTCATTACTATGCATATCGTTGTCACAGTACAAAACGATCGTTTTCACTTCGTGTATCATTCGTTTTCGTATGTTTCGTTTCGAAACCTTCAACATATCTTAGATGTACTCCGAACAATGTCCTCTGCGACTTAGCCCTTTCAGAGGCGCCGGAGTTGGGGCGGCAGGGGCGGCGGCCGCCGCCCCAATATTTTGGCAAAAAAATCAAAAATAAAATCTACAAAAATGTATATGAGATACCTATTAAAGTTGTATCTTAAATGCAGCAGAATGCAGGAAATGGCATCTAGAATTAAATAAAAACACCCCTCCCACTCCGTCGCTTCGCTCGGATCGACATTCGCCTCCCCAATATGTATTTGCTTCCGGCGCCCCTGCCTGCTCCCACCTACCTCGGGTAACCTCTGTATGGTGTCCGTTGTAGGTCACGTGGAAAACGTTCCATCGGTGCATTTACCGTTGCTACTTCCTGTGTCGGAAGTGCGTTTGATTAGCGCACAATAAGCACGACAACTGTGACCGTGAATCAGTTAATTCTGTCTTGGGTATCTACACGGCAAATGTAATCGGGCGTCAATTTTCGTAGATGGAAGCAATGTTGCAAACGAGCGCGACCGGAGAGTGTTCAAAACTGCAAGACAAAGTCACTGTGTTGAATATGGTTAAGGTGGCGCTTAAGCCTCAGTCACACCTAACACGGATGAACTACGGATGATCACGGATGCCCCCGGACAGTCCGCGGTTGATCACCGGGGCCGTCTGGGAAGCTGATCAAATATTTGGCGAGGAACACGGTGCCAGTACAGTTCTACTACGGTGAGACTACGGATAGCCAAGGTATGACTACGGATGACTACGGCGGTCCGGGGTAGACCGTAGTAGGTCCGTAGTATATCCGGGAAACACGCCGCACTCATCACGGCGTCACTACTGATGGTCAATGTTCGTCGTCCCGGACGGCCCCGGCGGCGCTACGGATATACTACGATGTTACTACGGTCGTCCCGGTGCCACTACGGTGTCGCTACGGACGGCCACGGACGGCCACGGAGGCCACGTGGTACCCCGTGTTGTCACCCTCTTCCAAAAAACACACCCGGTCCACCACGGACCGCCACGGACGTACTGCGGTGGTACTACGGACGCACTACGGTCATCCCGTTGCTACTACGGTTTCACTACGGTAGCAGAGAGTTCCCCGGATCATCCCGGATGGCCACGGATATTTTAAACTGTTTAAAACCTCCGGGGCGACCTACCGACCATCCCGGATCACCACGGTTCGTCACAGTATCACTACGGTCTGACTACGGATTGACCACATTCTCCACGGATCGCCCCGGACCGAGCTTCGGGGTGGTCCGGGGCCGTCCGTAGCCCTGGTGTGACTGAGCCTTAATGTAAATGTAAGCTTAATGTACATGTAATTTATCCATGATTCGCGCCGAAAACATGACTACCAGACAAATATACATTGAACATAATTATGAGACACGCCATGAGATTTTGTATCTACCGAAATCTGCGATATTTCATGAAATATATTTCCGTAAATGTCTTGAAGTGACACAAATTGAAAGCTCCGCATGTACTCTGAAATGTTTGTTAACTTTTGACTGAATTTATGGAAAAAATGTTAGATTTTGTAAATGTATTTCATGAAATAACACAGTTATCAGAAGGTACAAAATCGCATGGCGTGTCTTATATGTTTTATTGCAATTGTTCATTTGTGTTAATAACAGTGCCAGTGTTGTCACAAACGCCTCCTAGCCGACTTGATTGAAATTGATGGTAAATGGATCACATATCATGGCTATTAAACAGGTCAAATCGACCATCCGTGATTGGCAAATGATAACACAGCTGGATGAATACACGGTTTACAGCCGCAACACTACTATAACGTTCGTTTGTCGTTGATGTAGTTCTGGCAGTGACAGAAAAGCGTCCACGCGACGGCTCTCTATATGCAGAATGGCAGAGGTACATAATACAAGGTGTATGATCACGTGGCACTAACAACAACAACAAGTACTGAGACTTCCAGAATCTATCCTATTCTATGTACGTATTCTTTTATATTGTCCTTATTACGTAACGGATTTTGATGAAATATGGCGCATCAAACGCGTATTGTTAAGCTGCATTTGGTGGTCTCTGTACTTTGGCCCAAATTTCTGTCGATTCTTTGCAAAAACGACACAAGTCTGTGCCGAACTCCATGGACCACCAGATGCAGGTCATGAGGACGCGTTTGCTGCGCCATATTTCATCAAAATCCGTTGCATATTAAGGAAAATATCAAATAATACTTACTTTGGAGTGGGCAAGATTTCAACACTTTCAGCCACTGTTGTTGTTGTTATAACCACGTGACCATGCACCTTGTAAAAGGTACATGTAATGAATGTAGGAGCATCCACAATACGCATACATGTACAGTGGAACCTCTCTAAACCGGACGAGAAAATATGTGTGATCTCATTTTGAGAGTTTGTTTGGTAACGCATCTCAGATATAATGCATGTTCATGATTACAAAATATATAAGTATGTCCCAGACTGGTTATATGCCTGATTTACAGTGGAACATCTCTAAATCGGACACCCCCTGGGTGTCCGGTTTAGAGATGTTCCAGTGTAGCTACTTGCAATGGAGTATACACAAACAGTGGAACATCTCTAAATCGGACACCCTGGGACCCCCAGGGTATCCGATTTAGAGATGTTCCACTGTATCTACTTCCAATGGAGTATACACAATGTTGTCCGTATCTAGAAGCCATTTCCACTATGGAAGGTAATATCCGCCATAATTATATTAGGCCTGATGCTTGCTTGCTGATGACATTCTTATATCCGTCTTATTACAATTCTATGTGGCTTGATGCTTGCTGACTGGTGCCATTACAACTTACTTTCATGTTATTTTATTCGTCATTCGTTTTTATGACATTTGAAATATTCTTGGTTGTAGTCTAAATGCATGTGCATTTGGCTTGATGCTTTATTCATTCGCACTGTTTCAATGCGTTTGTGTTGATTACATTCTAATCGGCTTGATGATTCATTCTTAGTGACATCCGGAGTTCCATTATTGATTATTGCATCGCTGTTTTGCCGTGCGTTTTGCTACCTCGCTAAGCCACGCCCCTTGGCAACAACAATTGCAACAGTAATTTGGGAACAACCATTATGACGCCAGGTGCGCTGCTAAAACTTAAAATAGTTCTCCTAAAATGATTTAATATGCTGGTACCCGTCCTCCAATGCGTTGCTCTCTAAATTGGTTCCATGTCCCTAACGGTGTTGATGTAGATTGATGCCGCCTTTTCTGTTGCGCCATGCTTAGGTTAAAATACACCAAATAGTTTTACTGTATAATTTAACCGAATCCCAGCCAGTCTTTCCTACTTTCACTATTCGTATGTATGTTGTGGGACAAACCTCGTCATGTCCCCCACTAGTGTTTGCATTCTTTGGCCACAGAAACTCTGTTTACATCCCGTGACCAACAGGCTCAGTGTTTTCTTTTAAATGCTTCAAATACGCTGAAAACTGGTGTTAAAAACACCACAACATGTTCCTCAAGTGAAACAGGGTAGTAATGGATCAAGATTTGCAAGCAAACTATGTCTGTGTCCTTAAAACACCCGGACTATTTTTTATGCCGGACTACTTTTGCATACTCAGTTTCTGTAACCTTAAACCTAGATTGCTACCTGCCAGGTTATACTATAGGGAGACACGTTTTTCTTTATTCTTTCAATCTGACATTTTTCTGGCAAAATGAACATTGATTTACCATTACCAAACGTACTCATTGACATTATTAAACCTTTTATATCAAACGCGAAATGCCAGTTTGATATCAGGGGCGATAACCGGGTTTCCTTAAAATGATAACGGAAGCAACTATTTATTCCATTTATTAATGTTTTGATGTGCAATATTATACTTTATGATATGTCGATAAAATTATTTATTCAGTATTTAGTTGCTATAAATAATTTAAAAATACTGCATCATTTGCATATGGAACTAGCTTGATACCACCGCGAGTCTCTATGAGTACATTAACGATTACTAAATAATTATATCTGTGTAGCTGGCACTCGTAATTTTTAAAAGCGATGGACTAGTTGCAATTATACAATTATTTAAGTTCCATAAAGAAAAGTGTGTACCTACTAGATGGGACCCCAGCTTCAACAATAATTAAATCTATATTTTAATTAGTCAAGATCGAGAGCAGAATGGGTGTAGGTTATTGGAAATTAGGTCCCACAATATCCATAAGAAAAATGAAAGTAGCAAAGAATAGAGAAATATGTGGTAACGGGTTAGTTTTTTAGGGAAAATCAATGGTGGTGGCCAACCTTAGTCTGATCCAAGACGGTTATTGGTTTGCATCGGTAACGGGCCAGGTTGACAGTCAACCTGTGTAAGTTACCATATAGTAAAACTATTTGGTGTCTTCTAACCTATACGGTGATCATTTGTAGGTGAAATCCTACATCAACACCGGCATTGGAGGTGTGCCTCAAACAGCCAATCACATCTCGTACTATTATTTATTAGTCGGAGGATTCCTAACATTGACAGCAGTGCCATCTGGCGTCATAATGAGACACTACTAAATTCATATATTGCTTGCATCATTCTAATTTTGGCTCGATGCTTTCTGCTTGCGGCTTTCCGCTTTCGGACTGTGGCTTGATGCTTACTTCCTGTGGCTTTGTCCTTACTGCTTTCGGCCTTATTCAAAGTGCTAAGTGCTTTGTTCTTACTTTCTATTGCAAATGCTTAGTGCAATAAAACAGGGACACGAATAAGGACGTATCAATAATTGTAATGTAAATCAGACGAATGAACAAAGCAATCAGCAGAATGGACATGTAAGAAAGACAAATACAATTCCAACAAGCAGATTTAAAATGTAATAAATACAAATGACAAATAAAATAACATGAATATAAGTTGTAATGTCATCAGCACGCAAGCATCAAGTCATATAGAATTATGGCGGATATTACCTTCCATATTCCACGTGTCATGTGATCACAGTCGACATTTCCCTCCTGAACCGGTCCGCTCACCGAACTATCGTTTGTCGGATAAACAAGAACATGATCTTGTGTTTGTACCAGTTTAGAAGTTGAGTGTTGCTCTTTGTTCATACTACCGTTGGCTGCTACCACAACAGTTGTCGCACTGTTCTAATAGTTTTAAAGCAATCCATGGATTTCTTTAAGTTTACGCTGGAATATGCTTCTATATCCTAATTAAAGCATAACAAGCTCAATGTTAAGAGTACATGTATGTATACCTCAATCACAAATACACCGGTCGCCATGTGGTGGGCGGTAATTGTACGGCATCCCGGACATCGGGGAAGAATCGTAGGGTTCTGGTAAATCTGTGCCACGGTCACATTATATACGGGGTGCGTACTGTGCCCCATATGGGTTGACAACAATTTCCGGCCGTTCAAATCGTGCGGACATCGTAAGGTGACACTACGATTGTACATCGTACGGAAATCTTAAGGATACCTTGCGGATGTGCTACGGGCTTCCTACGATCTCTCACGAGGTCCCTTCGGGAATCGAGCGGGGATCGTGGTATTCAATTGAAGAGATATATATCTGACAAAGACTGACTCATGGCAAGACATCGCAGTAGGTCTAGATCTACGGGTGATTGCCGCACTGGACCCGCATGCTTTTAGACATCGTATGGCAACCCAATGATTCCCATACGACGCCCTAATAAGCCGCGCGGTCGTCGTATGGGCGCCGTAAAGAAATTAAATTCACAGATTCACAAAAATCTCACGATGTCCGTACGGTGTCTGGCGATGCTGCAACGTCATCTCAAGAAAGCCACAAGGTAACCGCAATGTTCCTCTACGATATGCCTGCAGTGAGTTCCTGATTTTCACGATTTTCAAAATCGTACGGTCTTCAAAAAAGATAACTCCGCATTAAAACTCGCCGATGACCCGTACGATGCCCAAACATCGGCGAAAAGGCCACCGATGTCCGTACGATGTAGCCGATTCCCGTAGGACATCTTATAAAAACACAACACGATAGAAAATCTGATTCTCATGTACCGATATTGGTGAAAATTGAAACAATCCAGCAGTCCTAATATCGGCATACATTTATATCTTCAATTAAGCCACTTTACACAGGGCCATGATGAAAATACGTTTTTATAGTACTTTTTAAAAATAATCCTGATATGCCCCTTTAACAAGTGTATATACAGTTGTTTGCTAGTTTGTTACAATGGAAGAAAATATACATGTCAATTAAAGAACTCAGTGCATTTTATCTTGTCTCAGAAATACATTCATTTATTTCTATCAATACGTTTCAAGGTGTGGAAATTACACCTCGGTGTGCTATAGAATTAAAAGAAGGAAATACAAAACATAATCGATTTCATCCATTAATTTTTGCAATAGTTCAGCGTGTACGATGATAGAATAATGAAACTATATAATGCCATACAACCAGGTGCAGAGAATCCGAGGGACGCTCTAACACAACCGGGATTATTATCATTAAGAACTGATACACACCGACCAGCCTGGGGGCCGTTTCACTAAACTTCGTAAGACTAAAATGTTCGTAAGTGCAAAATTATCATAGTCTGTCAATATCACATTAACAATGTTTTCTTGTAAACAATTATTGGATTTACATTTATTGAGCATAGGCTGCATATGCAGCCTATGCTCAATAAATGTAAATCCATCAATTTAAATTTCCAGACGATCCTAAATTTGCACTTACGAACATTTTAGTCGTACAAAGTTTAGTGAAACGGGCCCCTGGAATCGCAATCGAAGTCTACCTTGATCACCATTCGATCAACCAGCCATTCGGGTTTATTTGTAGATAGATCTATACTAGGTTTAACCACCTAAATCATCAGATATTCATGCGCGGTGTAGTAATACGTTAACTAAAATAATGCAGATGATGTGTTAGAGACCATAGAGACTCTTTGCTTGCAGAAACCTGTAAATCGATGTACCAATCTGCTTCAGAGGCATGCTAACGTATCATTTACATCATTTGCAATCATATGTTTGGGGATTATTTTGTAAGTCGGAACATGTCTGTCATGTGATATGGTTTCAATTGCAGCCGCTGACTTTTTGTGCCACCGTGGCCACAGGAGATTGAATTTACCTTTATCAACAATACTGTCTGTTCCACGTTTTGCTGCCGACGAACTTTTTGCTATTAAACACATTAAATCTAAAATATATTTAATTGTAGGTACTTTTTTATCAATAACAAAAACGTCGCCCTCCCCAAAATAAATTATTTGATGAAATTCCATCAAATGTTGATTTTATTGCGAAAAAACGATTGTCCTATGGAAATCATTTTTTCGCAATAAAATCAATATTTGATGGAATTTCATGAAACAATTTTGTTTGTTATTGATGAAAAATTACTTACTTTTAAATATATTTTAGATTTAATGTATTTAATAGCCAAAAGTTCGTCGGCAGAAAAACGTGGAACAGACAGTAGTTACAATGATGAATATCCAGAGCAGAATGGATGCAGGTTACAGTATATGGGAAAACTGGTGGCCGTTTCACTAAACTTCGTACGACTAAAATGTTCCTAAGTGCAAAATTATGATAGTCTGTAAATTTCACATTAAGAATGTTTTCTTGTAAACAATTATTGGATTTACATTTATTGAGCATGCAGCCTATGCTCAATAAATGTAAATCCATCAATTGAAATTTCCAGAAGATCCGAAATTTGCGCTTACGAACATTTTATTCGTACGAAGTTTAGTGAAACGGTCCCCAGGTCCCACAATATCCATACGAAAAGAAGGAGCAGAGAATAGCAAAATGTGTGGGAATTTATTTAGGTTATATAGGAAAATCAATGGTGGCCGACCTATGCTAAACAATTGCCGACGAGATGATGCGCAATGCTCATTTACATGCTTATTATTATGACAGGCGACAACGTGATTGTTGTCCAAGTGCATGGTACCCTATTTATACTCAGTCTAGTGCTCGAACCTGTTCACCTCGTACTTAGATTTCATGAGCATGCATCACGTATAGCATCCAATATAATAATAATTAGAAGAAACATAATTGCAGTCGAGATGAAAGAAGTAACGTATATGTACACACTGCGTGATGTGCTAAAGCGAATATCGTGATCCCTGTGTCGATATACACTGTATATACTCAGGTGTACTCAGGTGTACTCACTATTGTTACAGTCGCGTTCAAACGTACAGCGCGTGCTGTTTGACCATGGCTGTAGGCAATGCACATTTCGGGGCTAAGCCAGCACCTACGTAATGCATGTGTATCATGACGTTACTAGAACGCACCATTACGTCATCAGACCAAGGGTCGCATTAATGTTTTAAATCGCGTTAATCACGCGACTTGTACTGCTGCCCCAGAATATGTATGTGTAAATCAGCTGTTTGAATGGAGCAGATTATCAAAGTACCGAAAGTACTACATAATATGCTTAAATTGCATGATCTTGTAGACGGAAATGTAACAATAACGTTCGACCATGTCCAGCCGTGGGTAAACGTTTGCTGTGGCACGAGGGAACTGTTTGAACCCCAAGGACTACTACGGCCTTTTATATGTTAAAATACTTAAATACTGTGCTTGAAATGAAGCAGCTTGTTTGGCTAAGCCTGATATCACAAATAATTGTGTTTACATTAGACTATGTTTAGGATCCACGCGCATAGTTATTACACACTAAAGCATAGGTTTTTTGTTTATTAAATAATTACAACCACTAATACCGTCATAACTGAAATTTTGACATTCGAATAGGTATCTAATTTCAAGAATATGTATTTATCCCGTCAACACAGTGCGTATGTACCATGAAACACGGTGCCGTGAAACACTTTTGATATCCAGTCAATACTATTTTTGCATTTTACAGCCATTTGTAGGTGTTGACGGGATAAATAGAATAGTAGGTTAGTGCCGTGAATGGGAAAAAATATCTGGCGCGGCACGGAAACGGGATGTGCTCGGCAGAGCCTCGCCCATCCCGTTTCCTGAGCCTTGCCAGATATTTTTTCCCATTCACGGCACTAACCTACTATTCTCTATATGAAGCAATATGTGTTGGAATATTATCAATAGTAGTCTCATAATACAAATGATACACGTGTTCGGTACTGATGCCAATTGTCACAGTTCATTGATGCTGAACATTTCAGCTGGGAAACATTATAGGAATGAATGGCCTTTTTGTGGAATTTATCGGGGTATAAACTTGGAAAAGTCGCGGGAATACTGGACGAAGGCCGGAAGGCCTCGTCCAGTATTCCCGCGACTTTTCCAAGTTTATATCCCCGATAAATTCCACAAAAATGCCATTTAATCCTTATAATTCCAGCATTTGAAATAAATTCATCAAGAAAATGTGTTTATTTTCCGTTTTCTTAAGAATTATTTTAACTGCGCCTCACGGTTACGGAAAGTAGTTCGGCTGAGTTTACTGGGATATCAATTTTGTACAGAGACTTGCTACGGGCCAATCAAATGTTAGGGAATTGTGTACATATTTTTGTGCTGGAATTATGATGGTGTACATGCTTGTTCAGTTTCTCTTTACACCATGGATTTCAATCATGAGAAAAGTTAGTTGCGAACAGTAACTCTTGCAATCTACTCCCGTACCGTCCGTGGCTACGGTACGGGAGTAGATTGCAAATGGATTTACTATCATTATTAGTTGCCACGATGTTCCTGCAAAGTGCTGACAACATTTATTGTATTCACACGTCCATCATTAAGGATATATGTCGATTATTTTCTCTCCTGATTTGTATGTTTACTTATATGTTTAAGTTGTAGTATACTTGTATTGACCTGTAGCCGACTTCATCAAAATTGCTAAGTATACTTATATAGCAAAGTGTACTTTGAGGGATTAATCATTTATTTTTCCAGAAATGCATTAGTTCATATAGAATTAACGACTGCATATAGTGATGATTAAAATATGCAGAATTATTATAATGCTGCATTTATTACATTATCCCAGCCAAAATGGTTGTGATAATGTAATACATTTAGTATGATAACAATTTATAAATGTATCCTTAAATTGAATATTTCTCCCTCATAGTGTACTGAGCAAGATACAATGTAACTATACCTTGCAATTTTGGTGAAATTGACTACTGGTGATGCAATATGTATCTCCTAGATTTGTAACGGCAGCTGCCATAGTAAAGGCCAATTTCATATAACTGTTAAATAAATGCCAATCGGATACGTAAAGACTAGTCCATGAATGTCCCCAAAACCAAGCCAGTATATAATATATCTAACGAAGATGTATTATCTTGACAATGTCCGTAGTCATTCCTAGTAACCGGTAGATTCTCAAATCTCTAAATTATGCTCTTGGTATAACACTCATTTACACTTTTGAAATTGGCTTTGTTCACATTTCATGCGTTGTTAAGGTGTTCGTTCACATGGCTTTACTATGTATGATTGGCTAAATTATATCATATGTTCTACTTCTCATTGTCTGTTCTTTGTTAAAAGAGGTGAAACTGGCTGATGGCTAGAATACACAAAGATGGCCGACTTGGCCACTCCATGTGCCGTATAGGATAGAGTAACGAGACAGTGCTCACGTATATGTTATACATATATTCCATCACATTTACGAACAAATTATCTTTGAATCAAACGATGATCTGTAGCCTAGTTCATCAACATTGCAATGTATACTTATCTAGCAAAGTATACTTTGAGGGAGAACATTTCAATTTTAGGATAAATTTATTATTTTTGATTATACTGAATTTATTACATTATCACAGCCATATTGGCTGTGATAATGTAATAAATTCAGTATAATAATTCTGCATACTTTTCAGCATCAAATATATGCAGTCATTAGTTCTATATGATATAATGCATTTCGGGAAAAATAAATGATTACTCCCTCAAAGTATACTTTGCTAGATAAGTATACTTTGCAATTTTGATGAAATTGGCTACAGGTATAGAACGGGTCCGTAAACTCTATGAATGTTCCATATGTATATTGATGTACATGTAATGTAATGGTGTCCACAATTACTGTTGATATGCAATACTCCACATTGTACAACATGAAATCCCTGATATAGCGTGAGTAGTTTTATCGTGACGAAAATACAAGTTGTAAGCATACAACTTGTCGTTCCGTCAACAAAATAATAAAAAACTACTTATTAGGAAAACCGTAGCGTCAAGATGTAATAGGTTACTAGACACTCGACCACTCTTCTGCAGCGCTGTTATGCTTTATTAGATCTTGCTGGGACTTTTCTGTTATTATCCATTAATGGTCTCGCTGAAGCGTGCTTAATACCTGCTATCTTTTGGTACGAAACGAACTATTAACCCGCAATAGAATACTACGGAAGTCAGCTTAATTCTATGGCCTGTAAGGCAATCGCTTGAATAGAGTTAATTGTGTCTATGTACGGGAAACCTGATTTCGCAGATTGCGACCATTATCATAGCATACGGATATACGAATACCAGCAGCCTCGAATTAAGGCCAAACTGTCTGGTTGGTTATGAACGACTGAGGAAACAACTACATGAAGCCGCAGTAAATCTTAATCGGTATGACAACACGTGAAGAATGTGAAAAACTGCTCCTGGCACCTGTCATGTGGTATGATTTCCCGCGTACGGAGTTAATTAGAAGCTACGCCGTGGCACTTCAGCGTCATCAATACAAAAACGTACCACGTGAGTATTGCGATCAGCGCAGATGACATCCAATTGTACGACAATAGTCGAAACTGTATTTAACACTTTGCACCCGAAATCCCGCTATAGCGGTTTATGAAACAGTGCAGATCCAGACGAGCCGGCGCGTAGCGAACCGTCTCATCAGGATCTGCACTTTTTGATAGTAATTTTCATATTTTTGAGAACAAAAAATACCCCCCTTTCATAAATGGACCAGTCTGAAAATCATTTTGTGACAGTTGGATGGGTTGCAAAATGAACGTATCAAAATCCACTCCAGCTACTCGGGTGTGAACGGGTTAATTGGTTCACTGTCTGCGGCTTGGGTACATCGCGGACTACCTGTCGCAAAGACGCAATCTGGGATACAGTGACGTTGGTCGTCGCATGTGCGGTGAGGTACGTTTAGTACAAACACGGGGATACTTGTGTACGCCTATGGCAAGCAGCGACTGCCTGAAATTGGACTGTTAATCAGTCGCGGCATGATGCATTGTGCTTGCAAACCACATTGCCGATTATGAGGAAATTCAGAATTGAATTACGGCGGCACGCGGTTTGTGTATACTGAAAGGCAAATTTCCTTGCTTATTATGGCAAAATGGAAAATTCAATTACAGCCATATACATAGTGTCGTCACACATATACAGTATATAGACGCTGGAACACATCATTTCCCAACATTTGTATACCATATTCGCACGTAATATATACATATGTATTGTCATAGACTATTGCATTTACATGTACGAGATACCGACACTGTACATGCACATACATTTCATAATACGTTTGCACACGTGTCTGTATGTCCATCACAGCTTCATATGTCCTAATTGAACATTTGGCTACACAATGTGCAGGCATATATGCATGCAGGCTGGAAACTTGCCATTGGTGTCAATTCAAGGTTGACTCTAAGTTACCATAACAATTAAATTAAACATATGCTTAACAGCAAGGAATGTCTAATCTTGATGAACAATTTGCCGAATTGTTTCCTTAGAATGGACATATCCGGATTTTTTTGAAAACGTACTATGAAAACGAAAAACGTGTTTTCATCATGGCCCTGTGTAAAGTGGTTTAATTGAAGATATATGACGAAACTAGGACCGCTCGGTTGTTTCTATTTTCACCCATATAGGTACATACATATCGGAATTCCTATCGTGTTGCATTCAACAAGATAGACAATATGGTACTTGAGTCCCTCTATTCCCTACTTCATATAATCAAGTAGAATCGCAACATCAACTATGATAACCTTAACATACATTGTTATAATCACCTCTTTCATCATTAACTATATATATGTAGCCTATTTCACCAACATTGCAAAGCATACTTACCTAGCAAAGTATACTTTGAGGGAGAAATTAAGTTGAAACTGATTCCAGTGGTTCAATGATATAACAAGTATGCGATATGTTTTTACAGGAAACTCATTATAGGAATAAATGGCCTTTCTGTGGAATTTATCGAGGCATAAACTTGGAAAAGTCGCGGGAATACTGGACGAAGCGATAAAAAATTACAATTTTCGAAAAAAAAATGAAAAAAAATAATTTTTTTTTTAATTTTTTTTTCGAAAATTGTAATTTTGTAAGGCCTCGTCCAGTATTCCAGCGACTTTTCCAAGTTTATATCCCCGATAAATTCAACAAAAAGGCCATTCATTCATTATAGTTCCAGCATTTAAAATACATTCATCAAGAAAAGGTGTTTATTTTCCGTTTTCTTAATAATTATTTTAACTGCGCCTCACGGTTACGGAAAGTAGTTTGGCGTGGGAGTTTATTGGGATATCGATTTTGGACAGAGACTTGCTACGGGCCAATCAAATGTTAGGGAATTGTGTAAATATTTTTTTGCTGGAATTATTCAGTAATAACAATAGAAAATGAGTGGGAAACTGACTTAGGGGACAGAATAGTTCTTTAGTCTGTATTCTGTTTAATTTTACTTTAACATATTATATTCTTAAATGCACAGAAATAATTTGTAAAATTCAGGCAATTAAAATTGAGTAAACAATAAAGAGATTCTGCCTACCAATGTATATGGACCAAATATCGAAGTTTATAAAACAATTATTAAAAATAATATACCTGAAGTTGCCAACAATAACCACGAAGCAAACCCTAACACGTTATGGGAGTTAAGTAAAGGAACAATCAGAAAGGAAACTATACAATATACTACCAAAAGTATTAGAAAAGATAAAACGAACGAAACTAAATGTTCAATCACCTGAAGCAATCAATGAATTAAATAATTGTAAAGTCGGTCTCGAAGAAATTTACAAAAGACGAACAGAGAGTATTATTTTTCGGTCGAAAATAAATTGGGTGGAGGCTGGTGTAAATGTAAACTTGTTACAGGCAAGAAACACATTTTACTAGAATAAAAACTTTATTATGAAAAAACTGTATAAGAAAATATAATGTACAGATTATAATTTTAATGTTTTCTCAAATGATTATGATAATAAATTAAATGATGAGAAGAAGCATAAGTGTGAAGCTGACATGGTTGAGTTGAAGTAAGGATCAGCTGTGCTATTCTAAACTCTATGCTGGGCAATATGCTTATATGCCTTATATTTTATCATTATTTACAATAGTCGTAGTTGATTGTAAACAATGTTTGTAACCTGTAAATATATGTTGTTAAACTACTTGTAATTCATGTATTGTTTGTATGTGACTATGAATGGAAATAATTTTAATTATGTACCGATATCGGTGAAAATTGATACAACCCAACGTCCTAGTATCGACATCGAATTTATCGGGGTATCAACTTGGAAAAGTGGACGAAGCGATAAAAAAATACAATTTTCGAAAAAAAATAAAAAAAATAAAAAATATTTTTTTATTTTTTTTTATTTTTTTTTTTCCCCAAAATTTTAATTTTTTAAGGCCTCGTCCAGTATTCCCGCGACCTTTCCAAGTTTATATCCCCGATAAATTCAACTAAAAGGCCATTCATTCCTTATAATTCCAGCATTTGAAATACATTCATCAAGAAAAGGTTTATTTTCCGTTTTCTTAAGAATTATTTTAAGGCCTCGTCGTTATTTTAAGGCCTCATTTAAGGTCAAATAAACCACTTTACACAGGGCCATAATGAAAACACGTTTTTATTTTTTATAGTACTTTTTGTCAAAACATACTGATATGCCCCTTTAATCTACGATAATCAAACTAGATGTTTGCTGAACATTGCATTACCATAATTGATTTCCACTTAATATACTTTGAACCCGCTATAGCGGTTTATGCAAAAAGTGCAGATCCAGATGAGCCGGCTCGTAACGAACCGTCTCATCAGGATCTGCACTTTTTGAAAGTAATTTTGTTCTTAGAACAAAAACACCCCCTTTTCATAAATGGACGAATCTGAAAATCATTTTGTGACCATTGGATTGGTCGGAACATTAGCATATCAGAGTCCATTCCAGTTCCTTATGGTTGAAAGGGTTAATATACGTTTGGTAGTAACTGTAACGAATATTTTCATGTACATATATATCGTTTATCTAGTATATCGATACACCTGTATGCTCATTGTTGACAGCTGCACGTTCGTGATTGCACGTAGTCCTGTCAACATGTGTGGAACAGTGGGGGGGGGGGGGGGGGCCGTTTCACTAAACTTCTTACGACTAAAATGTTCGTAAGTGCAAATTTAGGATCGTCTGGAAATATCAATTGATGGATTTACATTTATTGAGCATAGGCTGCATATGCAGCCTATGCTCAATAAATGTAAATCCAATAATTGTTTACAAGAAATATTGTTAATGTGAAATTTACAGACTATCATAAGTTTGCACTTACGAACATTTTAGTCGTACGACGTTTAGTGAAACGGCCACCAGATACACTACCGACGGCACTAACCTTGCCAATATTTGTCAATTGTTTTCATTCATAATGATTGAATATTGTGCTTGAAATCAAGCAGATCGATTGTCTGACCCTGATCTGTGTTACAGCTCCGGCTCAGCCAATCAAACTGCTTGATTGAGAGTTGAGATTGCACATACATGTTGACATCTGGGTAAGATAAACGTTTGCTGTCGTTTAACATATTAAATAAGCCGAAAACCCTCCCGCGCTTGCCAATTTCAACTGTACACGTGATCGTACATCTTGATCACGGTCTCATAATTCCAGCACAAAAATATTTACACAATTCCCTAACATTTGATTGGTCCGTAGCAAGTCTCTGTCCAAAATATATATCCCAGTAAACTCCCACGCCGAACTACTTTCCTTAACCGTGAGGCGCAGTTAAAATAATTATTTCAAAAAACGGAAAATAAACGCATTTTCTTGATGAATTTATTTAAAATGCTGGAATTGTAAGGAATGAATGGCCTTTTTATGGAATTTATCGGGGATATAAACTTGGAAAAGTCGCGGGAATACTGGACGAGGCCTTCCGGCCTTCGTCCAGTATACCCGCAACTTTTCCAAGTTTATACCCCATAAATTCCACAAAAAGGCCATTCATTCCTATAGTATTACTGTCATCGAGTCACACGCAACGTTATAGCCGTTTTGCCCATATATCCTACTTATCATGAGATGTCACATAATGCCATTAGTTTCAATAAAACATCCTTATCGTGACACTAATCATTACAACGGACGCGGCGGAAGTAATTAATAACAGCATGCTTCCTCACAGTTGCACGTATACATTCTTCTATCAGAATGAACTAGCTAGGTTAAATTAAGGACCCGTGGGGCCCCTGATCATCCAATGGTTCATGCATAATTGCTTCGTAAACATGGTAAATGTGATGAGATATAAGCGTAACATACCTGTGAACATGTTCTTCTTACTATATCCTACACAGTGCATGGAGTTGCCATGTCGGCCATCTTAGCGTGTACAAGCCTTCGGCCAGTTTTAACTCTTATTGCGTTTGACACACACCACTAATAATATGACAAACACATGAATAAAATTGAGTACAACATGATGGGGATACATTAGACTACAGCGTGCTATGCCTTGTTTTCATCAAATTTATATATAAAGTCTGATATCGGAATGGTTTGTTGATCCTTTGTTAAAATGTTTGAGAATTCAGTAAAGACTGTGAAACAATAAGAACAATACACAATGCTGTATATATATACATGTATTACCATACATACTGCATCGATTCCAGGTGACTTGTAAGCAATTATCCGAGTGTATTGCTACTACTGTCTACTTGACTGCTATGCGAGGCTTTTACCTGTGCCAGATGTACTTCTAATAATAGACAGTGCTTCAGTTTGACATTTTACACATTGCATATTTGTCCATTGCATACTTAGTGAGTGATGGTAGAAAAGATAAGATAACTAGCGTTGTGTGTAGTCTGCTGAAATAATATTTATAGGACGTTGTCGTCCTTTCTATCTGGGAAGTATTGCACCAAATGTTATTAGATTTTCTGCCATATTATTGGCTGTACGTGTCAAATGCTCCAAGTGGTGAAACTATCCGATAGCATGTACAAACTAAAACAGCGGAGATGGCAACTCAATTCTTGGTATAATATACTCTAAGAAGAACAGGGTCAGACATAATTTAGATAGATATTCAGTCACATGTATGATTCTACTACATTTTAAATATAAGGTCATATTCTATATTGTCAGTCCTTAACCGCCTCATCGCCTCCATTTAATGCACACATTTCAACTGTATCGCAGATACTAGTAATTTCGGAAACAAACGGGCCAACGGCCATTGGCCTGACACATTTTGTGCTCAAATTCCCGGATTCGGAAGGTCTTCAAGCCAATTCTGTTCTGGCTTACACATGCTTTGTTTATTACAGCGTCACCTCTATTGAAGGTACAGCCAGTTTGGACTGAAGAGACACTTTGAAAGCTGAACAAAAGTACTTCCCAAGTTCTATAATATATGCTAGGCATCAGGCAGGTACCATTTACTTACCTAATTGGCGGCTCACCAACCGGCCATATCAGACCGATCGGAGGTTCGAACCACCGACCTCCCGATTGCGAGGCGGATGCATTATTCTTAATTTTAACGTCATATTTGGTTACTTACCTTTGTCAAACCATCAGAAAATGTTCTGTAAATATATTTTATCCCGTCAACACAGTGTGTATGTGCCGTGAAACACGGTGCCGTGAAACATTTTTGATATCCAGTCAATACTATTTTTGCATTTTACAGCCATTTGTAGGTGTTGACCGAATAAATAGAATAGTAGGTTAGTGCCGTGAATGGGAAAAAATATCTGGCGCGGCACGGAAACGGGATGTGCTCGGCAGAGCCTCGCCCATCCCGTTTCCTGAGCCTTGCCAGATATTTTTTCCCATTCACGGCACTAACCTACTATTCTCTATCTATTTTCCTTATTTCTAAACCAAAGTATATGTTGTGACCATTCATTTGAACCGTCTCGGCGAGACGGTTCAAATGAGTGGTCACAACATATACTTCTGATGAGAAATAAAGAAATTCTTGAGCCTTGCCGGATATTTTTTCCCATTCACGGCACTAACCTACTATTCTCTATTTATGAACACATCGCTGGTTGCTGTTAGCATGGTACACAAAACAGTTGGTATAACTAACGTGCGTAGCATCTGAAAGCGTGTTTCACGTACTTTAACAGAGTTTAAACGTGGAGCACGCTTTCGGACGACATTTTGTCAAACAATAAACGCAACGCCTCATGGTTTAGTTACTTAAATAACACGTCGGGTGTTCCGTAATCATTGATGGTCATACTCTCAGTGACCAGTAATCACGACACAATTATAAGGGATAGCAGTAAAAGGGGACAGGAAAGGGGCTCTGCCTTCTTTGTACACATAGCTGTCCTCAGCCAGATATATATGTGGATATTTTTGTAGATGTTTGCTATCACCACATGTACACATTTGGAGTAACGCTCGTCTAGCATTAAATGAGAGTTACACTACTGGGGACGGTTTCACTAAAATGTGTACGACTAAAATGTTCGTAAGTGCATATTTAAGATCGTCTGGAAATTTCAATATGCAGCCTATGCTCAATAAATGTATATCCAATAATTGTTTACAAGAAAATATTGTTAATGTGAAATTTACAGACTATCATAATTTTTACGAACATTTTAGTAATACGAAGTTTAGTGAAACTGGCCGCTGACGTTTATATGCGACACACTCTCCTACTTTGGTCGTGAAGTTTCGATAACAGTTCCAGTATAATACAGCATCAGCATCAGCGAAACTCGGTGAATCTAAACAGGACGAACACAAACCACAACAACATTTCAAATATAAATGAACCCATTCACCCCTAGGTAACTGGGTTGGATTTTGATATGTTAATTTTGCAACCAATCCTATTGTCACAAAATGATTTTCAGACTAGTCAATTTATGAAGAAAAGTGTGTTTTGGTTTCTAAAAAATATGCAAATTACTTGATGAGATGGCTCGTTACGAGCCGGCTCATCTGGATCTACACTATTAACACTTTAAGCTTTTTTAGGTTAAAGTCTTGTTACAATGGGGTCATTATATTGTAAGTATTTTTAGTCGTTCGGTTTTTTCATGCGGGCCAACTATTTTATTGTCACGGATTTTTTTTGAGTCGTTCTTCCTTTTCAATAACGCACCAGCGTGGAACACACGAGGGCAATTTTGTTGTCAGTAAACTTGTGGTATTTAAAATTAAATAATGGACAATTGTAATTGCCAATACCACTATACAGGCATGTGGTGTTAAACATGTTAAACAGATATTGTAACAACGTACTGAAATAGTCGATATATGAAGCATTGTTTTTGAAAGGACAGTCATGCTCAATGATGTATTATTGGGAATATACTACTTGCGCAGCGCATGAGGAGAATATATAGAGAATAGTATGTTAGTGCCGTGAATGGGAAAAATATCTGGCAAGGCTCAGGAAACGGGATGGGCTCGGCTCTGCCGAGCACATCCCGTTTCCGTGCCGCGCCAGATATTTTTTCCCATTCACGGCACTAACCTACTATTCTATTTATCCCGTCAACACCTACAAATGGCTGTAAAATGCAAAAATAGTATTGACTGGATATCAAAAATATTTCACGGCACCGTGTTTCACGGCACATACGCACTGTGTTGACGGGATAAGTATTTAACTTGGGAAATGTTACTACATACAGCCCGGATTTGTTCCTGGTTACACAAACGAACAATTACATATTGTTTATAGAACGTCTGGACATCATTTTCGCTTTCATAATTAGAAAATATGTTGAAAGCTGAATATTTAAAGGTAAATGCCCACTCAGTAGGTACAAAATGTACCTTTATATCAAGGACAACATCTGAGAATTTTTCTGGCAATATAAGCATTCATTTACCATTACCACACGTATTGATTGGCATTATTATACATTTTATATCAGACGTAAATGTCCACACTGATAGCAGGGGCGATAACCGTGTTTCCTTAAACTGTTAACTTGCTTTTACTATTTATTCGCTGTATTTATGTGTTGGTGTGCAATGATCATATTTTATAATCTGTCGGAAGTATTATTTTTTCAGGTGATGCATTTAATTAGTATAAATAATTAAAATATATCGTGTCTCATTTGCATATGAAGATAGCCTGATACCACCGCGAGTCACTATCAGTAAAGCAAATATTACTAAATTATTGTATTATATACCTACCCATGAAATACATAATTATACGATGTAAATAAAAGCCATATGTTCTCATCGATGAAATAAACATCTTCCGGTGAACATAGGACTACTTCCGCTATCTATATTCATAACGCGCACCTGCATAGGCTGCACATACACATTCATTACCGTATACAGTCTAAAAAACAGCAAATGTCCATGGAGCGGTATATAATAAATAGAATATTCATATTTTTGCAACGAATATGACATATATGTTCATCGAGTGGTGTGGATTGTCCATATTTCACGAGTGCCGTTAGGCACTCGTGAAATATGGACATTTCACACCACGAGATAGAGAATATCCTCTATTCGTGAAATATGGACATTTCACACCACGAGATAGAGAATATCCTCTATATATCTGTATAGCTGGAAGTTGCAATATTGTGACGCGATTATTCATTTATTTATTTCTTGTAAAGAACATGTTGTGTCTACTGAGTGGGCATGTACCTTTAACTTAGGGAATGTTGCTACATACATGTAGAGCCCGGCTTTGTTCCTGGTTCCACAAACGAACAATTGTCTATTGTTTACAGAACGTGTGGACATCTTTTTCGCTTATATAATTATAATTTGTTTTGGAAAGCTGAATATTTAAACTGAACATTTTAATGGTGTTTCGTGTACAAAACGAACGGTTTTCGTTTCTATGCATATCGTTGTACACAACGATCGTTTTCACTTCGTTTTCCATTCGTTTTCGTTTGTTTCGTTTGGGAACTTCAGCTTCGGACAAAGTGTTCAATGTGATGTTGCTACACACGTCTAAATTGCGTTTGTGCTTCGACGCAAACCATTCGATTACTGCGTTGGCCTGATTGGTTTCACTCCCTTATTAACTGGAATGGATTTTGATATGTCAAGTTTGCAACCAATCCAAGAATCACAAAATGATTTTCAGACTAGTCCATTTATGAAAAGGGGGTGTTTTTTGTTAAAAAATACGAAAATTACTTGCAAAAAGTTCAGATCCTGATGAGACGTCTGGATTTACACTGTTTGATCAGACTCTGTAGTTTTGAAAGGGTTAATTAGCACATCATGTTGTATCTGTCTGTGTTCCGGGGTCAATTAAAATCTGTGCTACAGGTGCCACACTGTAGTAGAATTTCAAATGTGTCTGTGAAATCGGGCTTTTGGAATGTGTGACCAATGTCACTCATGTTCGAATAGCACACACCCAAGGCCTGATAATACGGAGCCCAGCAGGGGACAGGGATTTTTTTTTATTAATTCGTTCCGACGAAATAACAATTCGTTCCGACGAAATAACATTTCGTTCTCTCAATTTAACAATTCGTTCCCTCGAATTAACAATTCGTTCCCTCGAGTTAACAATTCTTTACCACTATATAACAATTCGTTCCGCGGGAACGAATTTTTAAATTGTTAAATTGATCTGGATATACACTGGTCGAAAATCCCATAAGCCCCATTTCACCAGGCAACAGCCACATATGGCTACGTCATGGGAGGTCATTTAATTAATTATCCATGCACAATTGTGATAATCTGTAAATGTATTCTTGTAAACAATTATTGGATATGCAGCATATGCTCAATAAATGTAAATATATCAATTGAATTTTCCAATTTTATTAAATTTGAACTTACGAACGTTTTAGTCGTACGAAGCTTAGTGAAACTGTCCCCTGGTGCGCAGTCTGACATGGGGCTACGCTGGGCGTAAATGTCGTAAGGTCCCAATTTCCAGTCGTTAGCCCAAATGACCTTTAAGCCACTGGCGTATGACAGTAGCGTACATGTATGACGGTAAATCACTGATGACTGTGATAAAGCATGTAGTGTATCCGGGTGATCTATTTCCCCGTGATGACTGGGTTCAGACACAGTGAATATTTGCTTTTGATGGTTCCCGAACGAAACAAACGAAGACGAACAGTAAACGTAAATAAAATGATCGTTTTGTACAACGATACCTGTAGACACGAATATCGATCACTTCTTTCTGTGCGCGAAAACGATAATTTCGGACGGAAACGACCGACGTTTACATAGTCTCAGATTATTTAAACGTCCGTCGTTTTTTTTCAACACATGTCGTGTCTTTTTTTCAACGAATGTCTTGTCATATTTTTTGATAATTAAACTAACGAAAATCGTGTGAAAACGATGTACAGTAGAACCTCTCTAAACCGGACAAATTTACATGGTTTCATTGTAATATATTTCATTGTCGAGTCTGTACATGATTGAAAATACAAAAATAGTTCACAGAGTTCTTAATTACAGTTGAATCTCTCTAAACAGGACACCATGTATGTTATTATTTTTAGGTATCGCCATTTTATTTATATGTTTTTAGAAGCATCAATTATGGATGTCGGTCGCCATTTTTGCGGACAGTTTTATTCACCGGGACTCGTGTACTTATTATGTGGTAAAAAACGGAACTTTTATAAACGGTTATAATTGATATTACATAATACCTATTTTGATGGTAAATGCATCAAGTTAAAGGTATGATGTCTCTGTTCTCCAATTTGGTATATATTATGTATTTCAACGAAGTCACGCCACAGATCAAGATTGTTAATGAGGCTGCATCATCAGTGTGGGACAGGCACACTTTCCTACTTTTTGTTTCTAGCGATACAGTTTCAGTTCTTTCAGTACTTTGATTTCTATTCCTCCGCGAGGGGTGTGTCCATATTAAGGCTATGCTAATAATTATTGTGTCCAAACTCGCGTAGGAGTAAACTGGTTTGCAAGTCTCCCGCGGACAAATTAGCGCCAACTCCCACGCTCACAAATATTGATACTGCGAACACATTATTCACAATTAGATTAACGTCTTCTATGGCTGGCACAGGGACACCAACACATTGTCCAGAGTTATTGTCCTACATACGATCATTACATATACTCATAATGTACAATGGCTAAGCCACGTGTATATGTTTAGAGTGGGGTCAGCGTGTAAATGCACACACGAACGAACACGACAGGTTGGTTCCAACCTGTCGTGTTCGTTCGTGTGTGCACATACACGCTCACCCCACTATCACATGAAAACCTTGTTATGCCTTGCTGTAACCCATTTCATATAAGTGATATGATACACGTGCAATAACACATGGAGCAGATGCGATTGGCTAGCCGCATCACATTAATTAGTTAAGTTTGTACATGTATTCCTATTAAGCGCTAAGGTTTTGCTAAAGGAACAAGAGCCATGTGTTCAAAATTGACCTTCGTAGTAATGGCTCCACAAAACAATGATGGTTTGACGTTGACCTCGACATGTTTTAAATGGCATTAAACGCATCAGCGACTTACTAGAATTGTAAGAATGTGTTCCAATTCGATAGTATGGAATGTATGTACCTATAAATGAAATTAACTTATAATATGGCATATTTCTAAAACTAGTTCTTTTTTCTGCGGAGATTTTCAACTAGATGCGTACAGTAGGGTCAGCGTGTAAGTGCACACACGAACGAACACAACAGGTTGGTTCCAACCTGTCGTGTTCGTTCGTGTGTGCACTTACACGCTGACCCACTGTATATAATCAAGGCGTCTAATCACTGAAACTTAATGGCTATCTCCATGTATTCGTATCTTTTGAGAGTAAAGAAGATGCGATAAACATAATATATTTATTAACTCGATTCTATTTCATATGAAAATGATGAAACAGCAATTATATGCACCTTGTCATAGCGCAAATACCCCCGAAACATGGAATCATAGCAACACCCGTCGGTGTTTGCGTCCTAGTAGATATAACCGTTCAGGAGTTATTTCGAGAAATTCCGAAAGATGGCGTCACATTCGTCAATCCACCAGAATATCCCACATTTTAACTTGAAATTGCTGGAAATATAGAAATATGTGATTCACTCTGGGTTTAGTTGGTTGAATGAGGTGCACTCGGTTTTCGTATACTTAGGCTGGATGTTGTTGCATTTAGTTGCATTTCGCACGTACAGTGGAACCCCTCTAAACCGGACACTCAGGAAAATATAGACGTTCACCTTAGATGTGTTTCGCTGTTATGCATCTCAGATTACAATGACTTTTCATGATTGCAAAACACTAGAATGTGTCATGAAGTGGTCACATGTCTGATTTACAGTGGAACTTCTCCAAACCGGACACCCTGGGGACCTCCCAGGGTGTCAGGTTTGGAGAGGTTCCACTGTACATGTATCATGTGATGATCCGTAGTTCTAGGCTATAGTCTGTTTCACGAAAGCTGCCCAAATTTTACGGCCATATAAACAATTAAAAAACAATATTATTTTCGATAATATTAAATTAAAGGAAAATTTAAGAATGCGCCTTCTTTTTATTTCGTGAAATTCGGTCAAATATTGATTTTATTACGAAAAATTGATTTCTCTATGGGAATTTAACATGGGGGGAAAAGAGGTAAGGCAGTGTGGGAGGAGCCAAAAAAACGAAAACATTTGGAAATTGACTCCGAAACCTGACTAGATAGCTTGTATATGATCTAACTAAGAAAACAAAAGTTAAATTTTAAAAATCGGTCCAGTATTTCTAAAATTCAAAAAAAAATCCCCATGTTAAATCCCCATAGACATCTTCACTCCACTCCGTGAAGATGTCTATGGGGATTTAAAATGGGGAAATTGTTTTTTCGCAATAAAATAAATATTTGACCAAATTTCACGAAATAAAAAGAAGGCTGATTCTTAATTTTTCCTTTAATTTAATATTATCAAAAGAAATCTTGTTTTTGAATTGTTTATAGAGCCGTACAATGTGGGCAGCTTTCGTGAAACAGACAGTAGTGATCAAAGGCGGCACATAGGTGTGGATGTATATGTAGATTTAACACGGGTAAGTCTCAAAACATAGTTCACTAATTTCTCCAGTCAAAGTGCAAATAACCAGGGGCCTGTTTCACTTCGTACTTTGTAAACAATTATTGGATTTACATTTATTGAGCATAGGCTGCATATGCACCTATGCTCAATAAATGTAAATCCATCAATTGAAATTTCCGGATGATCCAAAATTTGCTTACGAACATTTTAGCCGTACGAAGTTTAGTGAAACGGACCCCAGCATTGAGATGCATTCGTTCTGATGTTTTATGTAACGGTAATAGTGAACAATACTAATAGTGTCTGTACAATGTAAACGGTAATATTGTCTGTACAATGTAATATCAGATTGTAAACCGCAAAGCACCATGATGTACATACAATGTTACGGTAACAATGCTAATTACTAGTATCAGCATTGAATTATGCTCGTCTGGCAATTATCAGCAGCAAGGTTATAAACCAACAATATCAATGTAATGTTCTCTGAGAGTAGTCTCTGTGCGCAATCCGGAAGTGATGCAGTTTGCGCATGGCGAATATCCACACAGTCAGGTAGTTCATTGCAGCATGTGGTGGTGTGACGCTGTAATACGAAACTGGTTTAAATAATATGTATTTATTTAGCTGCAATGGACGATATCATGATCATACGGAAGCCAATTAGGGCCACTTCACTTTTTTTTAATTTCCATTTATTCAAGATGTTTTAGTTGAATTTTCAAGTTCTTTTCTTGAATTCAAGAAAAGAACTTGAACATTCAAGAAAACATCTTGAAAACAAGATGTTTTCTTGAAATTTCAAGTTCTTTTCTTGAATTTTCCACGACCCTCCACGACCCTCCGCCCCATTACGTGCGGTCCCAAAGTCAAGGTCACGGACTTAGGGCGTTCAGAAATTTAAAATTGAGGTAAATTTCTTATATGTTTTGTTTCCTTTCGCGCAGTGTATTCGATTATTTGGCTGTCAGCAGGGACATCCGTGTGCGGACATTGCTAGTTTTATGATAGTATCAGAGATAAAAACTTGCATTTTCTATTCATCGAACAATTGTCTAAATTCTGAACATTTCCCCAACTTACACTGACTAACGTGTAATCAATATTCATTACCTACTTCGTGCCATATTCTGTATATAATAAGTTCTGCGGATGATAGTATATCGAGTTAAATAACAAGCTGTCCCGATTACGAACAACTGCAGCGTGTTTGCATTCATGTCGACCGTGATCAAGTTACACCACTGGTCAAGTATACACCCACTAATTGCGCTAATCTTGTCAATATTCATGTCATTGTTTTATTTCAAAATGCTTGAATATTGTGCTTGAAATCAAGCAGCTTGATTGGCTGAACCTGAACGTTGACATCTGGGCCGTGTTTAACGCCGGCCGTGTACTATTGTCTGCCGACTGTTGGCTATTAAACACATTAAATCTAAAAATATTTAAGTGTAGCTATTTTTTCATAACAAAAGTCTCCCTCCCCCAAAAATATTATTTGATGAAATTCAATCAAATATTGATTTTATTGCGAATAGGAATTTAACATGGGGGGCTAAAAATATAATGTTTTTTAAGAAAAAATAATTTCTGGACGATTTTCAAAATTTAAGTTATGTTTTATTAGTTACATCATTTTCGAGCTATCTCGCAAGGTCTCGGATTCAATTGAAAGTTTCCTCTTTTCTTGCAGTTTTTCGACCGTCCTTCTCACTCTCCATTTCCTTTTTGTCCCATGTTAAAGTACTTACATATAATTCCAGCACAAAAATATTTACACATTTGATTGGTCCGTTGCAAGTCTCTGTCCAAAATTTATATCCCAGTAAACTTTATGCCGAACTACTTTCCGAAACGTTGAGGCGCAGTTAAAATAATTTTTAAGAAAACGGAAAATAAACACATTTTCTTGATGAATTTATTTCAAATGCTGGAATTATAAGGAATGAATGGCCTTTTTGTGGAATTTATCGGGGATATAAACTTGGAAAAGTCGCGGGAATACTGGACGAGGCCGGAAGCCTTTTTGTGGAATTTATCGGGGATATAAACTTGGAAAAGTCGCGGGAATACTGGACGAGGCCTTCCGGCCTTCGTCCAGTATTCCCGCGACTTTTCCAAGTTTATACCCCGATAAATTCCACAAAAAGGCCATTCATTCCTATATTAAATATTTTTTTCGATTGAAAATGTTTAATAGCCACAAGTTGGTTGTCAGCAAAACGTGGAACAGACAATATCACATCTTTGATACATTTTCGAGTTTTGTTTCTGCATTTACACAGCACATGAGCAATGTATGGACATGAGGATGTGATAACCCAGTTAGATCACGTTCGTCCGCATGTACGATCGATAAGCTAGCGGATTATCTCCTCGTACATGCGGACGAACGGTAATCTAACTGTGGCGTAGAATAAGCCCATCACTCGTGTACGATCTTCCATTTCCTTAGCTGGTTCCAATTCTCCTATGGGGAAAAGGCTATAATTAAGATCGCTTACCAGCTAATACAGGCCGGATTTCATTTCCTATTAACACGAAAATGGCTACTCGCGTCAGGCCAGTAATTGTTTCAATAAACAATAGGTTCCGTTTTCTCGCCTTATTGATTTACAAGCTCATATCGTCGTAGATTTCCTGGATTTTTTTGCGCAATAACAGAACGGAGATTGGGTAGCGAGAACAAGAATTGTCTGTACCAGAATAGACGCCAATTTCTGCTCGTTGTAATTCACGAGGGCCGATCAAACACGTTCCTGGCCACGAGTATGCTGTACCGGAATAGACGTCAATTTATGTTCCTTGCAATTCATGAGGGCCTATCCAACACGTTCCTGGCCATTTGGTATGCTGTATCAGACTAGACGTCAACGTCTACTCGTTGTAATGCACGAGGGCCGATCAAACACGTTCCTGGCCATTGGTATGCTCTACCAGAATGGGCCCCAAAGTCTGCTCGTTGTAATTCACGAGGGCCGATCGAACATGTTCCTAGCCGCTACTGTAGTATGCTGTACCAGAACATATGTTAAATTATGCCTCTTGTAACTCACGCGGGCCGCCGTCAAGAACGTTAATGGCCACTAACTAGCCATAAGCGCTTGCATTGAACTTGCATAAGCGCTTGCATTGAAATGTCAACGTTTCTGACCATCTATTGGCAATGCCAACTCGTAATTAAGCAGTTTGACTCAATCAAGCTGCTTTACTTCAAGCAAAATGTCAAGCATTATAGGAATGAATGGCCTTTTTGTTGAATTTATCGGGGTATAAACTTGGAAAAGTCGCGGGAATACTGGACGAAGGCCGGAAGGCCTCGTCCAGTATTCCCGCGACTTTTCCAAGTTTATATCCACGATAAATTCAACAAAAAGGCCATTCATTCTTTATAATTCCAGCATTTGAAATAAATTCAAGAAAATTTGTTTATTTTCCGTTTTCTTAAGAATTATTTTAACTGCGCCTCACGGTTACGGAAAGTAGTTCGGCGTGGGAGTTTACTGGGATATAAATTTTTGACAAATTAGGGAATTGTGTAAATATTGTTGTGCTGGAATTATTTTGAAATAACACACTTGACAAATATTGGTAAGAGTAGTGCAGGCGGTGGTGTGTGAGATAGCCACTCCTTATACGGACACATTTACGTTTGGTAATTTTGATTGTACAAACCAACACTCATGATGTTCAGGTATTACACTATCCATAAGTATCTCAGAAGTACACCAGCGCCTGGGCTAATCTTCCAAATAGTTCTCAATTTAAAAATACCTGAATACTGTGCTTGAAATCAAGCAACTTGTTTGGCCGAGCCTGAACTGTGCTACAGCTCTGGCTCTGCCAATTAAACTGCTTGACTGGGAGTTGGCATTGTCAATAGCATTTCATTACCTATTAGTTTGTAACAATCTTAAACATTCAAGAGAACAAAATATAAAGCCACATTACTACAAACGTCCGAATACATATATTTATCCCGTCAACACAGTGCGTATGTGCCGTGAAACACTGTGCCGTGAAACATTTTTGATATCCAGTCAATACTATTTTTGCATTTTACAGCCATTTGTAGGTGTTGACGGGATAAATAGAATAGTAGGTTTGTGCCGTGAATGGGAAAAAATATCTGGCGCGGCACGGAAACGGGATGTGCTCGGCAGAGCCTCGCCCATCCCGTTTCCTGAGCCTTGCCAGATATTTTTTCCCATTCACGGCACTAACCTACTATTCTCTATATATACATTTGAAAAATTGATGAACACCAAAAACATGACAGACTCTATGTAACTTTATACAACATATTATTACAACTGAAAACACATACATATCTATGAGATTTTCATGTGCGAATATTAGTATAAATATGGCGTCTTTCCTTGTTGTACATATGCATAACACGTATATGCACATGCAGTATGTACATACGTGTTGAATACCTTGAACTTTTACATACATGATTTAATAATTAATAACATGGTTCTTTCTGCAAAGCAGGATAGACAAACGTGTGTCATATACATTTATGTAATACTGTTAGCAAGTGTTTTGAACGTTTACATGTACAGTAGGACCCCTCTAAACCGAACATTCGTTTCACACTTAGTTTCACTAAGCTTCGGACGACTAAAATGTTCGTAAGTACAACATTATGATAGTCTGTCAATTACACATTAACAATGTTTTCTTGTAAACAAGTATTGAATTTACATTTATTGAGCATATGCTGCATATGCAGCCTATGATCAATAAAGGTAAATCCATCAATTGAAATTTACAGACGATCCTAAATTTGCACTTACGAACATTTTAGTCTTACGAAGTTTAGTGAAACGGGCCCCTGATCTAGACACACACCTGTGTGGCATGCCATTCGCTGTGCCAGTCACTGCATGCATATACATATAGCGACATACCCGGTGTGCTCTATAACGACCGTATTCATATTAGTTTGCATGTACACCAGTCATTGGGCAATGGTGACTTACATGTATAATAGGGAAGTCACTCAATCGCGTGGCCGCCTTTGCCCGGTGGCTGGCGTACCGACAAGTGTGGGATTCACACATATGATTCCATAGTTGGTGTGGTATTGGATGGGAGCGAGTGCCATGTGGCAGTGTATTTTCCAATTAATTACATGTATGATGCATTGTATTCCAAATTCTTACTGTATTATTAATATATATGATACTTTATAATTCACATTTGAATCGTATCCATAATATACTTTGTTACAGTCGTTATAGCATACGCTCTCGCTTGGTTTACAACTACGATATTGGCAGTGCAAATATGATATTGACAAAATCAGTCAATGGTAACCAACCCGAGTCTCCATCTCCATACGTAACTTTGAAATAATGCAACTCTGGTATTTCAACACTGAACATCGTCCTCCCCCATAAAAAGCGTATATAAAATATGGATACATGCACTACACTCTTCTGGCAATCTTCATATGGGTCGGCTACTGATGGAGGATCTATTGGCACGTGCGTGACTGGTGTAGATACTATTGGAATGAATGGCCTTTTTTTGGAATTTATCGGGGGTAAAAACTTGGGAAAGTCGCGGGAATACTGGACGAAGGCCGGAAGGCCTCGTTCAGTATTCCCGCGACTTTTCCAAGTTTATATCCCCGATAAATTCCACAAAAAGGCCATTCATTCCTTATAATTCCAGCATTTGAAATAAATTCATCAAGAAAATGTGTTTATTTTCCGTTTTCTTAAGAATTATTTTATCTGCGCCTGACGGTTACGGAAAGTAGTTTACTGGGATATAAATTTTTGACAGAGACTTGCTACGGGCCAATCAAATGTTAGGGAATTGTGTAAATATTTTTGTGCTAGAATTATTGATCGGTGTAGTTTGTTATGGGGCTGCACTGGTCGCGTTTGTCATAGTGTACCTTTGGTCAGCCGGGGCTCACATGCACTATATTCGATACTTAATTATTGTGCCTGCAAATTTACTATACACGTGTGTTCTACATTATGTATGCATGCACAGACAACATATAAATTTCATAATTTAACGATGGTGACATTATGGCATGACTCAGCATGGGAAACACATCTTGTTCATGAATTGTGAATCTGCTGTTGTCTATATCAGCTTCGATATTCAAGGGCCAGCAGTTTATATGCTGACCAAATTGCGTACTTGCTCGAGTTGATCTGAGTGAGTATGCACTGGTTGTCATGGTGAATGCTGAACAGCGAAGGCCCAGGGTTCCGTTTCACTAAACTACGTACGACTAATATGTTCATAAGTGCGAATTGAAGATCGTCTGGAAATTTCAATTGATGGATACACATTTATTGAGCATAGGCTGCAGACGCAGCCTGTGCTCAATAAATGTACATCCAATAATTGTTTACAAGAAAACAGTATTAATGTGAAATTTACAGACTATCATAATTTTGCACTTACGAACATTTTAGTCGTACGAAGTTCAGTGAAACGCGCTCCTGGTCAGACTGCAGACATCAGCCGTTTGATCTGGGTCTAAGCTGTTCACGCAGAAGAACTTAGTTTCTCATGACGAGGCAGGTATACATGTATTTGTCATTGCCACACAGCCTCGTTTGTATATTTCATATTCTCACTTGCCCCTCATAATGCAATGCTAAATGGATTGAGTGTAAATAAACTGAACTGAACTAAACTGAACTGGAATGTTAGCTAATTATCTTTAAATAATTCCCCCATGATTGGGCTTACGCTCAGCAAAGGAGTACGCGTGACGTCGAGCTAGTGCACACATTGTGATATAAACGCAAAACGCTGAATGGGCGTTTCCAATATGCATTTATGGAAGGTGAAATTGTTTATAGATACTTGTAATAACGGTATATGCACACACACATATGGAAAACATAATCCGAACATTCTTATTCGATCGAACGTTAAACACAATTGATTCTGTACATTTTGCACAATAATAGTTTATTACCGTATCAAGGTGTATGCTCACGTGGTACTAACAACAACAACAAGTACCGAAACTTCCACCAGAATCCATCTGATTCAAAGTACCTATTCTTTTATATTGTCCTTATTACGTAACGGACTTTGATGAAATATGGCGCATCAAACAATATAAAAGAATACGTACTTTGAATCAGATGGATTCTGGAAGTTTCAGTACTTATTGTTGTTGTTGTTAGTACCACGTGATCATACACATTGATTACGTCATAGTAGAACGTGTATATTCAGCTAATTAACAACTGCCAACCTTCTAACTAGTTAACTACATGTACATTGTTGTTTAAATTTTGAAATTTGAATCTGGTTTTCAGCGGTCACTTCGTATTATAAAAACGTATCTTTTAACTAACATCAAACGTTTGATTGTCATTTACATTTAAATTTCCAGACAGCCTAACTATTCCATGTGCGATAAGAGTGGTTTTATCAGATTTTGATGGCAATCAAAGTAATCAATAAATGTCTGATTAAAAATCGAGCCGTCTGAACTGGGGTAATTATTTGTACCGATATGTGGCTGGAGAAAGGGCGCGTATGGCATTCCTGGCCAGCTGTAGCTCTCAATCAGCTAGCGAACTCAGGCAGCATTATAATTATTTCTACACTCTGTTAAACGTGTGGCATATGTTTTAACCCTTTGAACCCGAAGGCCCGCTATATCAGTTTATGCAAACAGTGCATATCCAGATGAGCCGGCTCGTAACGAGCCGTCTCATCAGGATCTGCACTGTTTGCATAAATTTAATATTTTTGAAAACAAAAACACCCCCTTTGCATAAATGGACTATTCTCAAAACCATTTTGTGACGGTTTGATTGGTTGTAAAATTAACATATCAAAATCCAATATGCCAGTTTCTTCGGGGTGGGAGGGTTAATGACTGAGTGTAGACCATGCAGACCCTGATCAGACTGACCTGGGTATACACTGGTCGCATTGGCCATAAGTCACACGTCTCCAAACACAGCAACATACTATCATCCATAAGGAATCGCTATGTTTTGTTTTCGTTATTTATTGCGTGATTTAATTTTGTTGGAGCCTTTCACCACGGCGACGGCGCCTGTAGCACGTGGATCTAAAGATATGCCTGACCAATTGCCATATCTACGGAGCCCCACAGGGACGTAGAATTCTTTGTTTTATTAATTAGTTCCCACGAATTAACAATTCATTCCCACAAATTAACAATTTGTTCCCGCGAATTAACAATTCGTTCCCACGAATTAACAATTCGTTCCCTCAATTTATCAATTCGTTCCCGCATGAACTAATTGTTATATCGTGGGAACTAATTGTTATATCGTGGGAACTAATTGTAATACCGTGGGAACGAATTGTTAAATTGAGGCCACTAATTGTCATTTCGTGGGAACGAATTGTTGATTCGAGGGAACGAATTGTTATATCGTGGGAACGAATTGTTAAACTGAGGGAACGAATTGTTATTTCAAGGGAACGAATTAATACAAATAAATCCATGTCCCCTGCGGGGCTCCGTGCATATTTGGGGTCCATTTCACTAAATTTCGTACGACTAAAATGTTCGTAAGTGCAAACTCATGATGTAAATTTCACATTAACAATGTTTTCTTTGTAAACAATTGTTGGATTTACATGTTTTGAATATGCAGCCTATGCTCAATAAATGTAAATCCATAAATTGGCGATCCTAAATTTGCACTACGAACATTTTAGTCGTACGAAGTTTAGTGAAACGGCCCCCTGAGTCTTTGCCAAGTATTATAGAGACTACCAGGAAAATCAGGCAAGGCTAGTGAACGCGTAGGAAATTTCGAGCCTTGTCGAGGATTATTGGATTTACATTTATTGAGCATTGGCTGCATATGTAGCCTATGCTCAATAAATGTAAATCCAATATTCTATGGTTTTCAAGCCGATCCTGATAAAATTGATATCAAAAGACGCTTTTCTGGTATTCTATTTACCATGCAACGTTTTATGCTACATAATATGCCGATATATCGCGGCTTTCGTTGAACAGAACGTTGACTTGTGCATGTTACGTCATTACACTGGCGTCTTTCATTACCGTTATGTGACGTTTTTTGACCAATGAAACGGCAGCGGATGTAAAGTCTATTTCACGAAACATGACCAAATGTTATGGCAATGGAAAAACAATATTTGTTTCGATAATATTAAATTTTAGCAACATTTACGAATGAGATTCTTTTTATGTCATGAAAATTAATGTGGTCCAATATTGATTTCATTCCGAAACATTGATTTGTCTATCATTGTCTATGGGAATTTAACATGGGGGAAAAGGAGGCGGAGGAGCTGGGGGAGGTGTAAAAAAGCGAAACATTTTGGAAATTGACTCCGAAACCTGGTTTGATAGCATGGAAATTATCAAAACAAAAGCTAAATTTTGAAAGTCGATCACTCTAACATGGGGAAAATTTTCTTTTTCGCAATAAAATCAATATTATACCAAATTGCACGAAATAAAAAGAAGGCTCATTCTTAAATGTTGATAACATTTAATATCATAAACAAAATATTGTTTTTGCAGTGTTTATATAGCCGTAAAATGTTGACAGGTTTCGTGAAACAGACTGTAGTTTAGAATCCTTTGTGACATGGACGTGCGTATCTAGTGGATGCAGGATACGACCACGTGTTACATGCACCTATGGAAGCGTCCTGGTGCGAATGCTAAAATATAGTATCTCCTAATTAGTACTTACTATCTCATAATTACGACTTAGTATCTCCTAATTAGGACTTTCTGTATCGTAATTAGGAGTATACATTATTGTTTTAGCATCTGCATCGATAGTATGTCCTAATTAGGAGATACACATTCCTAATTAGGAGATACTAAGTCCGAGATCCTATCTCCTAATTCGGACTTAGTATCTCCTAATTAGGAGTTAGTATATCAAAATTAGGAGATAAAAAGAAAAAGTATGTTAGCATTGGCACTAGGACCCTTCCATAATTACCAGTTAGACTGACTGTATTAGGAAAATACAGAACACGTTACACACATCCTGTGTATAATGTGTTGCCATCGCTTACTCATGGTGCATGATCACGTGGTTATAACAACAACAACAACAACAACAGTGGCTGAAAGTGTTGATATATTGAAAGTATTATTTGATATTTTCGTAATTTTCGTTACGTAATAAGGGCACTATACAAGAATACTTACTTTGAATCAGATGGATTCTGGAAATTTCAATACTTATTGTTGTTGTTGTTGTTAGTACCACGTGATCATACACCTTGCACGTGGATGATGCCGACAACAAACGCGTCGATAGGATGCCTGTTACCAGCCTACAACCCCGCCTGCGCTAACCTTGCCAATATTTGTAAATTTTATTTTAAAATACTTGAATATGTGCTTGAAATCAAGCAGCCTGATTGGCTGAGCCTGAGCTGTGCTACAGCTCAGGCTCAGCCGATCAAACTGCGTGATTGCGAGTTGAGATTGCAACCGCGCAGTCGGATCTGGTGATGGGCTTTTTTTTGCAATTCTGACAGCCGCGTCTGTGAACATTTTCAATTAGACTGGTTTAAAACGCCACACTATCATTTTTTTCTCCCACAGCCAGCGGAAAAATAGACGGTTTAATGCGCAAGTAATTGAATAAAGTCCATGTCTGTCATCAAGTCAGCATTTATTCCACGTTTCCAGCCCGGATTTCGGGACGTATATTGAATGATTAATGTATTGACGCTACAGTGTGCACTTTACGTGTATTTTGTCACGTGCGTGTGTCACGGCTGGCAAAACAATGACGAGCAGAGAAAAATAATACGATTAGGCCATTTCGGAGCCCAAAATAGCAGCAAATTAATGTAACATAACTTTTTCGGCCTTTCACAATGTAACACTGAAAATCATAATGCACTACTGTAATGTATAAGTATTACATGTAAATTACACCACTACAGAAAACATGTTAAGTCACCCGTACAACTTCAATGTATGATGCTTATATATTAAACATAATCTGGGCCCGGTTGCTCAAAGCTTCTGTTAGCTTAACAGACTGTTAAATCCTTAGCATTGCTAAGGATTTAACAGTCTGTTAAGCTAACAGAGGTTTTGAGCAACCGGGCCCTGACGTTTTTGTTGATATACATGATATGTATTATATTTATTAAATGAACTGACTGACTCGGCATAACTTCGTTTCGTTTCTTACAAAATCAGTAAAGTCGTTTACATGTAACACATATTATATTAAAGGGCCTACATGTAACACGCCTCGAGAGAACCACCTGCAACTATGTACGTGTTTGTCATAAGTTATTGAGGTTTAAAGTTCTGCATATTTTATGCAAATTGTCTATGACATCACAGCAATTTCATTAAGTAACGCAAAATACAATATTTGTTTTTCCATTAAAATCAGCATTACATGTATATGGAATAAAAATGTATTTTTCAAATGCGTATTTCTGTATGCAGGATCAATATATGAAACTATCCATTAGAGTGCGGGAAACGAAAATAGTAGTCTGCTGTTGTTTTATATTGTATCTTCTTCATCAATGAAAACAAGAGTTGACATCACTTTCACCAGTCAAGTCAGACCGACAAGGACTATAATGTGCATATGAAACACAACTGCATCCGATGGGTCCTTTATATTACCACTCATATAAGGCCATCTGTATATTCAATGGTCTACACTTAGAATACAGTATGCATTTATATCTCTGGTACATGTATATTTAATGTTGGGAATTGACTGCGTTACTTTCATTACCCGGTGAGTTTATACTAAACTGAAACTAGACCACCTCCCATGGACAAATACTGTATATGTATCTATACCCCCTGGTGCTTCACTCCGCGTCAACGTAAAATGTTTCACGTCGAATTAGGCGCCGAATTCCTGACGAATTCCCATTCAGCCACATTCAGAAGATACCGCATAAACACATTTTCGTCTAGTAACCGGCGCAAGCGCCGGTTACTAGACGAAAATACGTTTATGCGATAGCTCTAAATAGAGCTGAGTGGCATATCGTCAGGAAACCGATGCACCTTTCAATGTGAAACATTGTACGTTTGTTGTACTCGTGCCAGACTCTGCATCTTTAATATCTACCTGTGACATGTATTGTGTTCTGGAACATGGCGTACATTTTGAGTTGCAAATTAGAGCAGTTTTACGTTGACCTATGCACTTACACAGCCGCCTGCGTTAATCTTGCCCAATGTTTCTGAGCTCAGGCTCAGCCAATCAGACTGCTTGATTTCACGCACACTATTAAAGCATTTTGAACGGAAATAATTTACAAGTATTAGCAAGATTAGCGCAGGCGGTTGTGTATATACATGTATGTAGAATGTAGTATATATATATTATAGGAATTTATTTCAAATGCTGGAATTATAAGGAATGAATGGCCTTTTTGAATAATTTATCGGGGTATAACCTTGGAAAAGTCGCGGGAATACTGGACGAAGGCCGGAAGGCCTTGTCCAGTATTCCCGCGACTTTTCCAAGTTTATATCCCCGATAAATTCCAAAAAAAAGGCCATTCATTCCTTATAATTCCAGCATTTGAAATAAATTCATCAAAACGATGTGTTTATTTTCCGTTTTCTTAAGAATTATTTTAACTGCGCATCACGGTTACGGAAAGTAGTTCGGCGTGGGAGTATACTGGGATATAAATTTTGGACAGACTTGCTACGGGCCAATCAAATGTTAGGGAATTGTGTAAATATTTTTGTGCTGGAATTATATATATAATGAAGTATGTCTTAAAAGTGGCATATCAGGATTTCTTTTTAAATTACAATAAAAAAAAAATGTGTTTTCATCACGGTCCTGTATAAAGTAGTTTAATTGAAGATATATGGCGATACTAGAACCGCTGGGTTGTTTCTAGTTTCACATATCGGATTTCCTATCGTGTTGCGTTCGACAAGATAGAAAATCTTATATTTATGTACCGATATCGGTGAAAATCGAAACAACCCAGCAGTCCTAGTATCGTCATACATGTATATCTTTAATTAAACCACATAACACAGGGCCTTGTTGAAAACACTTTTATTTATTTTTTTATAGTTTTTTCCTCTTATGTCACTTTAATAACTCAATTGTTTGTTTCCAGGAACATGTTCCCCGACAACTTGGTGGTGGCCAGCTACAATGGGGTAAGTATCACGTGACATGCTAGACTGATATATCGAAGATTTGTTGAAGGTTCCCCAACGAAGCAAATAAAAAACGAATAGAAAACGAAGTGAAACCGATCATTTTATACAACGATATGTATAGAAACGAACTATGCATGACTACATATAGTGTATGCGAATACAATGTTTTCCTTTAAATACTAGTACATGCACCAGACTTTAAACACCTGCCGTTTCTTTCAACGCATGTCGTTTCGTTTCCATCAACGTATGTTCTGTCGTGTACACATCATTTTCACATCTTTTCGTTTTTCTATTAGAAAACGATGTTATCGTTAGTTCAAATCAACGTAAAACTCGTGTTCTGATTAAAAACACGAACAAGATGTATACACGATATGTAATTGTTCTTTTGTGGAACCAGGAACACATCCGGACTGTATCAGGCGTTGGATATTTTCTAAGACCATCTTAGATGTGAACACAGCTGAATTACGCGTAGCTGGAATGGTAAGATGATTAATATTTCCCTAATTATGTGTATAACCCAGCTAACAGTCAGGGCCCGGTTGGACAAATCTTCTGTTAGCTTACATGTAACAGACTGTTAGATCCTTAGCATTGCTTCTGTTAGCTTAACAGACTGTTAAATCCTTAGCATTGCTAAGGATTTAACAGTATGTTAAGCTAACAGAAGCTTTGAGCAACCGGGCCCAGAGAAATAAATACATTTGATTTCTCTGACTTTCTGCTGGTTTCTAAACACAGTTAAAGGTCATTTCGCTGACGTTATGTCGGTTTCTAAATGTAATCAGGAAATTGGTAATAATTTCACCATCTCAGCTAGGCGTAATTCACCTGCCGTAATGATATTAGTCAGTGTCGAATTTCACGTACATTAGTGTAGTACATCACGTCACACACTTGTTCAGAATTTATCAATATCGACAACAACACACATACTTTTGTTCAATATTTCAAAACATGCTTGTAATGTAGATTATTACATCAAAATTGAGACAAGCCATGTGATTTTTGTACCTTCGGACATCTGCGTCATTTTATTAAATATGTTTCCAACATTTACATTATTTTTCCTAAATAAAGTCAAAAGCTGACAATTTTTTTAGAGTACATAATGAATATAGTTCCGCATGTACCATGGAAATATTGTCAACTTTTGACACCATTTACGGAAAGTATTGTACATTTTGTAAACTTTGCATATTTCATGAAATTACGCAGATGTCCGAAGGTACAAATATCACATGGCGTGTCTCAAATGAAAGATATGCAAGCAATCTGTGTAATAATTTATATATTTTTTCACGGACTACCTTTGAAACCGCGCATTAATCTGTTCCTGTTCCTGTTAACGGTATCAGAAAAGTCGCGTCCGTGATAGGTGGAATATGTCATTTACAGGACTTTATCCCCGTCTCATTAAAGACTAATTCACCTAGATATCGTGGTATCCTACTAACTGGGTCATCACAACCATCACAACGTCGCATTGTTAACTGAGTTTTACTGGGCTAATTACTTCCTATTTCGCAGACATACACCGAACGTTGACTCGAAATGTATAACTTTGAATGTTATGTGCCCATCTCCGACGTTAACTACGAGCCTCGTTTCTTATGAACATTGTAAAATTGTTTAATAACGGTCACATTAAATTATTACTCATGTAATATTTCATATTTATTAAACTCTTTGACTGATTTCATCAGAAACTCGTTTCCTATGGAATCAGTAAATTCGTCTAGTAAAAGTAACAACACATTAAAGGTACATGCCCACTCAGTAGGCACAAACTATTCTATATATCAGAGACATTTCCTGGCAAAATAAAAATTCATTCACCATTTCCCCACGCAATGATTGGCATTTGTATACATTTTATATCAGAGGTCAATATCCACACTGATATCAGGGGCGATAACCGTGTTTCCTTAGAATGTTAACTGACATTACTAATTATTCTCTGTATTTATATTTTGATGTGCAATGATCATACTTTATAATCTGTCGAAAATACTATTTTTTTCAGGTGAGGCATTTAATTTGTATAAATAATTAAAAAATATCATGCCTCATTTGCATATGAAAAAGGCCTGATACCACCGCGCGTCGCTATCAATAAAATAAATATTACTAAACGATTATATCTGTATAGCGGGCACTCGTAATTTTTAGAACTGGTGGAATAGTGACACAAATATACACTTATTTAATTCCTATAAAGAACAGTTTGTGGGCATGTACCTTTAAATTATCGCTCCTGTAACTTTATGTATGTAGCAGATACACCACGGCCTGCGCTAATATTGACACTATTTATAAATTGATTTATTTCATAATGCTTGAAATTGTGCTTGAACTGAAACAGCTTGATTGGTTCAGCCTGAGTTGTGCTAGTGCTCAGATTCAGCAAATCATGTGTTTGATTGCGAGTTGAATCATTCAGGAAATCAAACTGTTTGATTGCAAGTTGAATCTCAACTCGCAAACAACCAGTTTGATTTGCTGAATCTGAGCACTAGCTCAACTCTGGCTCAGCCAATATATGTTCATAAACTATGTAAGTTTAACGGTGGCGGTTGTGTAATCAGTTGTATTTTTCTATTTCAGTTCAGATCCAAGGAGACGGAAGTGGAATACAACAGAACGTTGACGGTACCGTATAACGGCACCAATGCGACGTTGTATGACGTTGCCAGCGGTGGGAATGTCTGGAACGTCACAGTCAACGCCATTAACGGAACCGCAACTACGGTGACGAAAGGTAATATTTTTTTATCCCGTCAACACAGTGCGTATGTGCCGTGAAACACGGTGCCGTGAAACATTTTTGATATCCTGTCAATACGACGTATGAATGAATATGTGCGGTGACTGGGGTTATTGTTTTGCATTTTAAAGCCATTTGTAGGTGTTGACGGGATATATAGAATAGTAGGTAAGTGCCGTGAATGGGAACAATATCTGGCGCGGCACGGAAACGGGATGTGTTCGGCAGAGCCTTGCCCATCCCGTTTCCTAAGTCTTGCCAGATATTTTTTTCCCATTCACGGCACTAACCTACTATTCTCTATATCTGTTTTGGACCTGAGCTGGAACCCTTGTATAGCTTGAAAATGTACACTAAAGAAAGCCAAATCCGTATGTTCAGGAATGCTGTTCAAATTGAAGATACATGCCCACTGAGTAGGCACAACATGTTCTTCATATCAGAGACAATCGTGTTTCCTTAGAATGTTAACGGACGTAATAATTCGTTCCCACGAATTAACAATTCGTTCCCGTGGGAACGAATTGTTATTTCGTGGGAACGAATTGTTACTATTTATTCTTTTTATTTATGTTTTGATGTGCAATGATCATACTTCATCATCTATCGAAAATATTTATTTTTCAGGTGATGCATTTAATTAGTATAACTAAAATGCCTCATTTGCATATGATACCACTGCGAGTCACTTTCAGTAAGATACATATTACTAAATGATTATATCTGTATAGCGGGCATTCGTAAGTTTTAGAATTCTGGTGGAATAAATTTATTTATAGAAATCCGGTCCAAATTGTGTAGTTTATGGCCTTATTGCTTAAAGAGAGCGAATGTAGCATGTTTTGTTGTGAAAAGGAGTCAATATATTGATTTCCACCAGAGTTAATCCAACTCCTCCTACATAGCTACGCAACCGGATCTGGGACTACATTATTTGTAAGATTCATATTTCCACACGTATTAATGTTATTGCACAATCAGTGCAGACCCAGATCAGACTGCACATCTGTGCAGTCTGATCTGGGTGTACTCTGCTCGCAAAACCCATTTTTTTGTGTTATTCAGTAAGAAAAAAACGCTGAAATACAGCATAGGACACGATCTTTATAAATTTATCCCGTCAACACAGAGCGTATGTGCCGTGAAAGACGGTGCCGTGAAACATTTTTGATATCCAGTCAATACTATTTTTGCATCTTACAGCCATTTGTATGTGTTGTCGGGATAAATAGAATAGTAGGTTAGTGCCGTGAATGGGAAAAATATCTGGCGCGGCTCGGAAACGAGATGTGCTCGGCAGAGCCTCGCCCATCCCGTTTCCTGAGCCTTGCCAGATATTTTTTCCCATTCACGGCACTAACCTACTATTCTCTATATATTTGCAAAGGGAAGTAACTAGCTACGATCCCTCATTGACGCTGTCATCAGGATCATCTCTCATAGACACGGTATCAATTCTGAACTGGCAACCAAGGTTCATGTACGCCGTGATCGCAATAAATAATGCATGTCTTTGTGAAGTCCGACTCCATTGAATGTCACAAACCTGTCATCGGGTACATACATATTATCCCACATTGGGGCGCTAGTACAGTGACATATTTGCCGATCTGTCAATGCGGCTGTGAAATTGATCCCAGGCGTCGACACTATAGACGACAATGTCATATGGTGATAAAACGTACATCGGAATATCTGCGACCAGTGTAGACACAGAACAATTGGACACTACCGTCTCCGACTTGCCATTTATTTTATTTCAGAATACTTGAATATTGTGCTTGAAGTTCAGCAGCTTGATTGGCTGAGCCTGAGCTGTGCTACAGCTCATGCTCTGTCAATTTAATTGCTTTATTGCTAGTTGGCATTGCCAATAGATGGTCAGAAACGTTGCTAACCTGGGCAAGATGGAGGTGGCTGTGTACTTGTACACATTTTTAAAAGTATAAAGTGAAGTTTGCTGGCTAGAAACAGCAATACCTCATTGAAACAGCAATACCTCATTGAAACAGCAATACCTCATTGAAACAGCAATACCTCATTGAAAGGCGCGTACATGTACAGTGCAGTATAACTTATAACTATGTGTTTGTGACATCAGGCTTTTTACGCAAGGTTAGGAAACGCGTAGGAAGTCCGAGGCACACCGAGGATTTCCTACCGTTTCCGAACAAGGTCTGATAAATGCTTTACACAATCGCCTGCGTTAAACATGTCCAAGTGTCAACGTTTCTGAACATATATTGGCAATCTCAACTCGCAATCAAGCAGTTGTATTGACTGAGTCTGAGCTACGATTTCCTACCGTTTCCGAACAAGGTCTGATAAATGCTTTACACAATCGCCTGCGTTAAACATGTCCAAGTGTCAACGTTTCTGAACATCTATTGGCAATCTCAACTCGCAATCAAGCAGATGTATTGACTGAGTCTGAGCTGTAACACAGATCAGGCTCAGTCAATCAAGCTGCTTGACTTCAATGACAATATTCAAGTATTTTGATAATGAAACAATTGACAAATGTTGACAAAATTAGCACAGGCGGTAGTGTACCAAAGGTATGACGTAGTGTACCACGGTGTCACTTGCTCACTACTGTGTGTTTCACGAAAGCTGCCCAAATTTTACGGCTACATGTATATAAACAATTCAAAAACAAGATTTCTTTTGATAATATTAAATTAAAGGAAAAATTAAGAATGAGCCTTCTTTTTATTTCGTGAAATTTGATCAAATATTGATTTTATTGCGAAAACAAAATTTCCCCATGTTAAATCCCCATAGACATCTTCACGGAGTGAAGATGTCTATGGGGATTTAACATGGGGAATTTTTTTTGAATTTTAGAAATACTGGACCGATTTTTAAAATTTAACTTTTGTTTTCTTAGTTAGATCATATCCAAGCTATCTAGTCAGGTTTCGGAGTCAATTTCCAAAATTTTTCGTTTTTTGACTACTCCCACACTTCCTTACCACTTTTTCCCCCATGTTAAATTCCCATAGACAAATAAATTTTTCGTAATAAAATCAATATTTTACCGAATTTCACGAAATAAAAAGAAGGCTCATTCTTAAATTTTCCTTTAATTTAATATTATCGAAAATGATATTGTTTTTGAATTGTCTATCATGTCTATATGGCCGTAACATTTGGGCAGCTTTCGTGAAACAGACAGTAGTGCCAGCAATGAGTCACTGAATGGCGTGTAGCGTATATGCCCCAATGTGCTCGAATGCACGTGACAACTACGGAGGGGGTGGGGGAGGACTGTGATACATTGGGCGCAACATACATTGTATGCCACACACTGCGCAAATGCACATGACAGCCAGGGTCATGCATTTGGCCCAAACTTCATAAGGCCCATTTTGCCAGCCAGAGGCTCCCGCTTGCCCATATTCCGTGATATGACGGCAGGATTTGTCCGGCTTAAAGCGAATTTCGCGTCCCCGGTGCCAGCTGAGTGGATGGCGTGAAAACCAATATCTTAAGCAAGTAGAAATTCGTTCCTGATTTCCCCCGGGACATCAATGAAATTCTGTAAGAAATAGCTAACGTCGACTTTTATTGTCTTAGACGGGCATGACGGAAAGCAAATGAGAAGTGCTTCCTTCGATTTAATCTCTAAAACATCCGCAAATTGTGATTTGTGATGCCCGCTGTATGAATGTAGTGAAATAGCGATTGCAGCCAACATATGCATTGAGTGTCGTTTATCAATCCATGAAGTGCATGCGGGACACAACCGCCTGCGTTAACCCTTTCCCTGTTTTGCGATATTTCGACTCGTCCAAATCCAAAACATCTGAATAAAAGAATCAAATGCTGGGTCAAATGATGGTTAAATTATCTGTTACAAGCAATTTCTCCTTTTCCCACAATGTTTTCAAAATACATCTTCTGCAGAGGCGTGAAAAGTCGTCTCTATCAGGGAAAGGGTTAATCTTGCCGTCAATCTTCTGAACAGCTACTGGCAATGCCAACTCGCAATCAAGCAGTTTGGTTGTCTGAGCCTGAGCTGTAACACAGCTCAGGCTCATCAAATCAAGCAGCTTGTTTCAAACACAATATTCAAGCATTTTAAATAAAACAATTGACAACTGATGACACGATTAGCGCAGGCGGCGGTGTAACGATTGCAGCCAACATGGCCACTGATTGTCGTATTGAGTGTCGTTTATCGGTCTATGAAATGCATGTAGTATCGATGTTATGGCAGAATATATAGAAAGCATAGACCTTTAATTTCAAGTTTATCATATCAGGCTAGGCTAAGAAACGCGTACCGTTTCCGAGCCGAGACTGATGAAGTTGACATCGAAAGACAATGGGCTGGTAATCTAGTCATCATGTTCTATTTTATGCGACGAATTTAAAGGTGGGTGCCTTAAAATGATGTAAAATACATCTTTACGGAAATTAAGCGGTATCAGTTTATTATCTATTCCACGTGGTTCTAACATCGAAATTGCTCGTTTTTACACAGTTTTAACTAATATTTAAATTTCGTGTCGGTAGTGGTGATCACCAGTGTAAGTACATGTGAAGAAATGGTGATTAGCTTTAATTATTTAAATAAATAATGTGTATATTTTGTTAATATTTTGAGAAAATGCGGTTATCTCCCCTGACCTCAACATTATTAAAATCCGCCATTCAAATGAGGCAAAATAATGTCAATAAGTGTACCAGGTAATAACAATTAGTTTCTGTTTGTGTATGTTAATGACATATATAATGGTTGAAACTATGAAAGACCCCTACAGTACCTTCTGATGTGTGGGACCCCATCTTTAAGAAGTATATTGCGGTTTTCATTGTAGCTAACCTGGAAATGTGTATACTGCGTCATCACACTGACGGCATTTGGTACGTCACGTGATGTAATTCCACCAATGAAACGTTATCGAATAAAGTCTTCGGAAATGGATTGACCGTGGTGCATTGTATCATTGTCAATGCCTAATGTGGCAGTTTGTTATCAGCTAGCGTATATTTAATGATATAACTAGCGTGTATTTGGTCGATGTGCAGCTAGATATATTGTGTCAGATAAACTATTTCTCTTCCCTTCGACCGATAATGGCAATATACTGCCATAACAAAGTACTTTCTAATGCACTCTATAAATATCACGCAATCTGATTGGCTGATGGTCATACATTACGGGTATATCATTGTTGATGAACGGTCGCAAATTATTTCAATATGTATTCTTACGCCAGTAGTAAAGGAGTGCATTAGAAATAGGTTAACCGCATTGTAATTTTGAAATTTGCGGCGTATATCAGAAAATAATAGGTCGGAAAATATGTTTAATGGCTCCGCTAGCGCGTCGCCATTAAACAGATTTTCCTACCTATCATTTTCTGATATACTCCGCAAATTGAAAATTACAATGTGGTTAACCCTATATTGGTTCTCAAAATCATTGCGCGTCAGAGATTTTATGGTCATGTACATATAGACATAACTTTGCTGCATTATCAAACAAAAGTACTAACATGCAAACAATAATTATGTTAAATACATTCATGTCTGACGATTATCTGTAGCATATTTCACCAACATTGCAAAGTATACTTATCTAGCAAATTATACTTTGATGGAGATATTTTATATTTAAGAATACATTTATTTTAAACTGAATTTATTACATTATCACAGCCATTTTGGCTGTGATAATGTAATAAATTCAGTATAATAATTATGCATACTTTTAATCATCAAATATATGCAGTCGTTAGTTCTATACGACATAATGCATTTCGGGAAAAATAAATGATTACTCCCTCAACGTATACTTTGCTAGATAAGTATACTTTGCAATTTTGATGAAATCGGCTACTGGTGATTTTTCACATCTAAAGAGGTTATAGTAACTTTATTATACATATATATGAACCACGTGTCCAATTGACATGCGCAATGCATCTGGCGACTTGATTGAAACCAGTGACGAGGATCTCATAACATAATTAATTTAACAAAAGTCAGCCCTCTCGCGTCACTTTCCGCAAAGTCCGTGTTTGAAACCCAACAGTACTTTTTATGGCCTAAAGTCCCTTACTAATCATTGTCTAATTGGATTATGTCTAACTTGCCTACTGTAATTTGTCAGTCGTCGTATTAGTGTCGAATATGCCCTGGAGCATTCGTTTTATGCTATAATGAAGGCTAACTTTTGGGAAATGGCTTTTATCCCGTCAACACAGTGCGTATGTGCCGTGAAACACGGTGCCTTGAAACATTTTTGATATCCAGTCAATACAATTTTTGCATTTTACAGCCATTTGTAGGTGTTGACGGGATAAATAGAATAGTAGGTTAGTGCCGTGAATGGGAAAAAATATCTGGCGCGGCACGGAAACGGGATGTGCTCGGCAAAGCCTCGCCCATCCCGTTTCCTGAGCCTTGCCAGATATTTTTTCCCATTCACGGCACTAACCTACTATTCTCTATAACAGTTCAAGAAAATTAAGTTTCACTTCACTTCTTATTTCTAATGTAATATATGTTTTACTGCAAATTGATTTTATTGGTTGACTCGACAGGATATTAGATTCCCATTACTTGTGCATTTCTTTGTTAATGTTGACGATACGTATGAATACATGAGAGCAAACACATATAAGTTGCATTTTCAATTTCTGGAAATAAAAGTTTATATGTTATGCTACAGTGGAAATACACATATATACACATTTAGTCACTGTACATAGTATTACCATTTGCTACTATACAACTCAGGTTACATTCAATGTATGTCCAATACAGCGGAACCTCTCTAAATCGAACGCCCATGCAAACTCAGTGTCTGTAATTGTGAATAGTTTCACTGTCAACTAAACCTGTTCACAATTTGCCAAATAAGTAGTGAACAGTGAAAGTGCATGGGTTTAACGTCACAGCAGCAGCTAAGGTCATAAAGAGACGGGACCATAGTTTAAAGTTCCATCCGACTAATGTGATGTAAATACTATGTCAGTATTTGTCACGCCGATGGTGAGGTTTGAATCCCACAACTTCTGTATTGGATTGTATTGGTCAGGTGTTCTAACCCCTAGACCACAGTCCATCTCTGCCGAATAATTAGACACATCGGAGTGCTTGTATAGCTGATTGACGAGGAACCTCTCTAAACCGCAAACCCGGGAAACCTCACACTGTGTCCGGTTAAGAGAGACTCCACTGTATTTCCAGTCGAGTAAAGAAATAAAATTGCGTCATTCGTGCTCATACACTATCGCCTGCTTTAATCTTGCCTATAGTCTGTTTCACGAAAGCTGCCCAAATGTTACGGCTATATAAACAATTCAAAAACAATATTTTTTTCGATAGTATTAAATTAAAGGAAAATTTAAGAATGAACCTTCTTTTTATTTCGTGAAATTCGGTCAAATATTGGTTTTATTACGAAAAATTGATTTGTTTGTCTATGGGAATTTAACATGGGGGAAAAAATGGTAAGGAAGTGTGGGAGGAAAAAATTTGATAATTGACTCCGAAACCTGGCTAGATAGCTTGGATATGATCTAACTAAGAAAACAAAAGTTAAATTTTAAAAATCGGTCCAGTATTTCTAAAATTCAAAAAAATTTCCCCATGTTAAATCCCCATAGACATCTTCACTCCGTGAAGATGTCTATGGGGATTTAACATGGGGAAATTTTGTTTTCGCAATAAAATCAATATTTGACCAATTTTCACGAAATAAAAAGAAGGCTCATTCTTAAATTTTCCTTTAATGTAATATTATCGAAAAAAATATTGTTTTTGAATTGTCTATATAGCCGTAAAATTTGGGCAGCTTTCGTGAAACAGACAGTAGATTATCAATGCGTCTGAACATATATGTGGCTGTGACTGGAGAAATGGGGCTTAGTGGTTATGCGACCAGTGTAGATCCGGATCTGCACAGTTCGCCATCCCCTCAATGAAACACCCATCATGCTTCCAACAAGAAATTCATCGGGAATCCGGCACCTAATTAGACGTGAAACACTTTGACCAGCATGGAGTGCAGCACCCGAGTGCCATGATTTGAAAGAACATGTGTCTGAGACTGAGGCTTATGGGATGTGTGACCAGTGTAGCTCCTGATCTAATAGCACACTCCTGTAGCATGATAGCGATCTATATGGCTTGATCTGCACTGGTCGCAAACACATAATCCCTATATCTCCAGTGACAGTCACAAATGGCGACGCGTTAATCGTGACATGTCGAAAGTATACATCTAATACTTCATATACTTCATACATGTAGCGGTTTCCTGGAGTGGAGAGTGAAATTAAACTGCATATTGTATGTTTCCTACCTAAATACATTGGAACCTCTCTAAACCGGACACCAAGAAAACACATGTGACCATATGTCGGATGAGTTTCTGGGTCATTTATCTCAGGCGATAATGTCTGTTCATCATCGCATAGCACACAGTTATAGCTCAGAATGATCAACTGCCTGATTTACAGTGAAACCTCTCTAAACCGGACACCCTGGGGACCTCCCAGGGTGTCCGGTTTAGAGAGGTCACACGGTAGATGCTATACACTGATGCTATGCACTACTACATCACGCATATCATACCGTTCTCACCGTCGTCGACGTCTAATCAGGCTGCAAAGCCTCTGTGGACGTGTTTATACGTGGTCTCGTTATCACTGGTGTAACGTGTTGTGGTAAACTTGCTTGGATGGTTGTGCCAATGTTTGTTTAATCTACTTTTGAAGGAGTAAAGGGAGGTTACTATCATGACTTCTTCAGGTAGATTGATCCATATATTGGCAATCATGTTACTGGCATTGGCTCTTGTAATTAAGTGGCTCCTCCTCTTGAATCAAGAGGTTTGTAGAACAAATGTCGATCCAAAGGTCTAAAATCCGGAACTGAAAATGTTGACAAACATATTCCTATTAAATATACGACATAATCATGAATGTAAATTGATTGGGTATCAAACTACGCATTTTGGCGCCAACGTGAAGCTTCACCAATAAGCACAATAACCCGCCTTATTGAAAATTGATTTCAATGGCGTCCGGACAGATTTCACAAAATGTAATTGTGGCTGTGACGGGATAAATGGGGCTTATGGGATTTGTGACCAGTTTAGTTCCTGAACAAGTAGCACACTCCTGTAACCGGTTAACGAACAGTTTTCCTTGTTAGAAGCATGGCGGTGCATCATTAATGGAACAGCGAACAGTGCAGATCCTGATCAAACTGTGCAAAAGATGTGGGTCTTTATTGGTCGCAAAACCCATATGTTTCCCGTCGCAGACACGATTATACGATTCAATCTAACAGACAATCAGGACCCGGTTGCTCAAAACCTCTGTTAGCTTAACAGACTTTAAATCCTTAGCAATGCTAAGAGGATTTAACAGTCTGTTAATCTAACAGAAGCTTTGAGCAACAGGGCCCTGGCAGACAACTCCGCCTGAGCTACATGTAATCTTGCCAATAGTTGTCACGTGACAATTGTTTGACTTCAAAATGCATGAATATTGTTCTTGCAATCAAGCAGATTGATTGACCGAGCCTGAGCTGTACTAAAGCTCAGACCCAGCCAATTGCTTGATTGCTAGTTGAGTTTGCCAATATATATTCAGTAATAGATGCACGTTTTCCGCTGTATCGACAATGGGTGGCTTTGTACTGCTATACTGCAGCTAACAGTATAAATTTGTGGAATAAGGTTTGAACTTCGCGCACTAAGATGTAGCGATAATCCACTGGATGTTCGCGTTTATTCTTTCGCCATATTATTATTGAAAGTAAAGGTAACACTATGAGAAAGATACATTACCATAAACTGACCTACTAAAGTGTGTATTAGGATATTTCTTTGGTCACTCTCCACGAAGTAGGAAGTAAACAAAGAACTAATTGGAAATACTACTCCGTCATAACTGTTATATAATGCAATGCAATGTAATGGAGTTAGATGTTTAGCTACTGTATGTGTCAATACAGTGGAATATGTTCTTTGGTACTTATTCTTGTGGTGTTGTTATTGCTGCAAGCACACGGAATACAAGCGCTGAAGGTACGCGAAGGACTCCTGAATCACACGAAGGATCGAAAATGAACATTGTGATAGTTTTTTTTAAACGGTCATGTTCATAGGTAGGGTCGGGTTGCTGGCACCACAATACTTTATTTCAGGCCTTACATAGAACTGTAGCCGATTTCACCAACATTGCAAAGTATAATTATCTAGCAAAGTATACTTTGAGGGAGTCAACGTTTATTTTTTCCGAAACGCATTATTTCATATAGAACTAACAACTGCATATATTTGATGATTAAAAGTATGAAGAATTATTATACTGAATGTATTACATTATCGCAGCCAAATTGGCTGCGATAATGTAATAAATTAAGTATAATAAAAATTAATATATTTATCCTAAAATTGAAAATTTTACTTTGCTAGAAAAATATACATTGCAATGTTGATGAAATCGGCTACTGGTGATTCCTACTTAGAGATGAAAGCTGCTCATCCTCACTTATGTGGCATAACGACATCGCAATAAAATCTAAAATGTCACTCGTTATTTCCATGGCTCTTAACAAGAGAAATGTAGTGTTTCTGACAAGACAGGATTCACTTACTCTTCAGCATCATAATGCATGACAAACTACATGTAGTATAAACCGATATGTGGCTGTGACTGGAGAAATAGGGTTTATGGGTTTTGCGACCAGTGGATCCGCGCACAGTCTGATCAGGATCTGCACTATTCGCCATTGTTACATGGTTTCCGTTGTTTGCACATATGTGTAAACAAATAGCGCGTGCTGTTTGCACATGGCTTTAGGCAATGCTCATTCCGGGGCCGCGCGTAATGGAAGTGCCTTCATGACGTCACTACGCGGAAGTGCCTTCATGACGTCACTACTTCATGACGTTCATGACGTTCATCACGCGGCCCCGGAATATGCATACCGAAAATTATCTACGTGAATTGGACGATTTTATAAAAGTACTGAAAATACTGAATATAATGCTCAAATTACATCAGTTTTTTGTTGTAAATGTAACAATAACGTTTGATCATGTCCAGCCGTGTGCAAACGTTTGCTGTGGCCCTCGGGAACTGTTTGAACCCGCGGCCTGCGGCCTTGGGGTTCAAACCGTTCCCTCGGGCCACAGCAAACGTTTGCACACGGCTGGACATGATCAAACCATATATTCCATCAATAAAACAACTGTCATGCTTATAACAAGCAATACATATAGTTATCAGGCTACACGAGTGTGCTATTTGATCAGGAGCTACACTGGTCACACATCCAATAAGCCCCATTTCTCCAGTCACAGCCACATATATTGACAGTGTCCAGCAGTCAGAATAATGCATAGCAAACTGTGCTATTTATAGTCAAGCTAAGTAAAACAATCACTTCAACGTGTTCCCTTCAAATGCACGTCACGCACAGTGCTCATATGGGAATCTTAACTGCCAATAAATATATCGTAACTGTTTAGTAAGCTCGTGAGACCGTCTGAGCTTCCAAATCTGATAGTTTGTCGTAGTTGATTGGCAAATAATGCTATAATGGTAAACGTCGAGTCGTTACATTCAATATAATGTTCGAAATAAGGAAACTCCCAGTGCGCATTTCAATATATATATGCATAACGTACATACTTATTATGTATCATATCGCGGTGCTAAACGTCCATCTGACTATTAATCAAACTATCAAAGTAATTAATCAAACTATTAAGTAGATGTATTATTAAACCAGCGAAGACAGAGTTTTCTAGTGAAATACAACAAACGAAAACGATATAAAAACAATAGGTACCTGGGGCCCGTTTCACTAAACTTCGTACGATTGAAATGTTCGTAAGTGCAAACTTATGATAGCCTGTACATTTCACATTAACAACGTTTTCTTGTAAACAATTATTGGATGTTCACTTATTGAGCATTTTGCATGTCATTTAAACACGTGGTTCACATATACATATACACTAAAGCTACTATAACATCAATAGACGTGAACAATCGCCAGGAGACCGTTTCACTAAACTTCGTACAACTAAAATGTTCGTAAGTGCAAAATCATGATAGTCTGTAAATTTCACATTAAAAATGTTTTCCATTAAACAATTATTGGATTTACATTTATTGAGCCTAGGCTGCATATGCAGCCTATGCTCAATAAACGTAAATCCATCAATTGCATTTTCCAGACGATCCTAAATTTGCACTTACGCGGAACATTTTAGTGTACGAAGTTTAGTGAAACCGGGCTATATGCCACATTTCTCGAGTCACAGCCACATTAATATTATAACAATATTTATTGCATAAAATGGCTTTTCACAGTGTAATAAAATCATAATACACTCCTGTAATAAATATGCAAATTAGGCCGCTGCAGAAAGCATGATTGGTGACCAGTACAGCTTCAATGTATAATATATAATATTGTGCGTACATGTATGCAATAAATAAAATATAATCTTACATTTGTGTCGATTTAACAAAAATATCGTTGACTGATTTAATAAGAAACTCGACACAGCCTCGTTTATTATGGAATCTATAAAATCGTTTAATACAGTGAAACCTCTCTAAATCGGACACCCAGCAAATCGCTTTATTGGTAATTTTATGGGTTTCTTTGTTATTTATATCCGATGATAATGTATGTTCGTGATCTCAAAGCACGACAACATGTCTTGGAGTGGTCATATACCTGTAGCCGATTTCATCAAAATTACAAAGTATACTTATCTAGCAAAGTATACTTTGAGGGAAAGTATACTTTGCATTATACTGAATTTATTACATTATCACAGCCATTTTGGCTGTGATAATGTAATAAATTCAGTATAATACTTCTGCATACTTTTAATCATCAACTATATGCAGTTGTTAGTTATATATGAAATAATGCATTGTGGGAAAAATAAATGATTACTCCCTCAAAGTATACTTTGCTAGAAAAGTATACTTTGCAATGTTGGTGAAATAGGCTTACAGTGGAATATCTCTACACCGGACACCCTGGGGATCTCCCAGGGTGACAGTGGAACCTCTCTAAACCGGAAACCCTGGGGATCTCCCAGGGTGACAGTGGAACCTCTCTACACCGGACACCCTGGGGATCTCCCAGGGTGACAGCGGAACCTCTCTACACCGGACACCCTGGGGATCTCCCAGGGTGACAGTGGAACCTCTCTAAACCGGAAACCCTGGGGATCTCCAAGGGTGACAGTGGAACCTCTCTACACCGGAAACCCTGGGGATCTCCCAGAGTGACAGTGGAACCTCTCTACACCGGAAACCCTGGGGATCTCCCAGGGTGACAGTGGAACCTCTGTAAATAGGACAGCCTGGGGATCTCCCAGGGTGTCCGGTTTAGAGAGGTTTCCATTGTAAATATCATATTAAATCATCACTCATGTAAGGTCCTCTAATTTCAGTGTACAGCGAGAAGGTGTGGGAGCCGGGCGTCAGTGGAACCAACAGCATGAACGTGCTGGGCCTGGTCGTCTTCTCGGTCCTCATGGGCGTCATCCTCAGCCGCATGGGCAAGAGAGGCAAGCCCATCATGGACTTCTGTACCTGTCTCGCCGAGGCAACCATGAAAATATTTGTCATCTTCATATGGTATGTTTTTCCCTGTCGATTGTAGGATAGTTGTGTCCAAATTTATATACCTACCAATGAAATACATAGTTATAAGATGTAAATACAAGTCATATGTTCTCATCAATGAAATAAACTACTTCCGGTGAAAATAAGACTACTTCCGCTATCTATATTCATAACGCGCACCTGAAAGAATGAAAGAAAACAGCGCAAATAGGCTGCAAATACACATTCATTACCGTATACAGTCTAAAAAACTGCTAATTTCCATGGAGCGGTATGTAATAAATATAATATTCTAACGGCACTAGTGAAATATGGACATTTCACACCATGATGAACATATATGTCATATTCGTTGCAAAAATATGAATATCCTCTATATCATCATGATCATGTCAATTAAACTTTAATGTCACGAATAACGATGGATCGCTGACTTACTTTTTTCTTGTCGATTTGTTTATGTTTATAAATAGAATATAGATGACAAATTAGAGAATAGTAGGTTAGTGCCGTGAATGTGAAAAAATATCTGGCAAGGCTTAGGGAACGGGATGGGCGAGGCTCTGCCGAGCACATCCCGTTTTTGTGCCGCGCCAGATATTTTCCCCATTCACGACACTAACCTACTATTCTATTTATCGCGTCAACATCTCCAAATAGCTTCAAAATGCAATAAAAATAACCACAGTCACCGCACATATTCATACGCAGTGATTAGGTAGTATTGACAGAATATCACAAATGTTTCACGGCACCGTGTTTCACGGCACATACGCACTGTGTTGACGGGATAAAATGTTTTATTAGAGCAACGTGATAATACAATGCATGTATATGGTCTCATAATTCCAGCACAAAAATATTTACACAATTCCCTAACATTTGATTGGTCCGTTGCAAGTCTCCGTCCAAAATTTATATCCCAGTAAACTCCATGCCGAACTACTTTCCGTAACCGTCAGGCGCAGTTAAAATAATTCTTAAGAAAACGGAAAATAAACACATTTTTTTGATGAATTTATTTAAAATGCTGGAATTATAAGGAATGAATGGCCTTTTTGTGGAATTTATCGGGGTATAAACTTGGAAAAGTCGCGGGAATACTGGACGAGGCCTTCCGGCCTTCGTCCAGTATTCCCGCGACTTTTCCAAGTTTATACCCCGATAAATTCCACAAAAAGGCCATTCATTCCTATATTATACTTCTTATTTATAATGGCAGTGTATTACTTGATTGCTGTACTTATCTCTTTGCGTGTTTACAGTGCGTGTCTTTAATAGATTTATACTATACTGTAGTATTATAATAACACTGTTATTTTACAATTATTATATATTTTCTGTGGCGCATATAACGTCAATATATGCGGTGATTAATGTAGATATTTCTGTCTATTTTTTTGGCAGTCCGCGCCAGTGTAAAATGTTTCACGTCGAACCAGGCGCCGGATTCCTGACTAATTCCCATTCAGTTACATGCAGAAGATACTGCATAAATGCCTTACAATTTTGCTTAGTAACCAGCACAAGAAATTTTCACCGGATACTAGACGAAAAACTGTTTTTATGCGATATCTCTAAGTAGAGCTTAGTGGCATCTCGTCAGGAAACCGGCGCGAGACGAAAGATGTGTTTATGCGATAGCCGAATGCTCTGTCTGTAACGCAGTGCCACTCTAAGATGTAAGTCGACATACGTTACAGACAGACGCGTCAGGTTACTCTAAGTAGAGTTAAGTGGCATCTCGTCAGAAAACCGTTGCATTTTGCGACGTGAAACTTGTTACGTCCATGCGGCAAGCATTCAGTTAGACCTCGGTCAGTCTGTATGACAGTACCTAGCTGTGGGAGTCCATCCAGACTACCTTGGCTACGCATATCGACAGTAAGGTGTATCAGCTGGCAATTTATTGACCTTGATCAGACATTGTATAGACGTTGTGTCGCCTATCTGTTTGCTTCTATGTGCATTGTAAATGCAAAACCTTGATATCATACCCAGTGCCATACCCAATGATCATACAGTGATCATACAACTTATTCCAGCCACGATAACTGTCATATGACTTTTATTTACATCGTATAGCTATCCATGTCATGGCTATGTTTATAATCATTGCAGGTATTCACCAATCGGTATAACCTTTCTGATTGCCGGGAAAATTGTGGAAATGGAAGACTTCGCCGTCATGCTGGGACAGGTCGGCGTGTACTTTCTCACAGTGTTGTGTGGATTATTCATTCACGGAAGTTGCGTGCTACCTCTAATATTCTTCCTGCTAACCAGACAGAATCCATACAAATTCATCTACGGTATTTCACAAGCCATGGCCACAGCGTTTGGGACATCTTCGAGGTATAGTTATCTTTATGTTTCGTTATTCGCTTTCTCAAACAAAACGCATTCCGCTAGCAGGGTTTGACTATCTATGAGCACAATAATTCCATAAACCCGAGTTTGAACTTATTAAACCCGAGTTTGACTATCTATGTGCACAATAATTCCTTAACCCTTTGAACCCGAAAGCCCGCTATATCGGTTTATGCAAACAGTGCAGATCCAGATGAGCCGGCTCGTAACGAGCCGTCTCATCAGGATATGCACTGTTTGAAAGTAATTTTCATATTTTTGAGAACAACAAATACCCCCTTTTTATAAATGGAATAGTCTGAAAATCATTTTGTGACGATTGTATTGGTTGCACAATTAACATATCAAATTCCATTCCAGTTACTTAGGGGTGAAAGGGTTAAAGCCTGGTTTGAGGAATTAATTGTTGTGCAATTGGCGAGTAACTACCACTCGAGATCACCATTACACGTTTTTCACAAATTAGGTTACACAACGGGGTAAGCATGATAGTATATGTTGTTAATAATATAACAGGACCTGTTAAGAAACTGAAAACCCTGGCATGCCCTGGTGGCATGCATGGAAAACAAGGTATATTCAAAATATGGCTATTATGTCCTAATGGTGTAGGATAGCAGCTGTAGAAAGGATAGCTAAACTATAGAACAACAGAGACATAACGTATCAATACACTTCCTTATAATGTTGAATTTAATTGTATTGTATGCTGCCTTTCTTATTTTCCATTTTTCACATCAACACTATAGTTTGACAACAGTTTAGAATCATTTCCAATGAAAATTATAGTGTGCTGTCTAACTGTGTTTTGATTGTGAAATAATACAACACATAAAACAACAGCAGACACCACTTTTTGTTTCCCGCACTCTAATAGTTACTGTTATTTCAGTTCGGCCACGATGCCGGTGACTCTCCACTGTCTGGAGGTGAACAACCACGTGGATCCCCGTGTGAGCACGTTTGTCATCCCCGTGGGGGCCACCATAAACATGGACGGCACGGCGCTGTATGAGGCCGTGGCCGCTCTCTTCATCGCCAATGTTAACGGCATCACAATGGACTTTGGTAACGTCGTCACCATAAGGTAATTAACGATTTTCTACATCGCGAACGTCTATGATATCACTGTTTACTTACATGATGTCGTCACCAAAAGGTAAGTAAACCATCTCGTCATCACTGTGGACTTCGGTCACAGCGTCATCACCATAAGGTACGTAAAGCTTTTCGTCATCGCCAACGTGTATGGTATCACTATGAACTTCGGTAACGTCGTCACCATAAGGGAAGTAAAACTTCTGTCCATCGTCATCGTCAATGGTATCACTATGGACTTCGGTAACGTCGTCACCATAAGGTAAGTGAAGCTTCTCTTCATCGCCATCGTCAATGGTATCACTATGGACTTCGGTAACGTCGCCACCATAAGGTAAGTAAAGCTTCTCTTCATCGCCATCGTCAATGGTATCACTATGGACTTCGGTAACGTCGTCACCATAAGGTAAGTCAAGCTTCTCTTCATCGCCATCGTCAATGGCACCACTATGGAGTTCTGTAATATCGTCACCATAAGACAAGTAATAGTCTCTCTTCGAATTTTTATTTTTTATTTTCGAACACATGTACACAAACACATACATCTACATATACTTCGCAGTCATACACTTTGCTGTAATAGTACAACATTTAACAATACATTTACTTATAACTACCAATAAAATATGCTTATATTTAAGTATGTTGGAACATATTAAAGAAATGGAAGTCGGTAACGTTGTCACCATAAGGTAAGTATAGCGTCTCTTGGTGTCAATGTCATCACTATGGAAGTCGGTAACGTCAGCACCATAAGGTAAGTATAGCCTCTCTTCGTGTGAATTTCATCACTATGGAAGTCGGTAGCGTTGTCACCATAAGGTAAGTATAGCGTCTCTTCGTGTCAATGTCATCACTATGGAAGTCGGTAACGTCAGCACCATAAGGTAAGTATAGCCTCTCTTCGTGTGAATTTCATCACTATGGAAGTCAGTAGCGTTGTCACCATAAGGTAAGTATAGCGTCTCTTCGTGTCAATGTCATCACTATGGAAGTCGGTAACGTCAGCACCGTAAGGTAAGTATAGCGTCTCTTCCTGTCAATGTCATCACTATGGAAGGTCGGTAACGTCGTCATCATAAAGTAAGCATAGCCTGTTCGTGTCAATGTCATCACTATGAAAGTCGGTAACGTCGTCACCATAAGGTAAGACTTAGTATGGCCCCAGGCTCCAAACTATTTAAACCTCTGTCGGTTCTTTCAACGTATGTTCTGTCATTCATACATCGTTTTCACATTGTTTTCAATTGTTGTTAATTAGAAAACGCTATTGTCCTTAGTGTAAACCCGACACATTAAATGCAACTGTCCAATATTCCAATGTGATTTGCTGATACATGTACAATACATGGCAATACAAACCAGCGGGCTACACAACTACATGCGTTAATCTTGTTCATATTTAAACGTTACGGAACATATATTGGCAATCTCACTTCGTAATCAAGCAGTTTTCTTGGCTGAGCATGAGTTATAGTACGGCTAAGGCTCGGCCACTCGGCCACGCAATCTGCTTGATTTGAAGCACATTTTTTCATTATTTGGAAATAAAACAATTGACAAATTACTGTAAACCAACTAAAATTCGCGCGCGAGATACCGTCGCGTTCTTCGCGAGGGATTGAAACTCTCGAACGTAAATCTCCGTGAATAGTTCCATATTTCGTAGCCTAATATTATAGGAATGAATGGACATTTTTGTGGAATTTATCGGGGTATAAACTTGGAAAAGTCGCGGGAATACTGGACGAGAGACTTGCTACGGGCCAATCAAATTTCAGGGAATTGTGTAATTATTTTTGTGCTGGAATTATTGTTAAACATATTTTACTAATAAATGTCGGGCCTCTTTTTAGCTATATGTACCTTTCCCATATATGTCGGTGTCATTTGGTGACACTAGTTAATCCTGTTTGTTTTGTATTAACTATATTGACACGTGTTCTCTGTCGTGTATATTCCAGTAGACATAATACAATTCTATAATCTATGAACAGTTTGAAAACTCGTAAAAAATCAGCTTCGGGATAAATTTACAAAACAATTATCCTTTATTGTTTACCCGACTCTGATTGGTCTAAAGTGACACGCCTGTGAACAGACAGTCAGCTTGTTGTGTTGTCGAGTACAAACTGATGCCGCGGTGTCAATTTGAAGCACGTGTAAATCCACGACGTGGGCACTAAGTCATATATACCGATATTTCAATATCGTACAGTATTATTGGCAATATTAGCGCAGGCAGCTGTGTACATGTACATTCTGATAGCCATGGCGGTTATCGCGTGCAGCCTCATCCGTAAAATATCCAACAATTCGATTATGGGTATAGTAATCATGTAGAACCATAGCAAACTGACGCTCTGTAATTAAAGCGTCCCGATGTGATTGATGGTTTGAAACGAATTCAATTAGCTTGAACTATGGCTGCAGCCATATCCTGAGTATCTGCCTGGTATCGACAGAATCCATACAGACTTCTCTCTACTCATAAAAGTGCATTCTGTATACAGTCCGGATTTGTAACTGGTTCAACATGTAGTCGATTGCCTATCGCTTATGCATCATTTTCACTTCGTTTTCGTTTTGTAATTAGAAACGTGTCAGTCACGTTTAACCAATTGAACCCGAGAGCCCGCTATAGCGGTTGATGTAAACAGTTCAGATCCAGATGAGCCGGCTCGTAATTTTCATATTTTTTAGAACAAATAACACCCCCTTTTCATAAATGGACTTGTCTGAAAACCTCTTTGAGACGGTTGGATTGGTTGCAAAATTAACATCAAAATATCTTCAAGTTACTTAGGGGTGAAAGGGTTAAACCAACAGAATACCATTTTCTAATTAAAAACAACGTACATGATGACTAAACTCATACAAAACAAACCATTCATTTTCGTTTGGGAACCTTCAACAAATCGTCGGTGTACATGCTCTCCCACGGATGTATCGTTGTGTGTCCGAGTGGTAAACCAATCCGATGGTGTCTAATTAGGACAGCTTCCACTGTAGCAGGCGCCAGACGTTACAGCCTGGATTTGTTCCAGGGGGCCGTTTCACTAAACTTCGTACGACTTAAATGTTATTAAGTGCAAATTTAGGATCGTCTGGAAATTTCAATTGATGGATTTACATTTATTGAGCATATCTGCATATGCACGACATGAAGGAAAACACGACATGCGTTGAAAGAAACGTTAGGCGTTTAAATAGCTGGGAGCCGAGTAACGACACTATTGCTTTCACGTACACAAAAAAAACCCATAGTTTTCGTTTTGGAACCTTCAACAAGTATTCGCCGTATATGCCCTCCCAAGGATTTAGCGTTTTGTATCTGAGAGGCAAATCAATCCGATGGTGTCTAATTGGGACATGTACCACTGCAGCAGCTGGAGCTATAAGTTACAGCCTGCATTTGTTCCTTGTTGCTCACCTGAACACTTGCCTATCGTTTACACATCGTTTTTTTAATTACAAAGCGAAAGCTATGTGAAACGTGACACGTTTAAATCAACGAAAAAATTATCTCCTAATATGAAAAATACGCTAACGATGTGAAAAACATGGGTAAACGAGACGACATACATGAGGAAGGACGACACCTTGTGAGTTCTTCAAAAGAAATGACAAGCGTTTATATAGATGGGATATTTAAAGGAAAATATCGTTTTCGTACGGTGGCACAGAGAGGACATGGAAATATCTTTTACTTTCGCGTGCGCACGCGATAGGTTTTGCGTGCGCATGCGATCGCATGCGCGCGCAAAACCTATCGCGTGCGTACGCGAAAGTAAACATTTTTTCATGTCCCCTCTGTGCCACCGTATTTTCGCGTGCACCAAAACTCAAATTATATGCGTTCCCTTGCATAGACATGTCATTGTACAAAACGGTCGTTTTAACTTCGTTTTCCGTTCGTTTTTGTTTGTTTCGTTAGGGAACCTTCAACACATATTCGCTGTTCATTATCGACGACGAATTTCCTGCAACTACATGTACGACAATGGCAGCTGTAGAGCTATTAATATTTCGGGTGCATGTTTTTTCCGTATATGTATAAATACAAATTCTTGAATGATTAAATTGCATAAGTTCTTAATCTATTCTTATAAATGGAGACGGTGTTTACCAATATTGTGCCGTTTATTTTCTCCGTAAAACCATCATTTGTCGGATCGACAGCACGAATGAATGGAAACAGACGTAATTGTAGCAAATTCGAATTGATTTCGAATTAAGCTAGCAGCACGACTACACGAATTGTACGAATTTAACAATAAAACACATGGCCAACGTGCCAGACGTTTCAATTATTAACGTGTTGAAGAATTGCGTGCCTGAAGTCTTCCGATAATGCTTCGCTTTGGAACGCATTGCGTTGCACATTCTGTCAATTGTATTTCCTAGATTGATACGTCTCATCCACCGAGTTTTGGATATGGCGGCTTCGGCAGACTGGCACAATACCGTCCGCGCTACTCTCGCCAATAGATGTCAATTGTTTTCTTTCAATATGCTTGAATATTGTGCTTGAAATCAAGCAGCTTGATTGGCTGAGCCTGAGCTGTACTACAGCTCAGGCACAGCCAATCAAACTGTTTGATTGCGAGTTAGGATTGCCGATAGGTGATATCTGGGTACGATTAACGCAGACGGATGTGTCATGCTGATTTATTACATTCTTTGGCGGAAATAGTGAGCCACGTTTCATCAAAATGCTACTAATATATAGCAAATTCCCTAAAGGCTTTAGTTGCTGTTGAATTGCACGCATTGTCATATTATTTATTCATAGCCTGCTACGTTCACTGATTCTTCTGTCAAATGAAGCAAGACATTTCCATTTGTTAAACAATAAAACATGTGTCCTTTAGATATTAACGGCCATAAATGACAAGTAATTGTAGACGCAACTTCTATTTCAAAATCATAAATAATATCGTTACAAAAGAAAGTCAAGTGAGCCATGATGCGCGACAATCGTGATTGCTAGAAACAATATGCATTTACACGTATATTGCAAATGCAATGTTATTGCTGATGGTGGTCATAGACATGATGTAGTCAGTATTATTCGGGGCAGGGCTCCAGATAAGGAATTATTAATTGAGTATTGTCACTCCATCATTCTGAAACAATTGGGTATTTCAAAATTTTAATTGGGTAAAATAAAATCACACTGCTGTTTACACATCAGCAGACAGCAATTATCGAATAGTTTGCTTCTAAATGAAAACATGTCTTGGCATTTCATTATAATTGTCTCCTTGTTTCTGCTTTATTGACATAAATTTCACATGTAAAAATGTTGGATTTTCTAGGCAGCCTCGTTCTGAAGTTGAAAGTTCGTTTCCGGTTAACCCCCGATTCTGCCAGAACGCTATTAATTTTGACATCTGTCACTAGACTTCAAAAGCTTATAATTACTTTTTCTGTGCTTAGATATGTTTCGCCAAGGGTAATTTCCTGCATTAATGTATTTGCTACATAATTCATGTGAAAACAGAACTAGTGTCATTGAATTTAGTAATTTTTACGCCAGATTTAGCAGAATTTTGCAGAATACCGTTTCGAATTCCCGCAGTGGAAATCCGAATTCTGCCGTTTTCTGCAGTTTTATCCCGTATTCTGCCAACTTCTGACCGCCAGAATACGGGGTATAAATAGAGAATAGTAGATTAGTGCCGTGAATGGGAAAACATATCTGGCAAGGCTCATGAAACGGGATGGGCGAGGCTCTGCCGAGCAAATCCCGTTTCCGTGCCGCGCCAGATATTGTTTCCCATTCACGGCACTAACCTACTATTAATTTTATCCCGTCAACACCTACAAATGGCTGTACAATGCAAAAATAGTATTGACTGGATATAAAAAATGTTTCACGGCACCGTGTTTCACGGCACATACGCACTGTGTTGACGGGATAAAAGAAGGGACGTGAATGGACTATTTCAGAATAGAGTTTGAAATTAACTGGGAACACTCGTATTACAATTTAGACTCTGGCATAGCAATTTAAGCTTTTGACCATTTATCATTTAGATAATAAGAAATGCTATGGTATTGATACACCATTGTTTTAGGTTTCATCCCATTACAAGTAGTTATTAGTATTTGTACAAGGAACTAGCATATTTATCAGATTTTAGTCATTAATTCCTTCATTGAAACTGTCATTCATGTAATAAATTATAGAAATTTAACAGTTTTACTAATTTTACCCCATTACTGATTTATTCCTTTATTTTTAACCTGTCACTACCACAGCGCGTCCACACAGTCGTGACACATAGGCTGCATGCTCAATAAATGTAAATCCATCAATTGTTTACAAGAAAACAGTGTTAATGTGAAATTTACAGACTATCATAATTTTGTCAACATTTTAATCGTCCGAAGTTTAGTGAAAGGGATTATTATTTATTCGCGGGAGGCTGGTTGTGACCATGCGACTGGTAAATTTAATAATAGTGTTTATGCTTTATATTCACGTGAATCCCGATATCCCTGGTTTGGCCCTCAGGTACATATTTGGCTTGTTTTGTTACTTGAGAGTTCAATGCGGTTATACCCATTATATCGGTATTAGGATTAGTACCAATCCTATTACTTTTTTGTGAATGGGGCTAAGTGATCGGTGTGCTGAGGACCTGGCATCAGGTCAACCTGTTCTAATTGAGATGTAAATATTCAGTTGTGATTTTGGAATTTCTCCGCCCCCATATATTTATATGAAATATGGGATTCGATCCCATTAATCCGGTATAATATGAAATAAGCTGCTGACAGGCCGCTCGATATCAATAAATAAATAAATAAACAATATTCGTTTCAGCATCACCGCCACAGCGGCGTCCATTGGAGCAGCGGGTGTGCCACAAGCCGGACTTGTTACCATGGTGATCGTCTTGTCAGCTGTGGGACTTCCGGTAGACGACATAACGTTGATTCTAGTTGTTGACTGGTTCCTGTAAGTACTAAGTGCATGTATATAATAACTATAACTGTATACACTACCGTATGCACCAATCTTGCCACTATTTCAAAATATTTGATTATATTGCTTAAGACCAACCAGCTTCTTCGGCTGAGCATGAGCTGTGATCAGCTCAGACAATCCAATTGCTAGATAGCGACTTGGTATCGCCCATGTCTGTTCAGAAACGTTGACAATCTGGGCACGTCTTTTACTGCAGGCGGTTTTGTATTCATGTAGCTACCGACTGTTCATTTATACTGCTTCATGTAAGTATAGTATAAGTTGATACTTCATAGTTTCGACTAATTCCCTGGGTTTTGACGTGCCTGCGCAAAAGTTTCGCGTGCCCGGTCAATAGTTCTGCGTGCCCGGTCGATAGTCAAAAACTATTTCACCGCTGAAAATCATGACGTCATGATTTGTGTCGAATAATACGTCATAATTCCAGCACAAAAATATTTACACAATTCCCTAACATTTGATTGGTCCGTAGCAAATCTCTGTCCAAAATTTATATCCCAGTAAACTCCCATGCCGAACTACTTTCCGTAACCGTCAGGCACAGTTAAAATAATTCTTAAGAAAACGGAAAATAAACACATTTTCTTGATGAATTTATTTCAAATGCTGGAATTATAAGGAATGAATGGCATTTTTGTGGAATTTATCGGGGATATAAACTTGGAAAAGTCGCGGGAATACTGGACGAGGCCTTCCGGCCTTCGTCCAGTATTCCCGCGACTTTTCCAAGTTTATGCCCCGATAAATTCCACAAAAAGGTCATTCATTCCTATAATAAAAGTCAATGCGTCGCATGCCAAAATTACGTTCATTGAGTCATATACATGTACAGTGTTAAAGGTTGAGTATTAAAACAGTTATTTCAAGGTAATTTGGGAAACAGTCACAATTATTGCTCCGAGGCACTATTGCCCAGAGGCCGAAGGCCGACGGAAATAGTGCATCGGGTCGTTCACATCAGCACGAAGGGGCCATATGTTTTGACTTTCCCCAGAATTATCATGAAACAACTGTATATTATTTCAGAGACCGATTCAGAACAATGACGAATGTTACGGGCGACAGCCTAGGGGCGGGAATCGTGTATCATTTATCCAAACACGAATTGCCTCCCCTGGAGCACGACGACGCCAACGAAATGATAGAGATCGCCGTTCAAGATAATCCCGGCACGAGGAAAGCTCCCAATGGTGGCACAGACAAGCCTGATATCGCGGCAGTATAATATTCCATCGGCATACTATTGCTGTGGCACAGTATTGCAATCACTGTGGTATGTGATGCCGCCGCGGGATACGTACTGTACCATATCGCTGTGTAGACGACTCCACGTGTTCTACTCATATGCAAACATTGACGGGTAAAGCCAGTGCGGGAAGACATACAATACCTTTGTATACAGTCATGGCGCATATTCCAGTCTTTTAAATAGGATGCCGAACTAGACCTGGCAATTTAAAAGTAACGTGTGGGTCATCTTTGGTGTTAGCATTGACACAATTCGTTTTAGGCCAGACAACGTGACGTCAAAGCGACAGTATCAACCAATTTATAACGTCACGGCCGGCACATGAGTCGTTCTAAGGAAGGTTACTCGTGGTGGTCCAAACTCGGCAACCAATTAATAAAACTGGTTTATGCGGCGGTGTGTGGACGTGAATGATATACAATGCCATACCTTGGTATACGGTCCTGGCGTACACCGTGTAGTGATGATACTGGTAATGGGAAAGATTATCAACGACGTGCTGAACCCTTAGACTTCTGGGAACAAAATTTGTCGTCTGTTGTTGTTTTATAAGTGTAGTCTTTCCGCGATAATACAATATGTTCAACGATTCTGAAAAAAACAGAAACCCACTTTTCCGACGTTTCGGTACAAGGCCTTTATCAAGGAATTAGTTTCTACTAATCTAATATACTAGATCTAAGATGGATGCCACTTAGCGTTTAGTTGAAACTAATTCCTTGATAAAGGCCTTGTGCCGAAGCGTTGGAAAAGTGGGTTCCTGGTTCTCAATAAAAAACATGGTTTTACACTAGATTTGACAGTACTTCTCACCTGCAGTCAAAGCATGTTTTTGATGAGAAATTTGGAAAATAGAAAATAAACAGCAGATGACAAAATTTAATTCAGCAGTGTAATGGTTAATGATGAAGAATTTGAAATATTTAGTTTCATCATCAATTCCATCATCTAGTTCGTGAATGCGCATTGTTAAATGTCTTTTCTGACAATGTATACGTAGTAAAGTTTGTTTCTTAGCGTGTCACCCCTATTGAAGGGACAGTCGTATGTTACTTAAGAGATACTCTGTCGAACAAGCAGTACTTCCCTATTTATATCCGTTATACCCGGCACCAGGCAGGGATACAGTTGGTACAATTGCGTTTAACGAGCAGGGCCCGGTTGCTCAAAACTTCTGTTAGCTTAACAGACTGTTAAATCCTTAGCATTGCTAAGGATTTAACAGTCTGTTAAGCTAACAGAGGTTTTGAGCAACCGGGCCCTGGCGGCTCACCAACCGGCCACAACTGTCCGAGTGGACGCTCAATCCTTCGACCTCCCAGTTGCAAGGCGTGTTCCTTATACACTACACCACATCGACTGGTATATATATATGTTTGGCTTGACACCTATTTGATAACCGGAATATAATTACTAGCCTATATATAGCATGGGGCAGTAATAACTCAGTCGAATTTTAAACAAATACGTTTCAGTTCTCATTCAGTTTGCTCTTGATGGTACATGTATTACTTTCACACAACACCAATCGCCTATTTCATGAACATTTCAAAGTATGCTTATCTAGCAAAGTATACTTTGAGGGAGTAATCATTTATTTTTCCGAAAATGCATTATTTCATAGATAACTAACCACGGCATATATTTGATGATGACAAATATGCAGAATTATTATACTGATTTATTACATTATCACAGAATGGCTGTGATAATGTAATACATTCAGTATAATAAAACTTATAATAATAAATTTATCCTTAAATTGAAAATTTCTCCCTCAACGTATACTTTGCTAGATAAGTATACTTTACAATGTTGGTGAAATAAACTACTGGACCAAGTACAGCCGTGTAATCGACACCGGAATGCAGTCACTCCTGTCTTAATTGCGATGTCTATGGGAACCGAAGACATCGAAAGTAAGTTTGTTTTTCAATTATATTCATGTAGTACAGTGAAGATTTGTCGAAGGATCCCGAACGAAACAAACGGCAGCGAACGGAAACGAAGCTGCAATCCCATTTGCATATGTATTACACTAGTGAATTATGATTTTATATACAGTGCTATTAAACTATGAAAACACATCTGCAACAAAGAAAGTGTTAAGCACTTTTCTGTGAAAATGTTTGAGTATTCACGTAGTGTGCATTATAGTATTGTATTGCAAGCACTATTGAACAGACTATGCCCTGATGTAAGTATGAGTGTCAGTATAAATATAGTTATTTGTCAATACTGTTATTCACCTGATAGGTTTACTTGCGACATCATATTTGTTGATGCCCATAATATTTACTAGTTTTTTGGAAAGTATCAGTAGCCTATTTCATCAACATTGCAAAGTATACTTTAGTAGCAAAGTATACTTTGAGGGAGAAATTTTCAATTTTATGATAAATTTATTAATTTTTATTATACTGAATTTATTACATTATCACAGCCAATTTGGCTGTGATAATGTAATAAATTCAGTATAATAATTCTGCATACTTTTAATCATGAAATATATGCATTTGTCAGTTTTATATGAAATAATGCAGTTCAGGAAAAATAAATGATTACTCCCTCAAAGTATACTTTGCTAGTAAAGTATACTTTGCAATGTTGATGAAATGGGCTACAGATAGGTTTACTTGCGACATCATATTTGTTGATGCCCATAATATTTACTAGTTTTTTGGAAAGTATCAGGTGTGTCTGCAGTCAAACACAATTATGTGCCATTTCATACAATTTTAGGATTGTGTGCTAGGGCTAAGGTCTGAAATATGGCTGTATTCATAGCATGTCCTATATATACATAATTATACAATAGGGCTTTTCTACTGGTTACATACTCATATATCAGGTGATTCATAAAACAAGTTCCCAGATTTAAGTTCCTGTAACTCAGACACCTTTTGTGAAGACATTTGCAGTTTCACATATTGATAGTTCATGATGTTCTCTATAACTCCTATCAATTCGATCATGATAGACCGAATACTGTACAAATGACTAATCACTCAAAAGTTCAGGTTGAAACTGACAATATCATTGATGCAAGACTCTCGTAGATGTTCTCTGCCGGCTAACCTGAGGTCCCGGCATGATATCTGTCAGTATCCCTTAGTGTCAAAATTAGACCTTACACAAATTATGCCTATACCACAACACATGTAGGTTCTCCAAGAAGCTGATTGTTTCGGGCAGTGTTTCCTGGCATGGAAAGTCGAATATTCACTTTATCAACACGGAGAAGGTGAAAGTGAACAGTGATAGCTACATGTCGTTATTAGAGAGGCGTTTGTTACGTGACTGTCGGCGTCTGTACACAAATGATGACTATGTGTTCCAGCATAATGGTGCATCATCCCATTCCAGCAGGGAAACACAATCTTAGTTGTAGGATGCTACCTCAGAGTTCATCAAACAAGATGAGGGGCCGCCATAACGTCCGGACTGCAATCCAACGGACTACTAGGTGTGGGATTCTCTTCGTGAGAAAGTGTACAGTCTTCGACAAGATAAATTCACTGAAGCGGAACTCAAAACAGAGATTCAGAGATGTTGGAAGAACGTGACATTGGCTGAGATCAGAAGCATTATTTCTTCATTGAAGAAACTTCTGCGTACTGTGGTAGACGAGAATGTTTGGCCAATCGAACAGTTTGTGTAGTTACATCATGCATATAAGTTGGTACGATTAACAGAAATTTGAACTTCACCGATATTGTACATTTCTACCCACCATATTGCATAATTGGTCATTTGTAAAGTGTTTGGTATATCATGATATTATTTATACAACATCCTGATGATCCATCAAGCAAAGTTTCAATTATTTATGTTGAGTAGCATAGGAGTTACAGGAAGTTAAATTTGGGAACTTTTTTTTTTCACCCGATATATGAATATCGTATCGTATGAGTAAAGTTTATTTGATTTGTATGTAGATCTATGCACGAGTTCCGCAGCGTGCGATGCGCGGCGGAACGAGTGGCATATATCTGCATACAAATTAAATAACCTTTTTATTATATACGTACATCATTCGCAATGTATATGCACTTCAAAAAATATACAAAATATAAATAAAATAAACAAATTAGTGGTGATTTAGAAGGAACTATTTGTCGATGTGAAGCATAATTCCGGCACTGACCAATATGAACTCACGAGACGCCAATATGGAAAAATATTGACGTCTTGCGTTGCATTGTGTTTCAATGGGAAGCGAAAGCACGTATATAATAATATGGGGATATTTAATAAGCACATCGTATACTCGTATAATACTGGTACGTTTGTACAATATCATCGTATAATACCGTGTGTTTGTTTACATTGAACAAACCTATTACATGTATATGACTAGTATGCATATTTGTATACATGTATACGAGGGTATAATTCCAGCACAAAAATATTTAAACAATTCCCTAACATTTGATTGGCTCGTAGCAAGTCTCTGTCCAAAATTTATATCCCAGTAAACTCCCACGCCGAACTACTTTCCGTAACCGTGAGGCGCAGTTAAAATAATTCTTAAGAAAACGGAAAATAAACACATTTTCTTGATGAATTTATTTAAAATGCTGGAATTATAAGGAATGAATGGCCGATTTTGTGGAATTTATCGTGGATATAAACTTGGAAAAGTCGCGGGAATACTGGGCGGGAATACTGGACGAGGCCTTCGGCCTTCGTCCAGTATTCCCGCGACTTTTCCAAGTTTATACCCCGATAAATTCCACGAAAAGGCCATTCATTTATATAGTATAAAATTAACAAGACACCAGTACACAAATATACGATGTATATACGATACATACATATGTACCAGAAGTATACACATGTATAAATGGTATATACATATGATATTGACTGCAATTCACGGTACAAACATACCGTACGTTTATATTATATGCATATCGTATAGAAAACATACCGCATTGACATACTTACATTGACATAGTAAGAGCAGACCGAATTGATACCTGGAGATATGTGTTGTCACATGCAATATCTAAAACATCTCATGATCATATAGAGCTTAACATTGCGTACTATACGGCAAAGTGTAATTCATTCTTAAACATAGTGATACAATAATATACCCACCTGATCTCAGCGCACATTGATGCAATTGGATTACATGTATATATTTTATAAAGCTTGACAATAAATTGAACAACATTGCACGTTAATTGGATAATTCATGTTTTGCTACATAAACATTTTGTGGTATGCCATCAAATACATCTGTGTAAATAAAACACATGTATATCATATAAATTCCGTGCTGCAGAATGACAAATATCATATTGTTATTATAGTGTATTTGTATGTGTTACATTTATGTCATGTATTGAAGGCGACATATTCACCAACGTATATGTTCTACATGATGGTGATAGTATTCTTAGTGTTGAAATAAAGTGGTTGTGAATTGTATGTATTCAAAATACTAAGTGTAAGTGTAGTGCAAATACATATTTAGATGAATTGATGTGCATTGTATATTGAATATTTATTGTGTAGACGGGTTGTGTGAAAATGCATTAACTCCATGCTGGAGACAGGCTGCAATCTGCACTGACCCAATGAAATGTTTAGTTGATTGGTTTGATTTAGTACACCACCGCCTACGCTAACCTGGCCAATATGTGTAAATGCTGTTATTTCGCAATACTTTAATATTGTGCCTGATATCGAACAGATTGATTGGACCAGCCTGAGCTGTGCTTAGTTCAGGCTCAGCCAATGAAACTGCCGGATTGCGAGTTGAGATGGCCAATAAATGTTCAGAAACGTTGACATCTAGGCAATATTAACGCAGGCGGTTGTGTATTACATGTAGTTTGACCAACATAAAGGTGTACATTTCATGTATGTAGTTTATGTTTTTATATCATATATTTATATTATAACATTCATGTGGTGTAATATAGGAGTAGAATACACACACCTATCAATATAATAGGGAAAATGCGATAATGGTATTTAGCATATTCCGAAATTCTTGAAACTACTGCCCACGATCTGATAAATACGTTTCTTGTAAGTGCGACCTGTGTCGAACCACCCGAGAGTATGAATCAGTTCAGTGCACACTGCCAGTATATCGGCGTACACTCATATCTGCGATTGATGCGGACTTTGACAGACTACACCACCGCCTGCACTAATATTGCCAATGTTGTCAATTGTTTTATTAAGAAATGCATGAATATTATGCTTGGAATTTAGCAGCTTCACTGGCTGAGCCTAGGCTGCAGCAAACTGTTTGATTGCGAGTTGAGATTGTCAATAGATGCCAAGAAACGTTGACATGTGAGTGAGATTTCCAATAGATGCCGAGAAACGTTGAAATCTGAGTGAGATTGCCAATAGATGCCAAGAAACGTTGACATCTGAGTAAGATTGCCAATATATGCCAAGAAACGTTGACATCTGAGTGAGATTGTCAATAGATGCCAAGAAACGTTGAAATCTGAGTGAGTTTGCCAATAGATGCCAAGAAACGTTGAAATCTGAGTGAGATTGCCAATAGTATTGCAAGAAACGTTGACTCTGTGAGATTGCCAATAGATGCCGACCGTTTGACATCTGAGGAGATTGCCAATAGATGTTGCAGAAACGTTGACATCTGGGTGAGATTGCCAATAGATGCCGAGCAACGATGACATCTGAGTGAGATTGCCAATAGATGCCGCGAAACGTTGACATCTGAGTGAGATTGCCAATAGATGCCGCGAAACTTGACAACTGAGTGAGATTGTCCGAATAGATGCCGCGAAACGTTGACATCTGAGTGAGATTATCCGATAGATGCCTGAGACGGTGAATCATCTGAGTGAGAGTATCGATAGATGCCGCGAAACGTTGACATCTGATGAGATTGCCAATAGATGCCGAGAAGCGTTAAAATCAGTGAGATTACGATAGATGCCGAGAAGCGTTGACATCAGAGTGAGATTGCCAATAGATGCCGCGAAACGTTGACATCTGAGTGAGATTGCCAATAGATGCCGAGAAGCATTGAAATCTGAGTGAGATTATCGATAGATGCCGAGAAGCGTTGACATCTGAGTGAGATTGCCAATAGATGCCGCGAAACGTTGACATCTGAGTGAGATTGCCAATAGATGCCGAGCAACGTTGACATCTGAGTGAGATTGCCAATAGATGCCAATTGCAGAAACGTTGACATCTGAGTGAGATTGCCAATAGATGCCGAGCAACGTTGACATCTGAGTGAGTTTGCCAATAGATGCCAAGAAACGTTGACATCTGAGTGAGATTGCCAATAGATGCCAATTGCAGAAACGTTGACATCTGAGTGAGATTGCCAATAGATGCCGCGAAACGTTGACATCTGAGTGAGATTGCCAATAGATGCCGAGAAACGTTGACATCTGAGTGAGATTATCGATAGATGCCGCGAAACGTTGACATCTGAGTGAGATTGCCAATAGGTGCCGTGAAGCGTTGACATCTGAGTGAGAGTATCGATAGATGCCGCGAAACGTTGACATCTGAGTGAGATTGCCAATAGATGCCGAGAAGCGTTGAAATCTGAGTGAGATTATCGATAGATGCCGAGAAGCGTTGACATCAGAGTGAGATTGCCAATAGATGCCGCGAAACGTTGACATCTGAGTGAGATTGCCAATAGATGCCGAGAAGCGTTGAAATCTGAGTGAGATTATCGATAGATGCCGAGAAGCGTTGACATCTGAGTGAGATTGCCAATAGATGCCGCCGAAACGTGACATCTGATGAGATTGCCAATAGATGCGAGCAAACGTTGACATTCTGAGTGAGTATTGCCAATAGATGCCAAGCGTTGAAACATAAGATGAGATGCCGATTGCGTTGCAGAGTGAGTTTCCGAGCCAAGAAAATTGACATAGAGTGAGTTGCCAAAATAGAGGCCAGAAACGTTGACATCTGATGAGATTGCCAATAGATAATTGCAGAAACGTTTTTGACATGGAGTGAGATTGCCAATAGATGCCAGAAACGTTGACATCTGTAGTTTGCCATAGATGCGTTGACGTGAGATTCCAATAGTGCAAGAAATTTATCGATAGATTGCCGCCGAGAAACTTGACATCTGAGTGAGATGCCAATTAGACTGCCAAGAACTTGACATGTGAGTGAGATTGCCAATAGATGCCTAGAAACGTTGAATCCTGAGTGAGATTGCCAATAGAAAGCCTCGAAACGTGACATCTGAGTAGATTGCACTAGATGCCAATTGCAGAAAGAAACGTTGACATCTGAGTGAGATTGCCAATAGATGCCGAGCAACGTTGACATCTGAGTGAGTTTGCCAATAGATGCCAAGAAACGTTGACATCTGAGTGAGATTGCCAATAGATGCCAATTGCAGAAACGTTGGACATCTGAGTGAGATTGGCATAGATGCCATTGCAGAAACGTTGACCTCTGATGTGAGATGCCAATGATGCATGCAGATTCGAAAAACGTTGACATCTGAGTGAGATTGCCAATAGATGCCAATTGCAGAAACGTTGACATCTGAGTGAGATTGACAATAGATGCCAATTGCAGAAACGTTGACATCTGAGTGAGATTGCCAATAGATGCCAAGAAACGTTGACATGTGAGTGAGATTGCCAATAGATGCCAAGAAACGTTGACATCTGAGTGAGATTGCCAATAGATGCCAAGAAACGTTGACATGTGAGTGAGATTGCCAATAGATGCCAAGAAACGTTGACATCTGAGTGAGATTGCCAATAGATGCCGCGAAACGTTGACATCTGAGTGAGATTATCGATAGATGCCGCGAAACGTTGACATCTGAGTATGGTTTTAGGCAGGCGGTTGTGTATACCAGTGCACTTACAGTAATACTAAGTTAAACAATTACAGGTCGGTAACGAAATGAATATGATTTTATAATGTCGTTACCCATCCATTTATTTCAAGAGTTGTCGTCCGAACATACTACGTATCACTTCCTGTAGTACTATGTATAGCACAGCGGTGTTGTTTAGAGAAGGTATGTGCTTTACTTTCGTATTAGTTTTTCGCACTATAAATTAGTAACGGTCTGGTAAATCTTGATATACGATTTAGCAGCTGTTTATAAACATGTGCACATAGTTACATGTATGTACATGTGCTTATCTCACTTCATCCATATTCCCCAGTTTTGTCCCCGAGTTATTACGAACACCAGTAGCCCATTTCATTAGTATTAATCCTACTACTTTTATAATGGGTATAACAGGATTCAACTCTCATGTACCAACTGTAGCCCATTTCATCAACATTGCAAAGTATACTTTAGTAGCAAAGTATACTTTGAGGGAGAAATTTTCAATTTTATGATACATTTATTAATTTTTATTATACTGAATTTATTACATTATCACAGCCAATTTGGCTGTGATAATGTAATAAATTCAGTATAATAATTCTGCATACTTTTAATCATGAAATATATGCATTTGTTAGTTCTATATGAAATAATGCATTTCAGGAAAAATAAATGATTACTCCCTCAAAGTATACTTTGCTAGTAAAGTATACTTTGCAATGTTGATGAAATAGGCTACATACATGGTACGGATATTGGGTGGAGTAATATGGGGTGGATAATCGCCTCGTACATGTGAACGAACCGTGCTCTACGTGTTACATAGAAAATGATAAATCACAATTTAGCATTGTGATAATTCAATCGGACCGTTCACGATGCAAATGTTCTATTCCATGACGCATATAATGAGCAGAGGATCTGACATGAGCATGATATGCGCTAAATATTGTGTTTTTATTAAGTTGGATTCTTTTGGAATCAGTCAAATCAGTCATATTAAATTAACACAAAGGTTAAACTATGTATATGTATTTCACGAGTCCACATACATGTACGGTTTGAACATATTTATTAGATTACACATCTCCGCATTGTATACTATTCTGATGGATCGCTTTTCTACATCTACATGTATGTCCCGTAATTTCACTCTCGCATCTGCGAAGCTATGTTGCTGTATGTCTGATATAGAACATATCATTTCAGTAATTTTTCAATCCACGGGGGTGTCCATGCTTGACTCATTGCATAGTGGGCACATCGTGATTATTTTTGGTAATTTACCTTACATTTCTTCATAATATAAAAGTATGAGTCGTTGCATCGTACATGTACGCAATGTCAGTACCAGCACAGTCATTGACACAAATAAACAAGAGTAATAGCTTTGCTCCTACAATTTATGTTTCTTTCTTGTACTCGTGGTTTGGTAGTTATTACGAATCATTTGACGACGATTGTGTTTTGTGATTTCGAGATGGAAATATAGAAGCTCATGGCGCCAGTAAATAATTTCAAATACATCGCATTTGCTGTTGGAGCTATTCCGATTTTGGAATGTATTGTTATTCATTCATTTGACTCTGATCAGAGTTATTCGTTTACATCATATTTGGCATAACCAAGAAAATCCAATTTATTTTCGGATTACTAGTAACTATCATGGTAATTACAACATGCACATTCAATAGCAAAGTTAACACTGTAAACATTTTGTAGCAAACACTTTCATGTACATGTATATACTACTACTGTCTGTTTCGCGAAAGCTGCCCAAATTTTACGGCCATATAAACAATTCAAAAACAATATTTGTTTCGATAATATTAAATTAAAGGAAAATGTAAGAATGAGCCTTCTTTTTATTTCGTGAAATTTGGTCAAATATTGGTTTTATTACGAAAAATTTATTTCTCTATGGGAATTTAACATGGGGGAAAAAGAGGTAGATGAGTTGTGGGAGGAGTCAAAAAACGAAAAAAAAATTGAAATTGACTCCGAAATCTGGCTAGATAGCTTGGAAATGATCTAACTAAGAAAACAAAAGTTAAATTTTGAAAATCGGTCCAGTATTTCTGAAATTAAAAAAATGTCCCCATGTTAAATCCACATAGACAACATGGGGAAATTGTTTTTTCGCAATAAAATCAATATTTGACAAAATTTCACGAAATGAAAAAAAGAAGGCACATTCTTAAATTTTCCTGTAATTTAATATTATCGAAACAAATATTATTTTTGAATTGTTTATATGGCCGCAAAATTTGGGCAGCTTTCGTGAAACAGACAGTAGTAGGGTTGTATAGAATGGTATTACATGTAGGTGTGGTACAACACGTATATGTAATGTATTGAACGCGCGTACACATATATATGTGTATCTTAGCATCCATGCCGTCAGAGTCTTCTTAACCCTTTGAACCCGAAAACCCGCTATAGCGGTTTATGCTCGTAACGAGCCGTCTCATCAGGATATGCGCTGTTTGAAAGTAATTTTCATATTTTTAAGAACAAAACATACCACTTTTCATAAATGGACTACATTAACGTATCAAAATCCATTCCAGTTACCTAGGGGTGAACGGGTTAATAGTACATGTATGAATCATTGCGGATAGGCAGACCAAAGCATGGGGTATTTATATACATTATGGTAACATAAACCAGGCAACCGAAAAGTAATAATCACAGAGAGTCTTCAACAGGCACAGGGGCCCGTTTCACTAAACTTCGTACGACTAAAATGTTCGTAAGTGCAAATTTGGAATCGTCTGGAAAGTTCAATTGATGGATTTACATGTATTGAGCATATGCTGCTTATGCAGCCTATGCTCAATAAATGTAAATCCAATAATTATTTACAAGAAAACATTGATAATGTGAAATTTACAGACTATCATAGGTTTGCACTTACGAACTTAAGAAGTTTAGTGAAACGGCCCCCAGAAGTGTACCCACAGGCTAGCGATCTTGTCTTGACCAGCTACATGTATTAAGTCGTATTGAGGCAATACTTTTTCAGTTAACCCTTTGAACCCGAAAGCCTGCTATATCGGTTTATGCAAACAGTACAGATCCAGATGAGCCGGCTCGTAACGAGCCGTCTCATCAGGATCTGCACTGTTTGAAAGTACATAATAAAAACAAATACCCCCTTTTTATAAATGGAATAGTCTGAAAATCATTTTGCGATGATTGGGTTGGTTGCAAAACGAACATATCGCAGCCCATTCAGTTACTTAGAGGTGAATGCGTCTGTTACGGTAGTTTAAGATGACTTAGCTATCACGTATTTTAAGCTACATGGATGGTTGACATATGACACCATAAGCACGGTACGACTGAATTCATCAGGTCTGAGTTCACAAATTCTACGAGGTAGATAGAAGGGTACAGGTATGTCAATGGTGAACGTACTCATGTCTGGATTAATGCCGGGGACCCATTACTATTTAGTGTTAGGTATACCAGATTAAATCAGTATATTGTAGGTTTCTTTAAATGCATAAATGATATTTTTATTTCCATGGTGAAATTGTGAAGATCCCAATACCGATGTATTACATCACTCAAACAATCAATCATTCAATCAATTAATCAACCAATCAATATTTCTGTGCAGCAATACTATTGTTTATTGCATTCATAATGCATGTATGTGGCTGTGACAAGGGCTCATGGTATTTGTGACCAGTATTGGTCCAGGGGGCCGTTTCACTAAACTTCTTACGACTAAAATGTTCGTAAGTGCAAACCTATGATAGTCAGTAAATTTCACATTACATTATTGGATTTACATTTATTGAGCATAGGCTGCATAAGCAGCATATGCTCAATAAATGTAAATCCATCAATTGAACTTTCCAGACGATTCCAAATTTGCACTTACGAACATTTTAGTCGTACGAAGTTTAGTGAAACGGGCCCCTGATGCCCCTGTACAACTGCACAGTCTGACAAGCGTCTGCGCTGTTCGTCATTCAGTCGGTGCAACACGTTGTTTTAACAGGCAGTGTAGACCCATATCAAGTTACAGGCGTGCCCTAGCAGGTCATTAGATAGACTGGTCATAGCTGCCGTACATGTACATCTGACTTACCTTCCACAGCCACATCCAGTGGAACCTATCTAAGTCGGTCACCCTGGTATCATTATGTCTCTGTGCACAACGCTGCATAAACTGCCACTATGTGTCACTGGAATTCCAGACAAGGCGTGTGTGCTCGGTGTACTGAACATCATTGATATGGACAATAGTATTAACCACAGCGAGATGCTCTGGGTGTCCAGTTTAGAGAGGTTCCACTGAATGACCTTGCCTATATATATCGTCCTGCCATAATGTGAAATAACATCTCTTCTTCCCACAGACTTACATGCAAAACATGTGTTTGGTTTTAAATTTTAATATACTTAAAATGTATCTACTCACCACAAACAAAGATGCTATTGTTTTAGAGATGTAACTCTGAAAACTTACATAATGGTACAAGTCAATTACAAAACTGACAGTTCAAGAAGCGAATTTCAAATTGTGACATTCCACTGTTCGAATGACACAATTAAGATACAAACATATCACATTATTTTATTAACATTTTGATCACACAATTTCTTGAAAATTGATTAACAGATTGAATTTAGTCGTGACTATAAATTAATTATTGGCTATAAGCCAAGGCATGTTTTGCAGTGATGTCTATGTTATTTGGAGACAATAGTCTATAGTTATGGCATTGGCGAATAGTTTAATCAGATATATGGGGTAAAAACCTGATCTTGAGTACAATGCTCGCATTTTACTTGTAAAGTCAACACTCTTCACTGTGCAATAAGTTATTTTCTGTCTGGGTTGGGACACCACCCCCTTGCTTGTGCAAACAGCTTGAAAAGGTATACAAACACCCATGGTTCCATGTTGTAATTTTATCCCGTCAACACAGTGCGTATGTGCCGTGAAACACCATGCCGTGAAACATTTTTGATATCCTGTCAATACGATTTGGAGATGCGGCTGGGGTTATCTTTTTGAATTTTAAGTATATTTGTAATGTTGACGGGATACATATAATAGTATGTTAGTGCCGTGAATGGGGAAAATATCTGACGCGGCACGGAAACGGGATGTGCTCGGCAGAGCCTCGCCCATCCCGTTTCCTAAGCCTTGCCAGATATTGTTTTCACATTCACGGCACTAACCTACTATTCTCTATAACTGAGACGTTCAGCGACTGAAATGGCAGACATCGTCTTTGTCTATGAATGGATAATTTGAAATTGTAGTATTATGGCTGTCGGTCTAGCTCCTAATCTGCTAGCATGCTTTAACATGATGATACTGATCATTTGTTACACTACGGCCTGCGCTAATATTGCCGATATTTGTCAATTTATTTATTTCAAACTACTTGAATATTGTGCCTAAAGTCAAGCAGCTTGATTGGCTGACACTGAGCTGTGCTACATATCGGGCTCAGACAATTAAATTGCAAGATTGCGAATTGGCATTAGCAATAAATGTTACGAAACGTTGATAAGTTTGGCAACAATAATGCAGTCTGTTGTGTAGATGCATGTCATGTATTTATCTACATGAATGGCGAACAGTACGTACCATAATCTAGTCCGTGTCTACACTTGTCGCAAAGGCAATAACCGCCCCATCCCATATCATCCCATTATAAACCTATTTAATTTGCATTTTTGTTTGTATTTGTCGCTAACGTTATTAGTTAGCAGTTTGTGATAGGACTTGTTTGTTTCCAAAATCAGTGGCTACACACTAATTATATTATCAGGTAACGCGCTATATACGCATTGACTGATAACAGATAGTCGTATCTGCATTAAATAGATACAAACAGCCGGGTCACAACTGCTCTTTCTGACTATCTATTGGTTAACGTTACCGAATGACGTCAGTGTAATAACCCAGCGTAAAAAGTCCACCTTTTAATTTGAACAAACATCATCATTTGCCCATCGTCTATCATGAAACGTTACCTAATACATAGAATATCTCATTTATGTTTGTATCAAGTTTATCAGGCTCGACTCGGAAACTGTAGGAATTTCTGGGTAAGTCACGGAATTACTGCGTGTTTCCTAGTCTTGTCTGATAAGCTTGATAGCATAGCCTGGCCTTCTATATATTCAGACAATGTGGCAATTGTTACTGGCCAGTCTAGGATGATCTGGGCACCGTTATATACACCATTATAGCGAACATCACATTTTCTCCAGCATTGTTCCATGTACATACTAGCTCTTAACTTGTTAACTTGAGATACAATTAAGTCAGCTCATTTTTATTTCTTAACCTCGCACTGTTTGCATCCACAGCAAGGGTGGTGTATTCAATTCATGACTATTTTAAGATGTTGCCATGTTATTAGTAGTTTTTATGTACAAAATAAATTAAATTTCCAAGTGTTGCTTTAGCTTATTACTTGATACTCCATTTCCATTTTTGTTTATCCACGAGCGTCCCACAGACAAAGTCACCGCACACTGCACATGTGCAAGTGAAAGAATGACTGAGTATTTATAAACACAAAATTGAAATGGCTGCCTTTGTAACAGCCATATAATAAAGACAATATTATGTCTCCAGTGCACATCGCTGCGTTTACGCATAACATGACACTATAGCCGTTACAAAAGCAGCCATTGTATTCGTATTATACTATTTATGAACAAATTTCAATACTGTCAGACAGTTTGCTATTTATCAAAGTATTGAAAGAACTGAAACTGTATCGCCAGAAACAAAATGTTGGAAACTGTGTCTGAAAGTGTTCCCGATGATTCCCCCATTGGCAGCCTTTATAACAATCTTGATTTCGTGTGGGGTGCCCTCAAACACACAATATCACTTAGCACATACGGTAGCGCTTTTCTGTTCCTTACCTATTTGTATATACAAATATCGTATACATATCGTAATCGTATAGTATTGGTATATTTAATAATGAGCATATCGTATGATCATATAATATTGGTATGTTTGTACCGTATCATCGTATAGTACAAACGTACTATACAAATATTATACAAACATACGATATCCGTTCGTATATACGATATATCCGTACGGATATGGTATGAATATACCATGTTAGTATATGTGTGTGCGATACAAACGTACCAGAATTATACACATGTATAAAATCGTATAAACGTACGATTTGAATGGTATATCTATACGATATTGGTTGGTATGTACGGTACAAACAGATCGTACGTTTATATTGTATGCATATCGTATAGAAAACATATCGTATTGGTATAGTATATACGTATAGTATTGATATAGTACGTATAGTTGACCTGCAAAAAAGCGCTACTATACCCTATATTAAGTGGCATAACTTGATCCAACTTTCATATACACTTTACGAGTACCGGGGGCCGAACCAGGTGTAAAATAGGGAACCGTAAAGGATGAATCCAATCGTAAAGTTTACCCTTCACATTGCTCCCAACCAAACCCATTTGAAGTTGGTAATACAAGAATGACATTTACATGAACCATGGGTCACCATTTTAATAAATCTGAAAGGGCATCAGTGGTCGATACATTTTGTAAAGGTTCGTTAAGATCGGCTTGTAAATTCATTGGAAAATGGTTAATAATTTGACCCACTTTTGGGATGGTGGCCATCCTGGATTTTTATTAAATTTGAAAAAGGCTTCAGCAAAGAATCATATATGTCACATTTGACCAACATCCGCCAAGCGGTTCATGAGATATAGCATTTTGAAGTTTGTAACTGAATAATCATATTGGGTGACCTAATTATACGATTGCAATAAAACAAATATGAGGACGGTGATTTTTGTGTTATTGATGAAAATGAAAAAGTACTTACAATTAAATATGTTTTTAAATTTATCAAAGTATTGAAAGAACTGAAACTGTATCGCCAGAAACAAAATGTTGGAAACTGTGTCTGAAAGTGTTCCCGATGATTCCCCCATTGGCAGCCTTTATAACAATCTTGATTTCGTGTGGGGTGCCCTCAAACACACAATATCACTTAGCACATACGGTAGCGCTTTTCTGTTCCTTACCTATTTGTATATACAAATATCGTATACATATCGTAATCGTATAGTATTGGTATATTTAATAATGAGCATATCGTATGATCATATAATATTGGTATGTTTGTACCGTATCATCGTATAGTACAAACGTACTATACAAATATTATACAAACATACGATATCCGTTCGTATATACGATATATCCGTACGGATATGGTATGAATATACCATGTTAGTATATGTGTGTGCGATACAAAGTTACCAGAATTATACACATGTATAAAATCGTATAAACGTACGATTTGAATGGTATATCTATACGATATTGGTTGGTATGTACGGTACAAACAGATCGTACGTTTATATTGTATGCATATCGTATAGAAAACATATCGTATTGGTATAGTATATACGTATAGTATTGATATAGTACGTATAGTTGACCTGCAAAAAAGCGCTACTATACCCTATATTAAGTGGCATAACTTGATCCAACTTTCATATACACTTTACGAGTACCGGGGGCCGAACCAGGTGCAAAATAGGGAACCGTAAAGGATGAATCCAATCGTAAAGTTTACCCTTCACATTGCTCCCAACCAAACCCATTTGAAGTTGGTAATACAAGAATTACATTTACATGAACCATGGGTCACCATTTTAACAAATCTGAAAGGGCATCAGTGGTCGATACATTTTGTAAAGGTTCGTTAAGATCGGCTTGTAAATTCATTGGAAAATGGTTAATAATTTGACCCACTTTTGGGATGGTGGCCATCCTGGATTTTTATTAAATTTGAAAAAGGCTTCAGCAAAGAATCATATATGTCACATTTGACCAACATCCGCCAAGCGGTTCATGAGATATAGCAATTTGAAGTTTGTAACTGAATAATCATATTGGGTGACCTAATTATACGATTGCAATAAAACAAATATGAGGACGGTGATTTTTGTGTTATTGATGAAAATGAAAAAGTACTTACAATTAAATATGTTTTTAAATATGTAATGCGTTTAATAGCCAAAGGTTCGTCGGCAGGTACGGAGCAGATATTACGTAATTCTTAACTTATCTCGCAGACCATTCACCATCTGCTTGTGTTCCGTTGTTATTGTAATAACCAGCCGTGGTACTTGATCATCTCATTTGATCAGATACACGCACCATAAACGAGTTCGCCAAGCATTACAGTTACCGTAACGGTAACTGTAATGCGTGGCGAGCTCGTTTATGGTGCGTGTAGAGGTACCGGATAGTACCGGTCCCGGTTGGTACCACTACCGGCTTATATGGATTGCCCATTAATGGCGACTGACATCCATACTTAAAGATTCAAAAAGTAGATAATTAAAATGGCGATACCTAAAAATAGTAAGATACATTGGACGCTGACATGACTGTGTCTGACGATGCAGTAAACAGCACGATGTATCACATGTGTCATATACTCAATATGTGGGTTTTCAGACGAGCTTCCAATGAAGTATCAGTTAACTAATACATGTACACCGATTGTGAAAACAGGCGAGGTAATTGACTCCTTCAGCTGACTCCTTCAAGTGTGTAATCAAATCGGGTTATACATGTATCAGTACCAATACCAGGATTCTGCGTAAAATATGTTCGTATACTTTTAATAGTCATTTTTCAATGTTTTCGACTTTTAATAGTCATTTTTCAATGTTTTCGACAACATGATCTTTATCAAAATAGTTGGTTTAAACAATATTTATTTATGAATTACAAATAACAATATACATTACAATACAAGACAGGTGGGATTCGAAAACAAGTCATATCACTTATATGAATTCGTCTCCCAGCATGAATGTTACGTACATGGCATGGCATATTATTGTGATACATTATATTACTATTAGAAACCAATTTTGTATGCGATTTATGAAAACAACATATACAAGCATCAGTATTTAACAATATATATGAAGAGAGGGAGAACAAGAAATGCAGGGGTAGCAGTAAGGTGGTGGGGGTGGGGTATAATTATATGAGTAGGGTTGTCCCGTTACACATGCTCGCACTGCCCCGACCGATACAATGCGACATCCGAACCACTGTCACCAGTTAGTTGTCTGATCTGTGAAAGAGAAACGGTTTTAACACCAATATGTATGTCTGAACCGCGGCAAATACTTCTTCATTAATACCTACAGGAAGCAAGGGATTACCATTCAAAAAGAGAGATGTAGTGATTTTACCAAAGCATCTGCTAACGACGTCGACCATTTGTTGTCTGATCAAATCAAATCTCTTTGAGGAGAAAATGCTCATTGTCTTCGACTTCGCCACATGCACAGAGTGGACTACCTACAATACAATGTGTTTCGTGAATAAGTGCTGGTGCAAACCGCTAGACATCGTGCGTAGCCGTGTGTGATAAATTTGCCCAAGTGTGTTGTCAAAGTAGAAGTATGGCATTGGTTTGACAATATCGGTGTCTAGATACTTCTTGAAGGCTTCAAGAGAAGTGATATTACGAGCCTGAAGTGGGAGAATATTCCATTCACTGATAGCAGAAGGTAGGAAAGATTCCTTATAGAGAGTTGAATGAAACTGGATTGTTTGCACATTGTCAGCATTACGCAGATCATAACGGGAGTTATCATCAACTACATTAGGAACAAGACCAGTCAGATAACCAGGAGATAGTTGATTGTACATCTTATAGAAGGTAACAAGTTCATGTTTGCGCCGCCTGGATACTAACTTATCCCAGCCAGTATCCTTATAGAGGGCATCGAGCGAGACAAGCTTTGTGGCACCTGTAACGATTCTGGCGGCTTCTTGTTGGATTTTCTCAAGTTCGTCTTTCTCTCGCAGAGTGCAGTTGTCCCAGACGATATCTGCATACTCAAGAACAGGCCGAATAAAGATGAAGTAAATCAATTCCAGAGACTTCCTATCTAGATAGAATTTGTGTTTACGAAGAAGATTGATCCGCTTGATCGCTTTAGAGCCAATTTAGTCTGTGTTTGTTTGCCAATTTCCAGCTTTAGAAAAGTGTATGCCCATGTGTTTGTGCTCAGTTACCTCTTTAATAGGGATATGATTCATGTCAAGCCTCGGATGATTGCATGGGTTTCATTTACGAGTTAAGAGGAGAGTTTCAGTTTTATCGGGATTAAAAGTGACAAGCCAAGATTGTGACCAAAAATGAATTTTGCCTAGATCGTCATTTAGTATGTTGGCCGCCGTTTGAGGACTGTACAATATGATGTAAATGCTTGTATCATCGGCAAAAAGTCTTACAGCTGCACCAAGTTCATCTACAATATCATTTATAAAGACAAGAAATAATAGTGGTCCTAAGATAGAGCCCTGCGGAACGCCCGCCCTGATAGAAACCCAAGTAGAACAGCTACCAGGCAAAACACCACGCTGTTGTCGGCCAGAGGGATAGTGTTGAAACCTTTTAAGTAGTATGCCAGAAATTCCAGACATCATGAGTTTGTGCAGCAAACCTGCGTGCCAGACCCTATCGAACGATTTCGATATGTCGCAAAATACAGTTCTAACCTCTTTACCTGCGTCCAATGCCTTACATAAAGTGTTATATATGTCTACAAGTTGGTTGACTGTCAAATCGTCTCGTCTAAAACCTGATTGCAATGGTGTAATAGTTTGACAGTCGAGATAGAAGTTGTACACATGCTTGTGAATCATTTTGTCAAGAGATTTTCCAATAGTGCTTAAGAGAGAGATAGGCCGATAGTTTACAACTTTAGTGGGGTCATCCTTTTCATAAACAGGAGTTACGTTCGCTTCTTTCCAAGCTGAAGGTAAGAGTACCATAAGAAATTGAATAGTTGAAAAGATCACACAGAGGTTTAGATCACACAGAGGTTTAGGTACAGCTAACTCTTTAAGTAGCCGGTTGTTGATTCCATGCCTTTCCAGTTTTTAAGCTAAGAAGGGTAGAGGTAGCTTCGTCTGGAGTTAGGACAATGCTACTTAGTGTGGGTTGCTGTGCATGTGGCGTCTGTATTGGTGGCAGAGATGCATTTGTTTCATCAAGTAGAGTAGTTTGAAGGAAGTGTGTGTTGAACAGGTTAGCCTTGTCCCCTTCGCATGTGATGCCAGTGTTGTTGTGAACCAGAGGTGGGATTGAAGATGGGTTATTATTATCGAAAAGTTTGAAGGTTTTCCACCAATCCTTATTAGTAAGCTCACCAGCTTTTAGTAATGTGTTTTTGCGCTACTTAGTGCATTATTTTGTTGTTTCATTTCTAATTTTCCTATATACAGTCCAATGAGTAGGGGAGTTTGTAGATTTCGCTTTACGGTGTGCTCGTTTACGTTTGCGTATTAATTCGTTGTGGAACCAGGGTGGATCTGTTTTACTCTTACAATTTTATTTGGAATATATTAGTCTGCAAGTTTTACAATGATGTTATTAGCATATGTGTCTGTCTTCATGCAAGAATACTGAACAATCTGTATGAGTGAGTGTATCTCGAAAACCATCATAGTTGCCATCATCATACCTCCACAGCCGCCGTGTATATATGTCCACTTTCGGTTTCCTATAGTTACATATGGTGAATACAGGACAGTGGTATCTTACTGGAAGGTCTAAGAAGGGTTCATCTACTCCATTATGAACAACGGAGTCAATCTTCCTTACATACATTATATCAATCAAAGATCTATAAAATCTATAAAACATCCCAATGAGAAGACGTTTGCCTTTCAACCGAAGTTCAATCCATACACATTCCAGTCCAAGTGGCTCAAGGTCAGTCCTACGGATTGCAGGTATGGAGTTCTTCACATATACGATGACACCACCGTGCTAGAAACGGTATATATAGTGACGTCCATATTGAAGCCGTGAACATCCGGTTCGCGGCTTCACTATAATGGATGTCACATATGAATGTAGTTTCTAATACGTGTAGTTCGATAAGACATGTGGTTGAACATGTAATGTAAACACTAGTGACAATTAAAATAATATGTATTACACGAGCGTATATGCTTCCCTTTGGAGGTTATTTGAAATCGCCATATGTGTTTTCAAATGATGTAACACCACATTCAGAAAGACGTTTCTATTATAGACACGACTTATAGATCAACGTATTAATAAATTAAATTAAATCATCATCTGACAACAGTGCCTTCAAGAACATATTTCATATAAACGTGTCATAGGTTTCAAAGATATCGTCTTCCTAATGGTGATATGATACATCAATACACCAGCCTACATGCATATCTGAACACGTGTTTGTTAGTGTATACGTTATGGAATATTGTATTTCCATCTCGTCCGAAATAAAGTGTACAAGTCATCGTCAGTTTCACATTTTGTAGCGTTTGACAGACAACACAAACAAGAAAGATAAAGTAATAACAGCTGATATAACATGTACATGTACATCTGCAAACTACCATCTGCACAAGCAGGCGGTGGTGTACATGGGGAGAGCTATATAGGTAATGTTGATGTAACTCAAAGGGGCGGATCTAGAGTGGGGGTTCCGGGGTTGCAACCACCCCCCGTCTAGCCACGGAGTTTACATATATCACAGTTTACCACCAATTGGAGTCTGAAAACACAGGAAAGTGCATTTCGAAGAGCTCGAAAACAGGACAACCCCCTAGTTGCGATCTACTTTTGCAATCTACTCCCGTACCGTCCGTAGCTAGCTACACAACCCCCCCCCACCCCCCACCACCGTTCCCCAAATGCTGGAACCGCACCTGAACTCGTATCCAAACCCATATGCATTTTGCTCTTTTCAACAGCTATCTAAGGATACATGATATAGCTAAATTGTGATGACATTTCCATTCTGTAATATTTTGCATTATTATGTTGTAATTGTCTACATTAGTCGTACATGGAACAAACAGCACTAAATATGATTAAGCTAAACCAACATACTTGTATACGTGTACATAGTGGAAACTTAGTTGTTTTTTCGGCCAAGAACATGATGCACGTGAAGGAAAAACACACGTACAAAGGAACTGCATCTCACAGTAATGTTCATGCGGATCTGCTCTACACAGGTCGCCAAATCAACACACCCGTTTTGGTCACGAGAGGTCCCATATGAGTGCACATCGGTAATGAAAGGAACACTTAACTTCCTATCATATTATACCATATTTAGAATACTATCTGATCTAAAATAAAATACGATATTTATTTAGCGTAAAGGAATATTTTGTATCGTGCAATAAACAATTACTGCACGACATTGAGTTTGATCAAGTGTGACTTTGAGACAAAGCAATATATCACAAGTTACAACTGCGCAATAAAGTGTTCTGCTTCATTTACAGTTACTGTAACAATTTTTTTTATTAATAATAGGTTCACGCAAAAAAAAACACCGCACTGTGTGAAGTGTATTATTATTATTATTTTTTTGACATTTTCTTTTTTCATGTACAGAACATACCGATATCAATAGCAGATTTCACCAACATTGCAAAGTATACTTTTCTAGCAAAGTATACGTTGAGGGAGCAATCATTTATTTTTCCTGAAATGCATTATTTCATATAGAACTAACTACTGCATATAGTTGATGATTAAAAGTATGCAGAATTATTATACTGAATTTATTACATTATCACAGCCAGAATGGCTGTGATAATGTAATAAATTCCGTATAATAAAAATTAATAAATTTATCCTAAAATTGAAAATTTCTCCCTCAAAGTATACTTTTCTTCTAGAAAAGTATTCTTTGCAATGTTGGTGAAATAGGCTACTGAAAGGGATACATTTTGAAAAGGATCAGTGAATATCCTCAACTAGTGCAGATCCTGGTGTAACGACTTGATCAGAGCCGGCACATATGGATAGTGTGATATGTTACTAAGCAACTGTATATATACAGTTGCTTAGTAACATATCACACTTATATAAATTGCTGCATACGATGCATTTATATTATGTTTTAAACCAGAGATTGACATGTACCATAGTTTAGATAAATTGCATCTCCAATACATGTAGTATTTATAAATATAGAAATTAGCAATCATTCGATATTTTGTATGTTTCCACATAAAAGCCGACAGCTCACGAGTCTGTTGTCCAGTGAGGTATTTAAGCGTGAACGGTACGCAGTAAAACCCGCCCACCGTTGCGGCCTCCACCAGGGCGGTAATTACGCGAAGAGCAGCTATCCCGTCCATTTTCCCTACCGGAGTCAGCTCCAATCAAGTCCGGCCCGCATGGGCAGATAACAAGCGCGGATTCTGCATCATGTAAGTATAAAGTGTTTTTTCACCATACTAGATAGCATGGGCAGATAAAGGGCAGACACAACATAATGTTAACACAGCTATCATATATATATTAACTGTATGGTTCAGACATTACGATGATTGCAGTCTTACCTGCTGGCTGTGCTTTTTTTTATCACACAACAAAATAAAAAAACATACATTGTAAACAGTACAAAGCGACACAAGCACACATACTCCAACGAATCTCTGAAAAACGAAGGTCCCAGAAGAAAGAAATAGCACACCGAAATATGCTACAAGGTAGCATGGCAGTAATGGTACCGCATTCGAACAGTCGGTAATATATAATTGAAGCGTTCACTGAATACAAATGACATACATTGTACGAACAATTCGTACGGAGCCCCGCAGGGGACATGGATTGTTTTCATTATTTCCAACGAAATAACAATTCGTTCCCTCAATTTAACAATTCGTTCCCTCGAATTAACAATTCGTTCCCACGATATAACAATTCGTTCCCTCGAATTAAAAATTCGTTCCCACGAAATGACAATTCGTTTCCTCAATTTAATAATTCGTTCCCTCGAATTAACAATTTGTTCTCACGATATAACAATTCGTTCCCACGAATTAACAATTCGGTCCCGTGGGAAATAATTGTTATTTCGTGTGAACTAATTGTTAAATTCGTGGGAATTAATTGTTAATTCGTGGGAACGAATGTTAAATTGAGGGAACGATTTGTTATTTTGTGAGAACGAATTGTTATTTGTTATTTCGTGGGAACAAATTGTTATTTCGGTGGAACGAATTAATATAAAAAAGAATTCTACGTCCTCTGCGAGGCTCTGTATGTTTTAGCTAGGTACATGTGTTATTACTTTAATCAGAATGTTTACCCATTCAGCCCAGCAGTGTACAGAGCATACAACCGATATTTGCAAATATTGTTGATTCAGATCAGCCGGCTCGTAACGATCAGTCGCTTCAAGATCTACAGTATTTGTCCGTATTTTTCAAATTTTAAAACATATTCCTCACATGATTAAGGAACTAGTCTGGAAATTAGCATGACCCAAAACAGTGGAGTCAGCGTGTAGGTGCACACACGAACGAACGCGACAGGTCGGTTCCAACCTGTCGTGTTCGTTCGTGTTTGCACTTACACTGTATATGCCCGTTTTTTCATGGCTTAATCAGATTGCTTAAGCACGACAGTGCCAATAAATACAGCGAAGATTTGCTAACGGTTTTCAAACGAAACAAATGAAAACTAAGTGAAAACTATTGTTTTGTACAACGATACATGTATGCATTGAACAATGTCGTTGTTGTTTTATGTAAGTGAACAACATATTTTTCGTTTAAATATTTCAACTACATGTACATGTATATGTATTTAAACGCCTGTCGGGTCTTTCAACGCATCTTTGTGACATTGTTTTCTTTGCTTTTAACCCTTTCAACCCTAAGGAACTGGAATGGACTGTGATATGTTCCGACCAATCCAATGGTCACAAAATGATTTTCAGATTCGTCCATTTATGAAAAGGTGGTGTTTTTGTTCTAAGAAATATGAAAATTACTTGCAAAAGTGCAGATCCTGATGAGACGGCTCGTTACGAGCCGGCTCATCTGGATCTGCACTTTTTGCATAAACCGATATAGCGGGATTTCGGGTTCAAAGGGTTAATTAGAAACTGATCGTTTAACGTGTAAATGTGACCATGTAAACCAAAAGAAACATCGTTTTCAAATTATAAAAACGAAACGGATGTGTAAGAAATAGGCAATCGATCGTTTGAGGAAACAATGACAAATACGTGCTGCACAGTCATAAACCATGATACTCAGCAGAATCACAATGTATCTCCCAGTTTCTCCATCAACAGAGATTAAACCGTTTGATGGAAAGCTATAGAAACATTGGTGACAGTTACTGCGTGCGAAGAAATTTATGTTTTATAATTGCTCGAAATATATATTACCTGTAAACTGTTAGTTGAAACTCACTGCCAACTGTTCTTAGAATATATTGTGCTGTACCCAGCCGCCTGTCAACGTTTCTGAACATCTACATGTATTGGCAATTTCCATTCCACTCGTAATCAAGCATATTGTTTGACTCAGCTCAGGCTTAGCCAAGCACAGTATTCAAGTATTAGGGAATAAAACAAACGACAAATATTGGCAAAAAATAATTTAGCGCTGACGGTAGTGTATGTCATCGCCGATAATAAATTGTTAACTGTTTTCCCAATTCGGTTAGTTGCCCCTTACAGTTGCCACTTTGATACGTGTTAATACAGCATCGCCTGAGATACTAATATTGCCACTGCTTATTAAAAAATTGTGCTTTAAATCAAGCAGCTTGATTGGATGAGCCTGAGCTGTGATACAGCTCAGGCTCACCCAATCAAACTGCTTCATTGCGAGTTTAGATTGTCATTCAGATGTTCGGAAACGTTGACAACTAGGTAATATTAACGCAGGAGGTTGTGTACATTCGTCATACGTGTATGTCCCGATTTCCTCATTGGAAAGGTCACCAGCGACATAAAATCACTACATGTACAACCTGGGTTCTGGGGCCCGTTTCACTAAACTTCGTACGACTAAAATGTTCGTAAGTGCAAAATAATGATAGTCTGTAAATTTCACATTACCAATGTTTTTGTTGTAAACAATTATCGGATTTAAACATTTATTAAGCATAGGCTGAATATGCAGCCTATGCTCAAGAAATGTGAATCCATCAATTGAAATTTCCAGACGATCCTAATTTTGCACTTACGAACATTGTATTCGTACGAAACGGGCCCAGGTCAGTCAGTGTTCATTGTAAGCCAATCTCCAACTACAGGCATGCTATATGTAGTATATATGTCGTGGGCCTGTGGTACAATGTGATTAACAGGCCAATATATTAAGGAATTAACATGCGACAAAATAAATTAATCTATTAATCTAGATTTACTTCAAATTAATAGGATTATTATAAAACCAGGCCTAGGGTTTCCAATCGTTTGGGTCGTTCCACCTCCGCAATACTAATAAACAGGAGCTACATGCAATAATAGAAAAACACATACAATAGGGTCAGCGTATAAGTGCACACACGAACGAACACGACAGGTTGGAACCAACCTGTCGTGTTCGTTCGTGTGTACACTTACACGCTGACCCCACTGTATGGTTACAATTGCGACGCAGTTTGATTTGCACGAAAATATCAACGGTAAAACTAGATTACCACTGGCAATACATCTCGATCATTATAATTGAAGTATGCCATGCGATTTTGTACCTAATAACATGTGCAATATTTCATGAAATATACTTACAGAAACTGTGATACGTTCTGTAAATGACGTCGAAAGATGACAAAACTTTCGTAGGAAATCTGGAATTGCATAATTATGTCGTCAACTTTCGACGTAATTCACGGAAACTATCATGGCAAATTTTGTATATTTTTGTTCATGGAATAGTGCACATAGGTACAAAATCACATGGCTTGTCTCATATTAGTGACGTTATTAAATTGGTTCCCGAATATAAGAAAACTCACCATGTAACACCACAATCGGTTTCGCTTAATGTGATATGTAAAACTAACTTTACAGACAGATACATGTAGCTTTCGGACAAATATACAATTAACAATATAACACTACTTCTAAATATTGTTCAAGCTGCTTGATTTCAAGCACACTAATCAAGCATTTTTAAATAAAACAATTGACAAACATTGGCGACATTAGCGCAGGCGGTGGTGTAAGAGATATATTGCAAGGATTTAGGTAAGCAAGTCAATACACTTTCAATCATAAGAAACGTACAGCAACCTACATGTATATAGTTCGGGTAGTTTGGTGTAAGCTGGGTATTATGCTTTAAAACATGGTGTATGCATGTAACATGTTTATTCGTGTTGTTAATAGCATGCTGCATAGTGTGATATAGCAAGACACTTTAAGTGTCTTGCTATATCACCCTATTCAGCATGGTATTAACAACACGAATAATCGCCTTTCTAGTATCAGGTGTTGATCATGTTGATGAAATGTGTTATTTATTTCTAGGACAACCAAGTTCACATGAAGACAATGAGCCAACACGAGCATCAAAATATAATTAGTTTTCAAAGGATTTAAGTTTCATCTTAGTGCATTGGATTTACACAATTAATTTACAGTGAAACCTCTCTAAACCGGACACCCTGGGAGGCCCCCAGAGTGTCCGGCTTAGAGAGGCTTAACTGTAAATCAGGCGTTTGATCATTACATGTATGAGTAATAGCTGTGTGCTATGTGATCATGAACATTATCACCTGAGATACATGATCAATTAATTCATCAAAAATAAGATCACAGATGTTTTCTTGATGTCCGGTTTGGAGAGGTTCCACTGTATATGCATGTGTTACTGCTGACTGACGTCCTTCTGCGAGCTGTATATACCACTGCTTTATTAATGAACCATGCCACCGGCGACGGGTCTAATGTTTTATCGCAAGAAGCAAACGATTGAACATTTTGAATTAGAACGACCAAAATCACTGAAAACATTCCGCCAATGTGTGTCAGACGCTCTAGTCGTAGTTGAGTCGAGGATCGATCATTTACAGCAGTCTTTCTATGGACCTGATAAAAATGTTGAAGCGGAAATTAAACGATGGCTGCCTCCGTTGGCAATAGTGTTAACGTACACTAAGGTATCATACCTTCTGTGTAAAACCCAACTGAATGATATGTTTCTGATGTACGAAAAGTCAAATAACGACCCAACAATGATAATAGACTTCGATAAGGAGGCGGTGGAAACGCTGAAGGACTGCATAGCTAGAATTGTTCAGCATTTAAAAGTTGGATTTTCCGAAATAGTCAAGGATTTGAACTCGCTAAATGACTTTATGTCTCGGTATTGTCTTAGTTTCTCCGGAAAAGAAGGTGACGACTTTCTACACACATCCACGAGTTATGAACGACAGAGAACGGAACTTGCCGAAGCAATAAAATTCAACCTCGACGACGTTACGGAAATGGCCGAAAGTTTCGAAACCAGAGGATTGGTGATAACCGAGCTTGGGCTCGTTGCCAGGCAACTGGCGGAGAAGTGCACGTGCAAACACGCGCCCTTTCTTGTCATTATCCCTCAGGCATTTGAAAATGTAAAGAATTCTATAACAGGTAAGACAATTCACATAAATTACCTTATTCCTAACTACAGTGAAACCTCTCTAAACCGGACACCCTGGGAGGTCCCAGGGTGTCCAGTTTATAGAGGTTTCGCTGTAAATCAGGCGAATGACCATTCTGGGACATGTGTGTGTGGTATGCGATCATGAACAGGCATTGTCACCTGAGATACATGACCAAGAAACGCATAAAATAAGATCACATGTACTATTTTGGTGTCCGGTTTAGAGAGGTTCCACTGTATATGTAATGACCCGTGTGCATGTATCTCCCATTAAATAGCGCAGTCGTGTATTGCAGTGCGGATGGTATACAGTACTCGGATTATTCTGAAGCGTATAGACCGCGATCAGACTGCGGATGTGCAGGTTGATCTGACGTTACACGGGTTGCACTCTGAATAAGCCCATTCTGTCATGTCAAGCCACATATGTGTAACATAACATTTAACATTATACAGTAAAATCTGCAAAAACATGTCGAAGAACGAACCTTCAATAACCTCAATGAGTTATCACAGATGACGTCTTATCTACGTTTCGACCAGGGTAGCGCCAGATCAGCCTGCGCATCCGCGCAGTTCAGGCCCACCGCTGATCGTCATTTAGTCAATATGACGTTATTTCAAATACCCCTCATTTAGATCACTTGATCATAATGAGCACTCTGATAATCAATATATACACTGGTCGCATATTAGTTGCGAACGGTAACTCTTGCAATCAATCTACTCATGTACCGTCCGTAGCCAGTACGGACGGTACATGAGTAGATTGCAAGAGTTACCGTTCGCAAATAGCCGCATATGGAATAAGCATGATAAGGGCATGATTATCAGCCATTTACCGTTTATTGCGACAGGTCTGAGGCGCTGGCTTCGGGCCGATGAAGGATATGCGGAATTCATCCGTTTTGACATCGCCGACCTTGAAGCCAAGAAGGAGGAACAAGAGCGACAATGCAGATATCTCCAAGACAGGTAGTAGCATGGTGTATCTCCGAATCCCTCTTCATTGTTTATAATATGTTGTTTGTTTTTTTGTGCACCGTAGAGTAGCGAGTAGCCGGAGTGAGTGGGCATGAGTACTATGAATACAGAAGAGGTATAAATGTATGCACACATCACGACAAAACGAGTTGATACATTGTACGAGCTGGTTAGGTTACAGCATGTAGATCATGTCCCAAAATATACACATATACACCACTTTAATGCTAACAGACCTACAGTAATTTACTTTATAATAATTATATTTCAATAATAATGCAATCTTCGAATACGTGAACAACTACTTTACGCGTTACTCTTACATCACCTACAGTAACGGGTTAGCTGGCAGTTAACAGTTCGTACAAGGGCGTCTGAATGTGCTAACTGCTATTGAATTGCATGTACTTCTTCAAACATATAAAACAATCCCCAATTTGTTTGTAGTGGCGGATCACAGTGTAACTACTGTCTAGCTAGCACTCCTAATTCGAACCGAATAATTCCAATAGTGTGTTATTGGTATCATTGTCTCCAAACCACATACATGTGGCTGTGACTAGAGACATGTGGCTTATGGGATATGTGATAACATTACACACCCATATGGCCTGATAACGATGTACAGTGGAACCTCTCTAAACCAGACACCATGGGTGTTCGGTTTAGAGAGGCTCCACTGTAAATCAGGCATATGGGTACCGCAAAACGGGTATATGTCGTTTGCGATCATGAACATACGTTATCAACGGTGAGAGATAACAATAAACACATACAATTAAGCAGAAATAGATTGCATGTGTGTCCGGTTTAGAGAGGTTATATTGCATAGTGTTTGTTAGAAGCATGAAGCGTGTTTCATTGTTAGAATGGCGAACAATGCAGATCCTGATCAGACTGTGCGGATGCAGAAACTGATCTGGATCTACAATAGTCGCAAAAACCCAGAAACCCCATTTACCCAATCACAGCCACATAGTATGATTTGTTCCCGCTTGCTTTGTCACAGGTGCTCGAACAACGAACATAAAGTCAAGACATTGAAACGAAAGTTATCAGAATGTACGACTGAGGACAAACGCTTCCAGAATATGGAATTGGCGCTCCAGAGAGACCTCAAACAGCTAGTCACACAGAACAAGGGCGATCTGTGTGAGATTAACATTAAACTGTTGCGCATAAAAGATAAGACTAATGCTATGGGTGCTCCAAATGACCTTAGTTTTGATCTTACAGTATTCGCAAGTATAGAGAAAGAAATGCCGCAGTTGAGTAAAAAGAACCCGAAACTTAATCATCAATTACAAGACATGACCAAAAAGCTTCATCGCCTAAAAATGCATAAAGAGACAGTGGTTCAAATGGAAAACTTGTTGAATGAAGCCGAACTTGAATCGACTGCTGCTAAAGAAGAATTGCAAAATAATAAAATAATACTGGAAAGAATAAACGAGTGCTTGCTGTGCCTGAAGGCGATTCATAGGTTTAAGACAACTCCCGAGGTTTTGAAGAAGATATTCCACAATATGCCTCTGACTTCGCGCAATGTCGCAGGCAAGAGGAAACTTCCGAACACGGGTGAGCATATTCATATAGTAACACAGAACTAAATTGGCTAGGTTACATGTAAAGATATAGAGAATAGTAGGTTAGTGCCGTGAATGGGAAAACATATCTGGCAAGGCTCAGGAAACGGGATGGGCGAGGCTATGCCGAGCACATCCCGTTTCCGTGCCGCGCCAGATATTCTTTACCATTCACGGCACTAACCTACTATTCTATTTATCCCATCATAACCTACAAATGGCCGTAAAATTACATGACTGTATAGAAAATACCAGGCTAGTGTCTTTTGATATTAAGTTTATCAGGCAAGGCTAGGAAACGCGTAGGAATTTAGAGGCTTGCCGAGGAATTCCTACCGTTTCGGAACCGATCCTGATAAACTTGATATCAAAATACACTAGCCTGGTATTCTATTTATCAGGTACCGTTTTATGCTCGAAAATGACATTAGATGACGTCGTATTCTATAGACAGAACGCGGGCTTGTTTACGTTGCGTCATTACACTGACGTCATTCGGTAACGTCACGTGACGTCATCCGACCAATGGAACGTCATTTGTCACTTCGTTATAACCCGGATGTTTATATCAGGGCAATGCCTGATACAACAATATGTTATCAGTCAGTACGTATTTGGTCAATGCAGGGCAGGTTACCTGATAAATAGAGAATACCAGGCTAGTGTCTTTTGATATCAAGTTTATCAGGCAAGGCTAGGAAACGCGTAGGAATTCCGAGGCTTGCCGAGGAATTCCTACCGTTTCCGAGCCGAGCCTGATAAACTTGATATCAAAATACACTAGTCTGGTATTCTATTTATAAGGTAACGTTTTATGCTCGAAAATTACCACAGATGACGTCGTTATCTATGGACAGAACGAGGACTTGTTTACGTTGCGTCCTTACACTGTCGTCATTCGGTAACGTCACGTGACGTCAACCGACCAATGGAACGTCAGTTTCACTTTGTTGTAACCCGGATGTTGATATCAGGGCAATGCCTGATACAAAAATATGTTATCAGTCAGTACGTATTCGGTCAATACAGAGCAGGTTACCTGATAAAAAGATATACATTCGAACCTCCCTGAACGGCCACCTCTCTACAACAACACCCTCTCTGTAACAGCTGCTATAGTATATCCCAAATGGATGATTTCCTCTATATTTAACCCTTAGACTGCTGAGCACGAAAATTGTCATATGCTGTTGCTTTGCATTCCTTCTCAATAAAAACATGTTTTGACACCATTTTAGAATCATTTCCATTGTAAATGATTCTAAAATGCTGTCAAAGCATGTATTTGATAATAATTATCGAAGAAAATAAATGGCTGTTGAAGAGAGGTTGCACTGTACTTGTATTATATCCCAAAAGGGTACTCGGACATAGCCCGATTTAATGCGAACATGCCTACAGTATTTTATTTGTTATTGTTACAAGCCTGCCGTTGCTCGACACCGATGACACAGCCGTGTTCGAACGTACAACGCGTGCTGTTTGACAATGGTTGTAGAGAATGTTCATTCCGGGGCCACGACAACACCTACGTAATGCATGTGTCTCATGATGTTACTAGAACGCGCCATTATGTCACCACACTACTTCACAACGGTCGCACTGAAATTTTGAAATTGATGCGGCTGCATCACGCGACGTTTACTGCGGCCCAGGAATATATATGTGTAAATCAGCTGTTTGAATGGAGTAGATTATCAATGTACCGAAAGTACTGCATACATTACATGTTTATGTTCAAGTTGCATGCTATTTCCTATGGAAATGTTCCAATAACGTTCGACCATGTCAAGCCGTGGGTAAAACGTTGGCCGTGGCACTCGGGAACTGTTTGAACCCCAAGGCAGTAAGCCGCGAGTTCAAACAGTTCCCGAGCATGTCCACAGGCTGGAAATGGTCGAACCTTATAATAATTATATTTCAATAATAATTCCGTCTTCCTAATATCCACATCCAGGTACATAGCAGGAGTTCCTGCATGTGTTCACTTCCATTTAACACAGCGTAAGCAAGTCCTCTATGAAAGTCACGTCTTATTTGCTCATTCCATAGCAGAATACGTTTCCAGTAGCATATTTCACCAACATTGCAAAGTATACTTATTTAGAAAAGTATACTTGAGGGAGAAATTTTCAATTGAAGAATAAATTTATTAATTTTTATTATACTGAATTTATTACATTATCACAGCCATTTTGGCTGTGATAATGTAATACATTCAGTATAATAATTCTGCATACTTTTAATCATCAAAATTAATATATGCAGTTGTTAGTTCTATATGATATAATGCATTTCTGGAAAAATAAATGATTACTCCATCAAAGTATACTTTGCTAGAAAAGTATACTTTGCAATGTTGGTGAAATAGGCTACAGGATAGTGTCTTTTGATATCAAGTTTATCAGGTTCAGCCTCGGAATTTAAACGCGTTTTCTAGCCTTGTCAACATTAAGCAAACATGTATTTTCTGAATGTCCGGTTTAGAATTTTTGTATGTGTAATATTGAATATACATCTGAAACCGTTGAGTCAGCTCTTGATTTATTGCGAGTTGACATTACCAATACATGTAGATGTTTAGAAATTTTGATTTTTTTGGCAATATTAAGGTAAATTGTTGTGTACACCTGCAACAGCTTTTATATTCTTTCAGGAAAATTGGAGAGAGCCTGCCTTTTAATAGCGAGCAGAATAAATGGCGACTGGGTGCGACTTTATCGGGCGTTGCCATTCCACCCGCCCCGGGGAGACCAGACAATCGCCAGGGACGTGGATGAAATTGGCAAGCAGTGCGTCAGACAGAGCACGGTGGATTTGTGCAGGTACGTTACGTCAGACAAAGCACGGTGGATGTGTGCAGGTACGTTACGTCAGACAGAGCACGGTCGATGTGTGCACGGTGGATGTGTGCAGGTACGTTACGTCAGACAGAGCACGGTGGGTGTGTGCAGGTACGTTACGTTAGACAGAGTACGGTGGATGTGTGCAGATACGTTACGTCAGACAGAGCACGGTGGACGTGTGCAGGTACGTTACGTCAGACAGAGCATGGTGGACGTGTGTAGGTACGTTACACCAGACAGAGCACGGTGGGTGTGTACAAGTACGTTACGTCAGCGAGAACACGGTGGATGTGTGCAGGTACGTTACGTCAGACAGAGCACGGTGGATGTGTGCAGGTACGTTACGTCAGTAAGAACACGGTGGATGTGTGCAGATACGTTACGTCAGACAGAACACGATGGATGTGTACAGATACATTACGTCAGACAGAGCACTGTGGATGTGTGCAGATACGTTACGTCAGACAGAGCACGATGGATGTGTGCAGGTACGTTACGTTAGACAGAGCACGGTGGATCTGTGCAGGTACGTTACGTCAGTCAGAACACGGTATGTGTGTGCAGGTACGTTACGTCAGACAGAGCACGGAGGATGTGTGCAGGTACGTTACGTCAATCAGAACACGGTGGATGTGTGCAGGTACGTTACGTCAGACAGAGCACTGTGGATGTGTGCAGATACGTTACGTCAGACAGAGCACGGTGGATGTGTGCAGGTACGTTACGTCAGCCAGAACACGGTAGATGTGTACAGGTACGTTACGTCAGACATAACACGGCGGATGTGTGTTGGTACATTACGTCCGGCATAGCACGGTGGTTTTGTGCAGGTAGGTATGTTAGGTCGAAGGGTGTACAGTTGTACCTCCCCGAACTGCCATCTCTATAACACCCGGAATTGTTTTCCTGTTCCACAAATGAACGATTACCTGTCGTTTATAGATCGTCTTTCACATGGTTTTCTTTCTTCTTTTAATTAGAAAACGATGTGTTCGTTGGTTTAAACGTGTCACGTACATTAAACCAACGAAAACACCATTTTCAAATTAAAAACAACGAACAGATTTTCAAATCCATTCGTTGAAACAAACGACTGGCGTTTAAATATTTGAAAGCCTGTGCTCAATAAATGTAAATCCAATAAATTACAGCACTTAGGAACATTTTAGTCGTACAATGTTTAGTGAAACGGCTCCTGATCCCGATGCCCGTTTTCGTTTCAGGCAAAGTTTTTGGCGGTGGAGACGTACGCATACCCGTGCACGGATTGGCGACCTGATTACGGCGTTACTGTCTATCCGGCGGAAGGATATCGTGGACGAGATACAGGATTGCTCGCGGAGAAAATCCAAACCTATGATTAAATGATTGTACGGACAAATGCAATCAACGCTGTGACTGGAGAAATTGGATTTATGGGTTTTACGACCATCATATATTCAGATCATCCTGTGTATCCGTTACCATGGTCATGCATACCAGAAGCCTCATTTCTCCAGTCGCAGCAACCTAATGATATATAAGTATTCAATGTTGCCGTGTACGAGGAAATATTACATTATACTGTTACATTACATTACACCACATTACTGTAATCTACTGTGGTTAGACGTAGTGGGAATAACGAGCTGCAGGGATTGTAATGCAATACTTTCCCCAATTATGTTTATAAATCACAAGAAAGTCAGAGAAATAAATTAGCCGAGTCAATTGCAAGTTGCTAAGCCTAGGTAGGGGAATTGTAGTCATTTCACAATCCCTGTTATGCATTTTATCCCGTCAAACATTTTTGATATCCAGTCAATACAACCTAATCACTGCGTATGAATATGTGCGGTGGCTGAGGTTATTTTTGTTTGCATTTTAAAGCCATTTATAGGTGTTTATGGGATAAATAAAATAGTAGGTTAGTTCCGTGAATGGGAAAACATATCTGGCGCGGCACGGAAACGGGGTGTGCTCGGCAGAGCCTTGCCCATCCCGTTTCCTAAGCCTTGCCAGATATTTTTCCCATTCACGGCACAAACCTACTATCCTCTATATTCACCCGTGACTGTTATGGTGGACGGAGGATGATCTATTGCACAATGTCTTATGCCGGCCATGGATAATACACAACCGCCAGCTTTAATCAATGTTTCTGAACATCTATTGGCAATGCTACATATACAGTCAAATATTAGCTTACATTGGAACCAGTCTGATCATGATCCACGTTGTAATCATGTAATTATGTGGTGGCCATTTTGACGAGCCAGTAGCAGCAAATGGGGGGGGGGGGGGGGGGGTGGGGGGGGTACATGATATCAAACTTAGGCTGTTAACTGTAAGTGGAAGATCTCTCTGAATATTAAAACTATTACATGTATGTACTGCGACCACGTCCAAGTGCAAGTACACAACGACCTTGTTGAACATGCCGTGATTATCAACATATCTGACCATCCATTGGCAATACCAACTCGCTATTGAGCAATTTGATTGTCTGAGTCTCAGATGTAGCACAGCTCAGGCTTGGCCAATCCAGCTGCTTGATTTCAAGCACAATATTAATAGTATTTTCAAATAAATCAATTGACAAATATTGGTAAGATTAGTGCCGGCGGTCGTGTACTACTGGACACGTTGTATGGTATGAAAACTGAGCTGGATTGTATATTTTATGTATCAATGTCAGGTGTATATGTGACTGTAACTGAAAAAATGGGGATTATGGTTTTTTTCGACCAGTGTAGATCCAGATCAGCCTGTGCATCCGCACAGTCTGATCAGCATCTGCACAGTTCGTCATTGCATCAATGAACCACCCGTCATGAAGAATTCTAACAAACAATATAGATCGTTATCATGTTACACGAGTGTGCTATTTGATCAGAAGCTACACAGGTCAAGAATCACATACATGTAAGCTCCATTTATCAAGACCAAGTCACAGATCAACCTTTTGTCACGTGACTTTGCTCTGTGTCTAAACGTGTCGCAATTGCGTCATGAACACAATGTCACCAGTTACATGTACAACCACATATCCGCAAAATAAATTTAATTACAAATTATGTGGAAATTATATACTGAAACAAGAAATGCGTCTGTCGAACGCGGATGCCACCTGCAGCATATTTGAGAAACTGTGACAAAGTGGTTAGCCGAAAAGTGTGACGGACGGACAGACGGACGGACGGACGGACGGACAGACGGACAGACGGACGGACGGACGGACGGACGGTCTAAACACTATATGCCACCCGTTTCTTCGAAACCCGATGGCATAACAACTGCTTTGGAGATGCAGCTCTGTCGCACATATAAGTGTTCGTTCGTGTGTGCACTTACACGCTGACCCCACTGTAGCATGGCTTATTCCATGTTGGTTTGCACATGTGTTGTTTGTATATCAATTACAAGTGAGGCTTCAATAATGCTATTCCATGTATACAGTAATACACGTATACAGTTCGGATTGGATTAAAAGCAACTTACATATATATAATTCCTCTCAATAACATGCAACTACAGTGCAACCTCTCTACAACAGCCACCCATGGGAAGAGGCAAAAGTGGCTGTTATAGAGAGGTGGCTGTTGTAGGGAGGTTAATGCTGAATACAATTTTATCGTCTGATGTTTATTTATTTTCTTCAATAATTCTCAATAAAAACATGTTTTGACAGCATTTTAGAATCATTTCCAATGGAAATGATTCTAAAATGCTGTCAAAACATGTTTTTATTGAGAAAGAATGCAAAATCAACATCAAACGACAATGTTCATGCTCAGCAGTGTAAGGGTTAGATATAGAGGAAATCATCCATTTGGGATATAAAATAGCGGCTGTTACCAAGAGGTGGCTGTTGTAGAGAGGTGGCCGTTCGGGGAGGTTCGACTGTACATTGTAAGTATCAAAGGCGGCCAAAACCAGGGCATAATACAATTAAAAACATGAATTACTGATTTATAGCAAAAATGTTCCCAGTTTCAGCTTCATGCGATACCTCATACATGTCATACATGTAAATGTATTATATATGACAATATAGAGAATAGTAGGTGAGTGCCGTAAATGGGAAAATATATCTGGCAAGGCTTAGGAAACGGGATGGGCGAGGCTCTGCCGAGCACATCCCGTTTCCGTGCCGCGCTAGATATTTTCCCATTCACGGCATTAACCTACTATTATATTTATCCCGTCAACACCTACAAATGGCTTTACAATGCAAAATAATAACCCCAGTCACCGCACATATTCATACGCAGTGATTAGGTCGTATTGAGAGGATATCAAAAATGTTTCACGGCACCGTGTTTCACGGCACATACGCACTGTGTTGGCGGCATAAATGTAAATATACATGCATTAGCCGTTGTTAACAAAACAATCAAATATATATATAGCTATAATGCATTAAGAAAAGTTATGTTTTTAGTTCGTTAGTTTACAAATCTCAAATCTAAAATGAGATTATTAATAAACTTACAGATAGTAAAGCCACTTCGTGAGTTCGGAAACTATTTCATTAAGCAAAAAAAAAGGTTAAATGTAATGTTTCAAAATCGTATCCATATGTGAAAATAACAGGGCACCCGGTGCATGTATACATGTATATGTCAAATAAGTAGGCGAAATGTGAGTGAGTGAAACATGAACGCTGAATTCGGTTTTTTCTTCAATTAGCCAAACCAGCCATACTACTGTTTCATACATGTATGACGTGTACAGATACTTACAGTTTCCAATCCGTTAATAAGTTAATATATCTCTTAAATATGTAAGTAGTGTATTATACATGTACGTTACAACAAGCTGGTCAGATTTTAATATGATCTGGTTATGCTGGATAATCGGTTCAATAGTTATATTCGCGTGTGCTATTTCTTATGCACCTACGTATGTAAAGTTTAAGATAAAGATAGCAATATAAGGCCGTTTGCTTATCTATTCTTAATAATTTCAGAATACTTCGGAATGACAGGTAGTTTATTTGTCTTTGACTTTGTTTGTTACCGTGGAACCTCTCTACACCTGACATCCTGGGAGGTCCCCATGGTGACCGGTTTAGAGAGGTTCCATTGTAAAGCAGACATATGACTATGCCAAGGTATGCGGCTGTGCTCTGCGAACCTGAATAAGCACTATCATTGTAAGGATTCACAGACTGTCCACGTGTCCGGTTTAGAGAGATTATACTGTATGTTAAAGGCACAGGTCTCAGATATGCCTAGAAAGTGACGACACAGAATAGGAAATATAGTTTAATCTGTAAATCTGATGTACCGTACATGTATTTCTCATCCCATTTTCTGATCCCACATTTCATTACCAATCCCCGATTGTCTACAGGCGACTTATCGGTACGATAAGTCGCCTGTAGAAAATCGGGGACTGGTAATGAAGTGTTTATAATTCTGAAAAATTACTAGATTTTTTCCGTATTATGAACAATATTTCAGTTAAATCAAGTACTCCAGCGTCTGTAATGAGACCTTTTTCGTAAAATTTAATGTGATATGCCTGTAGTAAATAAACTGTCACAATGTTTCCGTGTACGAGTATAGCGAAAACGCCACAATATGCCAAGCCAAATTATCTCTCCTGCTTATCACAGTTACATATGGCAGGTACTTAACAGGTAGGCATATTATTGTTGGGAATGCGAACAAATATAGTGGTGCGATTGATTATTATATATGCGTTGAAAAATACATTTACTATGCACGAGGCAAAAATAAACCCAAATTGTAATCCGAGACATCATCCGAGATACGATGCCTTTAAATACGTAACCTGACATAATTCCGCCATACACATAATGTGATAGTTAAGTAGCATTAACCCTTACAATGCTGAATTAATGTCTCATGCTCTTTCTTTTGTAATTCACATTTTTCTCTCGAGAAACATGGGTTGAGAGCACTTCAGAATCATATCTAAAGGATCTCAAACGAGTTTCTATTTAAAATGAGATGTATGCAACGAGTCACGCACAGTTTATGTACCGACCCTCTGGTGAGGTGCATAAACTTGCTGACGAGTTCCATAAATCTCAAATTAAATGTAAACGAGGTTGAGGTTCTTTTTATAACATGACTTCACACTCCAAAGAGCAGTAAACCTGGGAGATATCCAATACGTTTCAGCCATTCACTATTTGCGCATCAAATGAAAAATCTCCACCGAGAAAAATAGTTTTAATAATGGCAACAAATATATTATAAATATATCATATTATAGTATCCCATAGGTTTTCATGTGATAATCTGGGTTTATACAACGTGTGTTCATAAAAATTGTTTATCTTCCCATTTTCCACCGCATAATAATTGCAGTGACAACTTAAAGTGTTGTCTAAATGATATGATAATTGGGCATTTATTGGAACAATCTAAGACTTAGTAATATAATTTGTGAAATAAATGCATAACTATTTATCATGTAGTGAATTAATGCCACTAATTGTCACTATTGATGGATTTACATTTATCGAGCATAGGCTGGATGATATGCAGCCTATGCTCAATAAATGTAAATCCAATATGTAAATGTCCTCAACGTCAATTATTCCCATAAGTTGCATGACATTCATCCAACCGTCATCCAATCATGTTACACAACGGCCTGCATTAATCTTGCCATGATTATCAACGTTTCTGAACACCTATTGGCAATTCCAACTCGCAATCAAGCAATTTGATTGTCTGAGCCTGAGATGTAACAGCTCAGGCTCCGCCAATCAAACTGGTTGATCTCGGGAACAATATTCAATAATATTTAAATAAAACAATTGACAAATAGTGGCAAGAATAGCGCAGGCGGTAGAGCTTTACACCGCACATGTCGATGTTTAGGATGTTCATTCCAAAACCATGAATAATAAGATGTGGCTAGTCCCTTCGATATAAACATAAATACATCGACTGTATTAATTCCTTCAAGGAAGGACACAGCAGTTGATACCGCCCTACTGATCGCTTCTCATGTTTTCGTCAAAGCAACATATCCCCATGAAAATGTTCAGTAGGCTTCGAGCCCAGCCTGCCAACTACAGCCAGAATGTGTTCTGGTTCCACAAACAAAGACAATGAACACTTGTCTATCGTTTACATATTGTTTTCACATCTTTTTCGTTTTCTTTCAATTAGAAACACGTTTAAACAGTTTTCGAATTGAAAAACGATGCAAAAGCAATGTGTAAACGACACGACATGCGTTGATGAAAACCTCACGACATGCGTTGAAAGAAACGACATGGGCTTGACCCTTGGGAGACGGATACACAAACGAAACTATCGTTTAATACGGGTAATAATCTTTTCTATGCATATCGTTGTACAAAACGATCATTTTCCATTCATCTTGTTTGTTTCATTTGTGAACCTTCAAGGAAACTCCGCTGCATAATGCCAACATGTTCTACACATTCAGAATTATCACAGGTTTGTAGTGGAGATATTAGACTCTATAACATGCTTACTGCATTGTTATAGTTTGTATGGAAGCCCTGGAAGGACTTCTGACTTCAATACTTCTAACTTCATTACTTCTAACTTCCTTATTTGTAACTTCCTACTTCCTTACTTCCAGCTTCCAACTTAATTACTTCTAACTACCTTACTTCTCACTTCTAACTTCCAACTTCATTAGTTCTACTTTTAACTTCATTTCTTCTAACTTCCAACTTCATCACTTCTTACTTCTAATGTCCTTACTTCTAACTTCATTACTTCTAACTTCATAAATTCTAAGAAGTAATGAAGTTAGAAGCAAGGAAGTTAGAAGTAAGGTAGTTAGACGTAGTAAATGATGAAGTTCGAAGTTCGATGTAAAAAGTAAAGAAGTTAGAAGCAAGAAGTAATTAAGTTAGAAGTAAGGAAGCTATACATATTGTAGTCAGAACTCCCTCCAGGGCTTCCATAAGTTTGGATATCGTGCGTATCAGGCAAGGCTAGGACACGCGTACGAATTCCGAGGCTCGCTGAAACATTTTGAAACGCTGTACTATTTCTGAGCCGAGCTTGATAAACTCGATATCAAAATACTCGAGCATCGTATTTTATTTATCGATAACTATTTATGGTACAACATCAGAAAATATAATACGGTTGTCGTTGAAAGGAGCGCGTACATGTTTACTTTGCGCCATTACATTGGCGTCATTCAGCAACGTCATGTGACGTTGTTCGAGCAATGAAACGCCAGTCTTGACTTCGTTGTGACCCAGATTAGTACCACGGGAAAATGATATTTTCGATTAAATACCCGGCTCAAAACTAAACTTAAACATCAGTTTCACATCTTTTTCGTAATTTTAATTATAAACTATGTTTTCGTTTGTTTAAAAGTGACACATTTAAGCCAACGAACATAGTCTTCTAATTTAACAAAAAAACGAAAATGACGTGTAAACGATGTGTAAACGATAGTCAATCGTTCGTTTGTGGAACCAGGAACACATCCTAGCTGTATATTTATGGTTTCAGATCGGACTGGCACATTTCTAGTGTGCCTTGTAAGCCTATTTGGATTGGGTAAGTATTTTATTCAATTCACCATAATTATGCATTCGTACATGTGAAGAGATGCATGAGCAATCATGGCACAATCAATCCTAACCATGGCAACACGTTATCAGACATAAATATGGCTGTGACTGGAGATATGGGGCTTACGGGATTTGCTACCAGTGTAGCTCATGATCAAACGAAACACTCGTGTAGCCTGACAACAATCTATATTGCTTATCATAAGCATGATGGGTGCTTCATTGATGAAATGGCGAACAGAGCAGATCCTGATCAGACTGTGCGGATGCACAGGCTGATCTGGATCTACACTGGTCACAAAACCCGTAAGCTCCATTTCTCCATTCACAGCTACTGTACACGCTAATCTGGATCCGTGTAAACCCTGATCATCATTCGATTCAAATTTAATTGGTTACTTAATGTGATGGGATACGTGTATGACATATAACATATGTGTATAACGTATAAGATATAACATATAAGTAAACTATACGTCGCATGGAGTTGCTATGTCTGCCATCTTAGTGTGTACAAGTCATCAGTCAGTTAAAAAATCGACAAACCTCGGAATTCCTATGTGTTTCCTAACCTTGTCTGATAAAACGTTATTATATCAACAAAACACTAGACTACAGTGGAGTGGAACAAACACTAGACAAAGTCTGTTATTCTCTGTATAGCGTGTACCTGCTTTTCATCCACTCATATTAGGATAAGTTTGCATTGATATCATGTATATAGGGTCAATAGCTGATAAACACTTACATCTGTACTTGTACGACTATATTCATATTGCGAAATACTTTAGAAAGGCACAAGTGTGTACATGTATGACGTGAATTCTCCCATCGCTTGATAAGAGCTGCGAGATTTGGTGAGACAATCCTTAAACCGCTGTGTACATGTACATGTACATGTACTCGTACAATCCGTCTTTTCAACGTGTTCTATATATTTGAAGCGTTCATTTGCTAAAGTGGTCATGTATTTGCCCATACAGCGATACTTTATTGAATGTACAACGATGAGCTGCATTTGGTGGTCCAGGTAGTTTGGCACAGACTTATGTCGTTTTTGCGATTAATCGATGTCCGTGTCTCCGACGCGTTTGATACGCCATATTTCATTCACACTATAAAATAATACGTACTTTGAGTCAGATGGATTCTTGAAATTCCAGTACTTGTTGTTGTTGTTAGTACCACGTGATCATACACCTTGATTTAAGAACGTTCAACAAATTGTCGCTTTGCATGTGAGAACATTAAACAACTTGCATTCATTTCTACGGGGTGTGGAAACGAAGGGATAACGTGTCCCTAACAAACCACATGGGTTGTCCCTGTATGTGTTATTGGTGAGGCGGCGTAGAAACGAACGGACGTAGTTTCCCTAACGAGCCACCTAAGTTGCCCATGTATTTTGTTGTAGGCGAGGCTCTAACTTGCCTGAACTGCGATGCTGTGTCGGCGCCCAGATTCTGCTTACACGTGACCCAGTGTTTTTCTGGAGAGGTATCCTCATATCCCTCATATCTTTTCAAAGCATTCATGAAATAGATTGTATACAAACACCTCTATTATATATTGATCATCGTAGCCGAGTATAAATGATTTTGAAATTAATGCGGTCCTTGATTAGGGTCTGAGCTTATGACAACAGTAGTCGATTTCATCAAAATTGCGAAGTATACTTATCTAGCAAAGTATACTTTGAGGGAGACATTTTAAATTTAAGGATAAACTTATTAATTTTTATTATACTGAATGTATTACATTATCACAGCCATTTTGGCTGTGATAATGTAATAAATTCATTATAATAATTATGCATACCTTTAATCATCAAATATGTTCAGTGGTTAGTTCTATATGAAATATAATGCATTTTGGTAAACATAAATGATTACTCCCTCAAAGTATACTTTGCTAGACAAGTATACTTTGCAATTTTGATGAAATCGGCTGCTGAAGTGGTACTCGGAATTCAGGACTGAATTGACCACAGCTGAGCCTGGACCAGCCACACTTCTAGATTACGAGCGTGGTCATAACGGATTGCGACTTCAAAAATAAATATAAATCGGGTAAGAAGCGCAAGTGATCACGGGCTCTCCTATATTCTGTACCTATATGCCCGACCGTCCATAAATCTGAAGGTTTGACGTAAATACATAATTAATTTTTGTTTTTGTCGAAAACGAATGTGTAATGCTAGACACAGTGATCACATTGACGTCCGTGTTTGTTTTTACATACCTTATATCTCCACAACCCTTACGGTTAAAACGTTGTCAAATATAAGGTTCGACCATGTCCAGCCGTGGGTAAACGTTTGCTGTGGAACGAGGGAACTTGTTGAACCCAAGACCGTAGGCGGGTTCAAACAGTTCCCGAGTGCCACGGTAAACGTTTACCCACGGCGGGACATGATCGAACGTTATTGTTACATTTCCGTCGGAAATATCGTGCAATTTGAGCACTTGTGCAGTACTATCGGTACTTTGATAATCTGTTCCATTCAAACAGCCGATTTGCTCATACATATTCCGGGGCCGTTGTACACGTCGCGTGATGAAGCCGGATCAATTTCAATATTTCAGTTCAAAAGCAGCTGTTTGAATTGAACGGGTTATCAAAGTAACGAAAGCACTGCATAATATATGTTCAAATTGCATGATATTTCACACAGAAATGTAACAATAACGTTTGACCATGTCCAGTCGTGGGTAAACGTTGGTTGTACTGTTTGAACCCGCAGGCTACGACCTCGTGGCACAGCAAATGTTTACTCACGGCTGAACATTGTCGAACCTTATATTTAACTTTCTGATTTCGGTCATGGGAAACAAGTAGTCATGCTCTACAGTTTATCGGCACCGTCAGTGTCCGTGTTACTGTCACACGCATTCAGCTTGTCTCGGCTTTCATCCGGTATTGCTATTTACAAATTTATATTAAAAGTTATTCGACTCTCAATGGGAGAAATCCTTTTAAATCATACAATAATAAGTCGAACCGAACACTTTTGGTTACAGATATGCGGGACAGAGACATTCCTGGATGGAGACGGACAGATGAAGTACAAACTCGGCTGCTTCGACCAGACTGTAAGTTGCTGAAGCTTGGTCTGGAGAAAGTATCCGACACGACATGTGATTTTGTACCTTCGGACATCTGCGTAATTTCATGAAATACGTTTACAAAATTTACAATATTTTCCGTAAATAGCGTCAAAAGTTGACAAATATTTCAGAGTATATGCGGAATTATATTCCGCATGTACTCTGAAACTTTTGTCAACTTTTGACTTTATTTATGAAAAATATTGTTACTTTTGTAAACGTATTGAACGAAATTACGCAGATGTCCGAAGGTTCACATCACATGGAGTGTCTCGTATGTGAAGGTTTATTTCGTAACTTGATGATAACGAATGTAGATCGTCTATGCTAATTGAACATAATTATATGTTATTCAGTGAAACCTCTCTAAACCGGACACCCTGGGAGGTCCTCACGGTGTCCGAATTAGAGAGGTTTCACTGGAAATCAGGCATTTGATAATTATCATCCATTGTTATCATGCATTATGCGATCAGTAAGAGGCATTATCATCTGAGATAAATAACCAAGAAACTCATGAAAAATAAAATCAGATGTTTTTTCGTGGTGTCCGGTTTAGAGAGGATTGACTGTACTTTATTCACAGAGCAACAGTGTGTGCCTAATGAAACTGTATACATTAATGACAGTTTTACATGCGTACGTAATGAATAAAGGATATGCATTGGGTTGTACATGTACATGTATGGTTCCAATTTGAAATGACATAAATATAAACACATTCGCATGACCTGCATGTATTTAAATTTACTTTATATACTATAAATATTCATCTTCGGGGACCGGGACGCATACCTGTATGCCTTTCTTATGACCTAGCTCTTAACTGGGAATAGTTTAAACAAAATGTATTGTTTGTAATGTACAATATATTTAGGCCACAGGTTCTGCAAACTGGGAATGCGTTATTTCACTCTTTATTACATGTTCAATGATATGAAGAAATGTTGAAATGGTGAGCATATAACAACATTTGCAATACAATAACAATGTGTGTTAGTCCATGACAAGTGCGGCTTATCATTGAATGATGAACAACGTAGGCCGATTCGCAGGCTGATCTGGTTCTGCGTTGGTCCGCGTGTGTCATGACGAAACAAATAATCTTCAATACACAGGTTATATACATATAAGTATGGGAATGATACACATGTTCTTATTACCATGGTGTGTCTCTCCAGAACTTCATGGCCACTGGTGACAAATTACATTTCTGACGAAGTTGCCGTATCTAGCTTAATATCAAATGTGGCTGTGCCTGGAGATAAAAATCCCATGGGTGTTGTGACCAGTATAGTTCCTGATCAAACTAATGAATCGTTATTCCGAGGCTAATCCCCCTCGCTGGCAGCCGGATTGTTAACAAATAAAATGAAAAGTCATGCAGAGCATGATGTTATTAGCCGATCAAATCAGGGTTCAATATATGTCCACATGTTAGTAGTTACGGAATCTCATGGAAAAGTGAGAGAAGTGTTGATTTCCTCCCCAACCAAATTCTCCCAGTTATATTTAGTAAATTACTATGGATTTGCCATTTACTTGGCGGCCATTTTGAGTTTTCTGACAATGCAATATTATTCCAGTTGAAAGAATTAACCTTTGAATATAGGTGAAGGCGCTTAGCATTACACAAATATGTAGCAAGTCAACCGAAATCTCACAAATTCCCGAATTTTGGCGGCCATCTTGAAAATAGGATAATAATGTACTGAATATTAGTGTAGTTTACGTAAATTCTTTGATGTATCCATCTGAAATGTTTTTGAACAACTTACACCAATTTCCAAGTTAAGGACCATGACCTACCTATTGGCTCATATATTGGCAATTTTCGACTTCCGTCAAGCATAAAGTTCAATGACCTTGAAATGACCTTGAACTTGGTTTAAAAAAATGGCACCCGGATATTTTGGAAACCTTATACATTCAAGTTTATAAAAACACCGGGTGCCATAAATTAACACGAGTTGCAGGAATCTTATATATATACCTATTGCCCAGACTGTAGAAAGATGCCAGAATTTAAGAAAAACAAGCGTGTAAAAAGGTGATTACATTTTTTAATTCAACAACTTTTGGCATGATTTACAGAAAATATCGCAAAATCTGTAAACATTTTTCATGAAATTCCACACAAACTGCAATTTTGTATTGTCTGAGGTCTATCAAAATACACCATCTAGCACATCTTAAGCATGTTAAGTACAGTGACAGTACGGGTGTCAAACATTATAATTCAGTGGGTGGTCGCAGGGCTCCAGATGAGGAATTAGTAATTGAGTATTGTTACTCCATCAGTTCTGAAGCAATTGGGTATTTCAAAATTTAATTGGATAAAATTAAATCACACTACTGTTTACACATCAACAGACAGCAATTATTGAATAGTTTGTTTCGAAATGAAAACATATCTTGGCATTTCATTAGAATTGTCTCCTTGGATGTGTTTTCATGAAAAAATAAGAAAGATATGCTATATTGTGGTCTGTTTATTGTTTTCTGCAGCATGATAAAGGTACCACAATTGTTCTCATTGCTTTTTGATACTCATTACTTCTGATTTCAATTGGGTTTTTGGCAATTTTAATTGAGTATTTACGAAAGTACGCAGCTTATCTGGATGTCTGGGTGGGGTTCACACACAATATAATGATTACACCAACTTACATTGTCTCACCAGTTGACAAGTAGAACTATCGGATTATTTATAATATCAAGGACTTACCGTTGACAAAATTCGCGGAATACACCCGAACATTTTGGATATTCTTGTGCCCAAATTCTTGTCCAATTCTAGCAGCCATTCACGTCTCCGATCAGAACTCAGTTTCTCGCATTCCACACCTTGATTTTGTGATTACTGCAGTCAATCTATACTATTCCGGTGTTCTTTCGAGATCTTCACGATGACTACATCCGTATATAGAACACTTCACAACCATTATGCGTCTAACTAACTGAATTTAGGTCAAACTTCGACGTGTTTTGTTTTGTGTATCGAGATGTTGGAAATATTGCGCAATAACACGCGACCTCCAACATGGCGGAGCTTCCGGTTTGTGACGTCAAAACGTTTATTTATAGCCAAATTGCAAACGGCCGAACTCGTGTAGTTAAAACGTTTATTTATAGCCAAATTGTTTCATTTCGCTATATTTAAAGTTTTAAACAGAGATAATGGCCAAAAATGAAAAAATATCCGGTTGATGTAATTTGGAAGTGATACAACAAATTTCGCGTTTGTAGATTACCGAATATAGGAGAAAAGGGTGGTTACAAACTTTTTCACAAACCAATGGATAACCAATATATAGCCGATCTATACATAGATCGGCTAATGATAAGTCCTCAGCATGCTCAGTGACCCGACAATGGGCGGTTGAACGTGGGTCGTATGTACAACTTATTGCACGGATGCGGCGAAATCCTTTGATCTCCGCAGTGTGCTAACTGCCGGAGATCACTGTCTGGACCTGTCTGACCCACTTCCCCAGTGTGTTAATTCACGGAGATACACTGTCTAGCGTGTGTTATATGCTTGAGATTAACGCCTATTCTACATGTCAGGATAACCTGCGCATGCGCAAATATCAGCAATCAATTATGTAGAGCAATACCGGTTCGTAACCTTTAACCAGTCATGCCCTGATGACATGACCCATTCATGATTGACAGGCTACAAGTGACTGGGCGACTTTCGGATCGATACCCCGAATATAAGTTTCATGGCGCTGTGTTACGAAAATACAAAAAAATACTATTAATTAGTGCTATGAAAATGCCAATAACACTAACAGCTCGTGGAGTGATATAATTGTTATAGAACCACGAACACCGTAGTCACTGGTAAAGCAGCGCAGGTGTGCATGCTGTGTTGGTTATACACTGATTGCATACAAACGTAGTAATGCAGCTTCGGTAAGATTGTGAACCAGATAACAGACGCCTGCTAAATTTGTGTCACTTTTAACTGGTCACGTGACCACAGGGTATTGAGGACATGTCTGCGGAAATGTAAATAAAAGTTGGGTACCCAAGAGGAATGGCTGGAATTAAATTGTGTAACTATAGTATTTGTATTAAACTTACAATAAATTCGACAAAATATATAATTGTATCTCAGGCTTTCGACGTATCCGTGCAATAAATTAGTTAGATAATGTCGTCTCGTTGAATATGGTTAGTTAGCAGCGCGTGGGGGAATTTAAGGCGGCCGAAATACGTCTCGCCTAGCGGCTCGACGATTTCCGGCCCCCTAAATTTCCCCCATGCGCTGTTAACTAACCATATTCGACTCGAACACATTATCTAACTTACACAAAGCACCATTCCTAGACACACATTGTGGTCAAAATCGGCGAAGCGGTTCATAATCTATTGGAATATGAAAGGTATTACTAAAGCACGCACGCATGGACTAACGCTATATCCTTCCTTGCATATCGGCGAGGGGTTAATAACACACACAAGACTGCCGCATGATAAGGATATAAATTGTTTTCTAGATGCATGGCTGATGCTTCAATGAGGGTCTAGCGACTACGCATAACCCATAAGCCCCATCTCTCCAGTCACAGCAAGCAATGTGTTCTCATGCCATTGATCCCCTGCATGTACATTTCGCCTCCAGAATTGCGCGGCCGCCATAACCACTGCCAGGACCATGGATGCCACATTCCATTCATGCCATAGTTGTTGCAGCCATGAGGACCTCTGTAACGTAGACAGCTGTGGAAGTTCCGGTAAGTGAGTATTGTCACATGACTGCCGTTGTTCGACACCGCTCACAGCCGTGTTCAAACGTACAGCGCGGACGCGGGTTCAAACAGTTCCCGAGTGCCACGGCAAACGTTTACACACGACTGGACATGGTCGAACGCTATCGTAACATTTCCGTCTGAAATAGCATGCAAGCTGGGGATATATGCAATACAGCCATGGCCACGGTCAAACTGAAATTTGTAAATTGATGCGACTGCATCACGCGACGTATACTGCGGCCCCGCAATATGTATGTGTAGACCAGCTGTTTGAATGGATCAGATTATCAAAGTACCGAAAGTAACGCATGTATGCTCAAATTACACGATATTTCCCACGGAAATGTAACAATAACGTACGATCATGTCCAGCTGTGGGTAAACGTTTGCCGTGGCACTCGGAAACTGCTTGAACCCACGGCATACGGCCTTGGAATTCGCAGTTTCTATGAAAAGTCGGTCAACATTCAACATCTTTTTCAGAAAATTTCGCAGTTTCTAAAACATTACACACCTTCTAAGTACAAAACTTGCATTACTACATATTACATGTTACATGGCTACACATCTAAATTGTGATACATGTCTATTCCTTTTGGCTGGGTTCTCATGAAACTGGATAAATAATTATTATATTAAATCCTCACTCATGTAAAGTCCAATGTGCATATACATATACAGTGATACCTCTCTAAACCGGACACCCTGGGAGGTCCCCAGGATGTTCGGATTATATATATTTAACTGTAAATCAGAAATAAGACCTTTCTGATACGTTGTTGCGTGTTTTGTAATCATGAACATACACTACCATCTGAGATACATGTAAATGGCCAAGAAACCCATCAGAGGTTCCACTATATTACTTCGCCATTCATTCACAGGTTACCCTGCCAACAGAGGTCCAGTGTGTTACAACTGTCAGGCCAATCCGGCTGGTCAGCCGTGCCATACAATTGACCATTGTGAGACTGACGAGGTACATGTATTTAAGTTCAACGTTTATTGATAGAACGAAAGGTGGCCTTAGCTCAGCAAGTAGAGTGTCTGACTACGGATCGGGAGACGCCGTGTTCCGTTCCCAGATCGCCACGAATGGCCGATCCTTGAGCAAGACAACTTTGTGCTAGCCTAATCATATCAGATAGGGACTTAAATAGTCATGACATGTAAGGTCATCGAGCCAGCGCCGTCGTTCAATCAAATCATTCACATTTGATAGAACGAAAGCATCAATGAAGAAACATGGATTACAAGGAAGCAAAGATAGGCGAACTACCAAAGAAAAAGGAAGCAATAACGAATTCAAATGCACAGTCACATGTAAATGTGCAAACAACAAATCGATATTAGTTATAGTTGCAGATCCTTGCCAGTGCAGATCCTTGCCAGTGCAGATCCTTGCCTTGCCAGTGCAGATCCTTGCCAGTGCAGATCCTTGTCAATGTACATGTAACTCCCGGATGTGTTCCTGATTCCACAAAGTAGCCTATTTCACATACATTGCAAAGTATACTTTTCTAGCAAAGTAGGCTTTGAGGGAGAAACATTTAATTTTAGGATAAATTTATTAATTTTTATTATACTGAATTTATTACATTATCACAGCCATTTTGGCTGTGATAATGTAATACATTCAGTATAATAATTCTGCATACGTTTAATCATCAAATATATTCAATCGTTAGTTCGATATGAAATAATGCATTTCTGGAAAAATAAATGATTACTCCCTCTGCAATGTTGGTGAAATAGGCTACAGACGAACAATTGCATAATCGTTTACACATCGTTTTCAAATGTATACATGTATTTAGTTTCTTTGATGTTTCGTTGGTTTAAACGTGTCACGTTTAAGCCGACGAAAATATCGGGAACCTTCAGCAAATATTCGCTATATACGAACGCCATGTTCCATGACTTTCAGATCTGCTATAATGAAGCGACTCTGGAATTCCAGACCGACACCGTTTACTTCAGCGGATGTAGGTCGAAGCATGTAAGTGCCCAAATAAACTGTGGTTGTTATTGTTGTGACTTTCTCAAGTTGTTTTATCTCTATTTAGTATTTAGCCAATGCATAGCTACGCAACCGCTTGAATTAAACGCGCCCAGATGTCAACGTTTCTGAACATATATTGGCAATCTCAACTCGCAATCAAGCAGTTTGATTGGCTCAGCCTGAGCGGTTACACCAACAGCTATTGGCAATATTGGCACAGGTGGTAGTGTATGTACGTAATACACCGATATGCGGTTTACATGTTATGACATATCGGAAAATGATAACAATTTAATAACGTTGGCTTGAATACGTCAAATCTCTATCAAACCATGACGTTGTCTACTCGACGATAACATGAGACGGTTCAAATGCGAGGCAACAACACAAACTTTGCGAAATAGGACGTACAAAATAGGATAAAATATAATATCGGCAACTATTTGAGGGTGTGTGGGCCGAACGCCCCCCCCCACCTCCGCCTAGATCGGCGCCTGCTGACCCATTCGATGGCGTCCATAATGAAGTAGCATCGTCTGATACCACTTGGAATATTCTATATGCACTGTACATGGGGGCCCGTTTCACTAAACTTCGTACGACTAAAATGTTCGAAAGTACAAACTTACGATAGTCTGTAAATTTCACATTAACAATGTTTTCTTGTAAACTATTATTGGATTTACATTCATTCAGCATAGGCTGCATATGCAGCCTATGCTCAATAAATGTAAATCCATCAATTGAAATTTACAGACGATCCTAAATTTGCACTTACTAACATTTTAGTCGTACACGAAGTTTAGTGAAATGGGCCCCATGTGCTCTGAACAGATCTTAGGAAATCTAACGACCACTTGTGTCTCATTTACAATTGAGACACGCTATTTGATTGTGTACCTAAGATCGTCTGCGATTTTTCATGAAATATATTTATTCATATTTCCTGTGCATGACGTTGAAAGTCAAAGAACTTTACATAACAAATGCGGAATATGAATTCGCATTTGCTATAAAAAAATCGTCAACTTTTAACGTTATTTACGGAAAATATCGGAAATTTTGTAAATAATTTTCATGAGATATCGCACAAGTTCTTAGGTACAAAATCACATAACGTGTCTCCATCATTGAGAATCCACGCCCCCTCTAAACCTACTAAATCATGGATCCGCCCATGTCCTTCCATTGCTTCCAGAACTGCGGTGGTGATGGCGGCAATCCGATGGTTGGGAAACGGTCTGCCAGAGACGAAGACGACACTGCAGACGATAGTATCAGCGACGTCGCCAAGCGCTCTACAAGCGTCTGTACGGACTGTTGCCATGGTGACCTGTGTAACATCAATTGTCAGAAGCCAGGTGCGTTTGTATAATTTATACGAGACACGCAATGTGAATTTGTACATATTAAGAAGAGGTACGGTATCTCATTAAACTATTTATAGTTGTCGAAATCGTCAGAGAAAATGCACAAATAAACACATATCCCCTCCATGATTCCAATGCTATTGCATATACACTTTTCCAGATACTTGTCACGACGAACCGACCTGTCAACTGTTGATGACGAACTATGACGTATGCCGACACCCGGAAGTGGCTCGACAGTTCTGTAGAAAATCGTGCAGTCTTTGTAGTGACGGCGGCGCCACCTTTTGTGGGGACACAAACACGCAGTGTGTCACCCACATATATAGCGATATATGCAGGTCGCCACAAGTATGTACATGTAGCGACGATTTGTTAAAGGTTCCCAAACAAAACGAAATCGAAGTGAAAACAATCGTTTTGTGCATCGATATGCACAAAAAGTATAGTTTTTTTTTTGGACGCGAAACGCGATGTTTGTTTAAATACTCGCAACTAGTAGTATTTGAACGCCTGTCGTTTCTTTTAACGCACGTCGTGTCGTTTTTTCAATACATCTCGTGTCTTTTACATGTGGTCGTTTTTTTACTTAGAAAACGATGTTTTCGTTTGTTTAAACCTGACACCGCTCACATCCGTGGTCAAACGTACATCGCGTGTTGTTTGACAATGGCTGAAGACAATACTCGTTCTGGGGCCAAGCCAACACCTATGCAATGCATGGTTCTCATGACGTCACCAGACCAGTTCACAACGGTCGCACAGAAATTTTGAATTTGATGCGGCTGCATCGCGCGATGTGTACTGCGGCCCTGGAACACGTATGTGTACATTAGCTCTTTAAATGGAGCAGATTATCACAGTACCGAATGTAGTATATGCTCAAATTACACGATATTTACGACGGAAATGTAAAAATAACGTTCGACCATGTCCAGCAGTGGTTAACCGTTTGCCGTGACACTCGGAAACTATTTAAACCAGCAGCCTACGTTCTTGTGGTTGAAACAGTTCCCTCGTACCACGGCAAACGTTTAACCACGGCTGGACATTGTCGGACCTTATATTTATTATACACGATGAAAATTTACTTGCAAAAAGCCAACTGGCTCATGAGCATGTAAAACATATACAGACACATTTACAATACAGTGTGACTAATGGCGTAGCGAAACTATAATCTAAAGGTTGCAATGTACATGTACACATACAATTATATATATTTACGTTTACTATTGGCTTATAAAGTTATGATAATTAAGAGTGCATGCACAATACAACTGTGTAATCTGTTACATACACTTTGAAACAAACCAATGCGTTAGGATAAGGACATTTGAAAGTTTGATGAAATCGCATACGGGGCGAAGATACATTACAACATATTAGATTTTATGTTTTTTGGTATAAAATACGATTTCTTATTACAAATGCACTGTACATAAATAGGGAAAGTTTTCTAATAACCAATCTTACCATACTTGGCCTTTTCCAATAACGTTTCAAAATATAAGATTTACGCAAATCTGTGTACATGGTACATTCCAAAACAAAGTGATACTCATCTACTAGGATTTAGTCCATCGTCCAGATTCGATTTCCCTAACGTACTAAGTAACGTAATTCCACGATAATTAAAACCATTTGATACGTTTCACTTCGTATAAAGTGGGACAATATCACCAGTATACCAAGCTGCAGGGACGTATGCATTTACAAAAACTGTGTTGAATACTCTAGTTTGGGGTTAATACCGAAGCATCTTGTATGTAGAATTCATTTTATAACTGATCTGGACCACTACTTTTACCAGTTTTTAATTGTGTTATTGCATATCTGACTTCATCACTACAAACAATGGATTATCTGGACTATATACTGCTTTAAATATTGCATAAAATCAGACACTGTTGTGTTGTGTGGAATTATACAGCTCACTATAGCGTGTAGTAAACTCACAGGAATCAAGCATGTTGTCAAGTTTTACTGTGGTCATTACTGCATGTATTTATTATATAACTTAATATAGCGAGTCGTAAGCTCGCTCAGGAATCCAGCATGGTGTCACGTTTTACTGTGTTCATTACAGACGGCAAGATCGTATGGATGTCTGTATTACTGCGGCTATTGTCAGGGAACCAGTACGTGGTACCCCGATTACACGCGCAACACTCCCCCCTGGACGGAGTCCACCTACACGACATCGAGCACGTGGTACCCCGATTACACCCGCCACACTCGCCCCTGGACGGTGTCCCCTTACACGACACCGAGCCGGTATCCTGACGTCACCCCCATGTGGACCGGTAACTCCAATAGCAACACCATGACAACAACACCGCCGTGGACATCAGCAACCTCTTGGTATTGGACAACGGCTCAACTGTTTATTGGCCCGGATGGTAAGCGCAAACTCCATTTTGCCGTTACGAAGTTATTCAATGAAGTATGTTTCACACTTTCATGATGCCAACTGAACATATACCCTGTATACCCAAATGTGTCAATGGAAGAAGGGGGCTTAGCCTCATTTTTTCATTATTCATATACTTGCGGTAGATGATATCATATACTTACAGTGTGTGTGATCAAGTGGGCTCAGAAATATGTGACGTCATGATTTGCATTCGTTTCTTTCTAGAAGTTCCTTTAATAGTTTATAAACGGCAAAAGCGGATTTCGCTGAAAATGGCGCGGTAGACATATCACTCTGCTTGCATTATGTTGCTGCTTGTATTTTGTCACATATAGCTGCCAGGAATTGTGTTCAATTACAATGGAACCTCTCTAAACCGGACACCCTGGGATGTCCCCAGGGTGTCCGGTTTAGAGATGTTCCACTGTAAATCAGACATTTGACTTGCGAACTTGAACAGGCATACTTATCATAAATATACACCAATGAAACCCATAAAATTACGGATACACAGACGACATACGTGATCGGTATAGAGAGGTTCTACTGTACATGTATAATCAATGCACATGTAGGCAACTTTCTCGAGCGCGTCAATCATACAAACGAAATGCAGCGCGATGGTTCAAGAAAGTTTAGACAGAAACAGTCGGAATGTTGTATTGTAATCCGTTACTTTAGCGAACCGTGTAACTATGCATATAGTTACATGTACATGTGTGTATAGGTTGATGAACTGTATGGAAACGGCAACTGATTCAGAAATGAATATCGTTTTTTACTAAAAACAACTTCGTGTGACCCCTAAAACGAAGCAATTGAATAGAGTTACACTATGTTTGCTCGGTAGATTTCAATGACATTCTAGTGTAAAAATAGCGTCACAGGTTGCGACACTTGGTAACAAAACCACGTGATCCCATTGTCTGGATATGTACATGTAGGGTATGACTTATTTTTTTATTCTATTACCTGTATTACTACTAGACAGTAATACGTGTATCATACTTTCATGAAAAGCCAATATTGGCACTATTTAGTGTCCTGGTGGCTCCATTGGTAACGAGCAAGCTTCTCATAACTATGACCCGGGTTCGATCTTCTATTGGTGCGTTACGTGAGATGGCATGTTGATCGCCAAATCGGACACGAGGAGGTTACTCCGGTTTCATTCCATATTGAGGACACGCATTCATCTGTGCCAACGAAAGCATTGGTTTCAGTACTCTCACATGTGTTTGTAATAGCTGTAGAGTATGTGATCCCTTATGTGAGTATTACGAATACTATTACTTTTAGAGAAGGGACCAAGTAACGTTTGTGTGGTATAAACATGGCACCAGGTTATTCTAATTTCAGGGCAGAATATTTTTTCGATGTAAATATTTCGTTCTGATTTTGGGATTTTCCACCAAATGGTTAAATACGGGATCGAATCCATTGCCCGCCTTTAAATGACCTTAACTGTTGATAGGCTGTTAAACACCACTGAATCCATCAATATTTCTAAAATATGTAATAATTATAGTTCACAATTAGTTTATAAAAAATCAATATGTGAACTATATCTGATTTATTGTTTGGCCCGCCCCGTCGCGTGGCAACGTGACTTCGAATCGCTATACTATTATGTGATTGGTAGAGTGACACCGATGTGAACGCGTGAATGGGTGGTAACATTGTGCACGTTGCATCTTGAGACGAAATCGTGTGCTTTCACATGAGTAAATATAGTTACCCCACCCCCTTCGCTCACCCTTTGTTTCGGGGTACATAAAACTGGCCTACATTAACCTTTATAATTCTGAATTAATTATTGTCGTCTGTTGTTTATTTTTTCTTTTCCATTTTTCTCATTAAAAAACTCGCTTTGACAGCACTGTAGACTCATTTCGATGGGAAATAATTCTTAAGTACTGTAAAACCATGGTTTTATCTCGAAAAGAGATAACATACAAAACAACAGCAGACGACAATTTACGTTTTTCGCATATTACACAACCGTCTGCGTTAATCTTGCCCAGATGTTCAAGCTGCTGGATTTCAAGCACAATATTCAAGCATTTTGAAATAAAACAAATTGACAAGATTAGCGCGGGCGGTGGTGTATGAGTCAATAACGTAGTTTGAAAGAGGGATCGTAGTCAGTTATTTCCGTCTGCAATCTATTTATAGAGATCCGGGGCCCGTTTCACTAAACTTCCTACGACTAAAATGTTCGTAAGTGCAAACTTATGATAGTCTGTAAATATCACATTAACAATGTTTTCTTGTAAACAATTATTGGATTTACATTTACATTTATTGAGCAAATCCATCAATTGAAATTTCCAGACGATTCTGAATGTGCGCTTACGAACATTTTAGTCGTACGAAGTTTAGTGAAACGGGCCCCCGGTCCTATGATGTCTTTCAGCGGTTATTTCTTAATTGAGTTTTGTGAACATAGTAGACCCAGACTGCATGCCTGCCGGCCCGTACGCAGAACTTAATTGAGGGGGAGGGGGTGGGGGGGGGGTGGGGATGCGTTATCGGGGGCGCGAAGGGCCAAACATTTTTTTTTGCACATCCACGAAAACAAATCCCGGCAGATTAACCCTTTCACCCCTAAGCAACTGGAATGGATTTTGATATGTTAATTTTGGTAAACAATCCAATCATCATAACATTATTTTCAGACCAGTCCATTTAATGAACATGGAGAGTTTTTGTTCTCAAAAGTATGAGCATTACTTGCAAAAAGTGTAGATCCTGATGAGACGGCTCGTCACGAGCCGTATACCGGCTCATCTGGATCTACAGTTTTTGCCCATGCCACTATACAGGCCTGTGGTGTTGAAAGGGTTAAGGGGGTGCGTACGCACACGTCGCACCCCCTCTGCGTACGGGCATGGCCTGTGCAGTCTGATCTGAGTATACGCTGTTTGCAATAACATTAGCACGTGTGCAAATATGCATCTGGCAAATAATGTAGTCCCAGATCAGATTGCGTAGATATAGAGGATGATTTGGATCAACACTCTAAATCACTATAATATTGACTCCTTTTCACAGCAATTCATGCAACATTCGCTCTTCTTACAAGCAATAAGGCCCTAAACTACACAATTGGGACGGGATTTTTATAAATAAATTCAACTGGAGATAACTGGCTATGATCCTCCATTCCTGTGCAGGTACGCGGTACGCCTACTCGCCAAGCCTTATCTCCTACCTGACCCCGGGGATGCGAGTAGTCAGGGGCAAGGACTGGGTGTGGTATGACCAGGTGAGTCAACGGTCCATGCAACTGCATAAGGACTACATGTACATGTTCAGCGAAGATGTGTTGAATGTTCCGAAAACAAACGAAAGGAACACGAAGTGAAAACGATCGTTTCGTACAACGGTATGCATAGAAACAAATATCGTTTCGTTGTTTCTGTACGCGAACACGATAGTTTCGTTTAAATACCCCGTTCCCAACTATTTCAACTGTCATTTCTGCCAACGAATGTTCTGTCGTTTTCTTTTCATAATTTTTAATTAGAAAACGATGTTTTCGTTGAGTTAAATGTGTCATATCTAACACAACGAAAACATCGTTTTCTAATACAAAGAACTAAAGCGATGTGAAAAAGATATGTAAATGATGCGACATGCCTTGACAAATACGACACGACATGCGTTGAAAAAAAACGACATACGTTTCACTAATATATGTTGGAACTGGGCATTTAAAGGACAATACCGTTCTCGCGTACACATAAACCAAATTGGTATTCGTGTCAATGCCTATCGTTGTACAAAACGATCGTTTCCACTTCTGTTGTATTCGTTTGTGTCTCGTTTGTATTTGGAACCTGCACCCAATATAGTCTATACTTTAGAGGCAAAAGATGTGCATTTTTGTGATGAAAGCAACAAACTTTGTATATAACCATTTTGAAGTATGTTGAATCCAAAAAAAAGGAGACAGTCTCAATTTTGCCTAGAACATGCTGAAAATGAGGCCCCAAAAGGGCCCCTAAATTTGTTATTGAAATATTCACATTACCAGGTAATGCGTTATATAATTGAACAAATACATGCGATTCTAATGTGCATCATGTTTTCTTTGTAGTTCGCAAGGCATAGCTTTTATTATTTTTCATTATTGGTTAAAAAAGAGGCCACAAGAGGCACCAAAAGGGGTTTTATTACTGAAAATTGTATTATTTAGCTTAAATCCTAGAAAAAATAGCTTTTGTGTGTAGGATGTGAAACGTTATGTCATTCTTGTATTAATACAATAGTATTTGTATTTTCTGATTCACTGCATGTGTGTTAATTGCATTTTCAGACAAAAAAGAGGCCCCCAAATGTGGTTTTATAACAAAAAAGAGCATTTTTTAAGCCAAAATATAAAATATAAAAAGGGGATCGCACTGAGTATTTTCTATGAATGTTATACATACATGTACATGGATACACATATTTTTGTTGCCGTGACTGGAGAAATGGGGCTTATGGGAGTTTTTAAATGGTGCTTATGGGATTACCGCTAGCACACTTCCAGTTTGATTGGGATGGTGGATGTTTCACTGACTGAATGGTAAACAGTGTTTGCCCTGATCAGACCGCGCGGATGCGCATGTTGATCTGGGAGTACGCTGGCCGCATAGGCCCCATTTCTCCAGTCTCTGCCACATACAACAATGTATTAAAATATATACAAAGCCAAACATGTCTCAGGATAATTGCTGACGTGGGATATGAAGTTTTGTTTATAATACGCTCACTGAATTATTGGCACCATGTTATTAAAGCACATTATTATCCACATCATAAAATACGTGTCCCATAGTGTTGAGTTCATATACAAGTATGCGTATGCTATGCACACACTTATCCACCTCAAGTAATACTCGGATCATGGTGTTGGGTTCATATACATACTAGTATATGTTCGATAGCCGCGGAACTATCTACATTATACATGTATATTGTTCAGCATATGTTCTCAAGTTCATATACACATGTACTACTCTCATTAGTACGGAATTAATCACATCAAGTGTTTTGCCACATCTGATGTTGAGTTCACTCGTAAACACATAATTATTCATATAATCCACTTCTCCGCATGCGATGTGGAGTTCATAATACTAGTACCATATGTACAAACTTATTTACATCATATACTACTCTAGTTCATATGTCATAAACACACAATTAGTCACCTCCTGTTCTGCTCTATGATAATTTCATAGCAATTACACAGTTTACGCCAACTGCCAACACATTCTTGCATATCATTCTCTATCACACAGACCTCGGCAATGACATAGCTGAGTACAAGATAGATTTGCATTTATGCACTTACACAGTCCCTTACAAGCAGCCCTGCAGCTGCATTTGACCAGCTCTGAACACGATTTGGAAGCCTCTGGCAATTTACTCCAAACTGGCTTCCACACTCCATTATACATGGCGCATCCCCAGTCAGAAGGGTCTGGAAGTTTGGGATCCGAGAGCAAAGCCTGCCCCCATACATGCCCTGCTTGATAAGCAGCTCTTTTAATGTGTTGGTCCAGGGCAGATCTGGTTGGAGGGATGTTGGAAATTTGCCTATTTCCATGCGCAAATAATTGCTTCCTGGCAAGATTGACCATTTCGCATGACAATGTTCTACTGTAGAGTAGCACAACAAACCTTTAAAGCAAATGAATGACATCATCAGAGATGGATTCCGGAGCACTGGCTACATATTTGAACAAGGGTAGAAGATGGGGCTGTGACATCCATACTGTAAATGCGGTCTTCTTACCTACACCATAAAAGGCAGAGACTGTATCGCACCCGGACACCGCATGCAGGAACAAAAGACCCCAAGATGCATCAGGACCAAGCCGCGTTGCAAGGAATTTGCTGGAATATACCTGAAAGATTTTGAATGTCCAAATGCCACCCACAATTTACAACCAGGAACAACGCTAACAGCAGCTACAGCCAGAATTACAACATCGGTGTCGGTTGCTTGTATCATTACATCCGTGAATCCGTGTCTAAATGCATCGCTTGCATGCAATATCATGCGAGAGTCGGCCTCTTCATGCGAACATGGCTGGAGCCCTGAGTAGTCAACATTTTCGACAGATGAGTTCGAAAGAATACCATCGCGAAAAGTTGTAAGCATTTGTTTTCCGGGGGAAATTTGCACATGTTCTATTGCCAAAGCCAAGAACTCGAACAATGCCGTTTTGTTCCCATCGACGCGAAGAAACGTTTTACAGTTTGCTGGAAGATTGGTGGTTCTAGTTACTCTCAACAGGTATCCCGTACCACAGCATAGTATTGTGAAGGCTTTCAGACTATCAGGGCGATATACATCCCAAACAACATCCAGACGATCGACCGATTCCAGCTGTTTAAGCAGAAATGGCAAAAACAACTTATCTGCATAGTCTTCAAAGGTTTTGAGATTCTTGTCAGTTTTCTTTGGATCAATAGATTGCACTGTGGCGGCTCCGTCTAATATCTTCAAGGTCACATTTGGCTGATCAACTGGCTCTTCATTTGTTTGCTCTAGACATTTCAACAGTTCTGATTTGTTGCAAGCTCTCATCACGTTGTTTTCAGATAATGACGGTGGCCAAGCATGATTCTCGTGTTAAAAAATCCATCTAAATCTCCATCACGATTTTGACACGAGATGTAGTCTTGAGAACAATTGTATGTCATTTTTCATAGAGTTTATCTTGCTACTCTTCCCTGACGACTTCCTTAGGTCAGAACTGAGCAAAGGAAAATTGTTCTTGGCGATTGGATCATTGATTGGTCTAGAATTATTACGAATACGTTCATCTACTAGTGTTTCATATTGTGATTGTCCAATGTGCTCAATAGTTTCTATTGACGAAACGACTTCTTTCGAAATAATAATCTTCGTATCCAAAGACAGTAGGTCGGAAGAGCACTCTGAAAATGGGTTACCCAGTTCGTCGATAACATCTACCAACTGGCGCACCTGTGAATAAAATCCTTTTTGCGTGCCGTCGTTTTCTTCATGGTGTTTACTGTGCGATTTGTCAGTATCAGAATCCGCCTCCTTGATAATTCGTATTTCTTCCGGGGTGAAAACCATCCATCTCCGAAGAGTATCTGGATTTTCTGTGATGCCCACAAATCCGCAGTCCCCCTTGATGACTGCGTTCTGTTGTTCGTGCACCTGGTCGTGTGCCATTGCTGAAAATCTATTTTGTGTCTTATGCGTAACAAAATGACCACGAACGTTAGACATCCAACAAAATTGCAGATACAGTTTTATATGGAGAAAGTCAATCCCGACCCTCGAGAATTGGACACTTATTAAATCCAGGCAGTCGATTTTAAAATGTGTATTTTTCCCGGGTGTCCCCCCCCCCCCCCCCAGCGGCGAAGACATCATTGATAGGTACATTATGCAACAATCTAACCAACATTCCTCCTCATCGAACCCCCTTGTCAACTACAGGTCGACCCACCCCCAGCCCCCTACCAGTCTCTCGCACCCTACATGTACGTTATGAGATAGGGTAAGAAGGTCAGAAGGGCACATTCATGTACAACATGTACACCGTATTCAATGTCACCATTGATAGACAAATAATGAATTAAGTGTCTTTCAGTTTAACGGAAATTGTTGTTGTTGTTGTTGTTGTGTTATGTTGATATTACTAGTAGATATCTATTCACTGTTGCTGTGCATTATTTGGAGGTGACCCTAGAATACCATGAACATAATGTATATTACCACCATCCTGATTACAGGTATGACATATGTATGTTTAAAACAGGTCATAACTTGTACAACAAGTGAACAACTCTGGCTGTCAAATTAGTAGAAATGGCAAAAATAGTTGAAAGTGGAAATAGCACTGAACATGCTAATCACATGGAACCTGTACATGTATATGTGCATGCCATTGGCTGCCCTCAAGCAGTTGCTCTTCAGCATAATTCGGCACCAGTATGTTTCTTTTGCATTACGTAGCCGGATAATGTTAGAATCAATATTCTAATTTATTCAGATACTGTATAAGGCCTATTAGGTTTCTCCACATATGTAATTCACATCGTTACCTCACATTGTATGTACATGTATGGCAAAATTTAAAATATAGAAAATGTGATGAACTAGGATGAACCTAATAAATTAATAATGTTAGTGATATAATGTTGAATATATAATTATGTCATATACTGTATATCCGCGTATACTTTACTATTTTTTCTAAATAACTCTTTATGGGCCTCTTTTCACTAAACATTTTGATAAAAATGAAAGAAATATGTTTTTTTAATAAATAGACTCAATTTCAATACTAAACCATAAACATTATCACTTCTGAAATATTGTAAATGTACACATCAAGTCTTATTTTACAATTTTCTAAATTCGTCTCCTCCTTTTGGGGCCTCGTTTTTTGGCATGTTATATGCGAGATAGAGAGTGCCTCCTTTTTTTTGGATTAAGCATACATCAAAATGGTTCTACGCAATGAGTGGATATCACAAAACTCACTTATCGTCCCATTTCATGCGTTATCTTACTAACTTAAACAACTATCGTTTTTAAAAAATCGTAATATTTTGGTAAAAAAAACTTCTTTTTTTAGCAAACCATTAAAAATAATATTAAATATGCACTGAGCAAACAAACTGTACATGAATCATACTAGAATCACATGTTTTTATTATATTATATAACACATTACCTGGTAATGTGATTTTTAAAATAAAAAAACTAGGGCCCCTTTTGGGGCCTCATTTTCGGCATGTTCTAGGCAAAATCTAGACTGTCTCCTTTTATTTTTGATTTAGAATACTTCAAAATGGTTGCATGCAAAGTTTCTTGCTTTCATCACGAAAACGCACATCTCCCCCCTTTTCATGCCTTTAAATTATAGACTAATAGTCGATGTACAGTATGACCTCCACTATGGTCATGTAGTGTGCGTGTCATCCATTCCTACGTAGCCCGGCAGGGGACATGGATTTATTTTTATTAATTCGATAACACGAAATAACAATTCATTCCCTTAATTTAACAATTCGTTCCCTTAATTTAGCAATTCGTTCCCTCGAATTAACAATTCGTTCCCACGATATAACAATTCGATCCCTCGAATAAACAATTCGGTCCCACGAAATGATTGTTAATTCGTGGGAACGAATTGTTTATTCGCGGGAACGAATTTTTAGATTGAGGGAACGAATTGTTATTTCGTGGGAACGAATTAATTAAAAACAGAATTCTACGTCCCATGGGGCTCCGTACATTCCAGTCTAAGGTTACAGATAATGTTTGTTGACAAGATCTCAAACGAATGATACACGTAACAGCATACGTATACTTGCGAGATGAAATAAAAAATAGGGATATTTTCCCTTAAAAGATTCATATATTATTATATAATAACTATAGTCTGTGTGTAATGGGTTAAGTGGCATACCACTTATGTATTTATTCCGTACATACGCAAACGCCTGCGTTAAACTTGCTTAGGTTAGCGACATTGCTGAACATCTATTGGCCATGTCAACTCCCAATCAAGCAACTTGATTATCTGAACCGGAGCTGCTTGATTTCAAGCACAATAAACAAGAATTTTGAAATTAATTGACAAATATTGCCAAGATTAGGACAGGCGGCAGTGTATATTTACTGTCTGTTCCACGTTTTGTTGCCGACGAACTTTTGGCTATTAAACACATTAAGTCTGAAAAATATGTAGAAGTATTTTTTTATCAATAACAAAAAAGTCACCCTCCCCAAAAAAAAAAAATTTTATGAAATTCCATCATATATTGATTTTATTGCGATTAAACGATTTTCCTATGGGAGCTAAAATAGATTTTTTATAAATATGTTTTTTTTGTGGAAACCTGCCCAAATAAAAAGGAGGTGCAGGAGCAGGATTTTCAAAATCTAACTTTTGTTTTCTTAGTTTCATCATTTTCAAGCTATCTCGCCAGGTTTCCGAGTCATTTTCCAAATTGTTTCGTTTTTTGATCAAAAAACGAAAAGATTTGGAAAATGATTCCCCGTGTTAAATTCCTGTAGGAAAATCGTTCATTCGCAATAAAATCAATATTCGATGGAATTTCATCAAACAATTTTTTTTGGGGAGGGTGACTTTTTTTGTTATTGATGAAAAAGTACTTACTTTTAAAATATTTTTTAAATTTAGTGTGTTTTATAACCAAATGTTCGTCGGCAGCAAAACGTGGAACAGAGAGTAGTATATATTCTTCAACACAACGTATGTTATGGATAATTTGATAAAAGTTACAATGTGCAATTGGATGGGAAACACGGTTTGTCATGTTTACTGTGTAAGAAGTCGACATGTTCGATATCGGAGACATCATTTGGAACACACTCCCTTTACACGGCAACAGGACGGGCACGGCGCGGGCACGATTGAGAATGTCGACAGGACAGGCGGTACCGTCACGGTGAGATGGGACAATAATGGCCCGTCATATGTCTACAGTTTCGGTAATCATGGGAAGTACGAAATCGCGCTATACCACGGCGGTACAACGTACCAGAACACCGCCAGTCCCTACACTACAGTATGGCCGACGTCGACTGATGGTAAGGAATGATGCGACCAGTTAGGAATGGATTATTTTCTGTAAACCAGTCCTGTTGCTATGGTGGCATATACTGTCTGTTTCACGAAACCTGCCCAAATTTTACGGCCATATAAAGAAATCGAAAACAACATTTTTTTCGAGAATATTAAATTTTAGCAAAATTTAAGAATGAGCTTTCTTTTTATTTTATTACGAAAAATTGATTTGTCTATGGGAATTTAACACGGGGGAAAAGGAGGTGCAGGAGCTGGGGGAGGAGCCAAAAAAACGAAAAAATTGGACATTGACTCCGAAACCTGGCTTGTAAATGATCTAACTAAGAAAACAAAAGTTAGATTTTGAAAATCGGTCCACAATTTCTGAAATTAGAAAATATATTCAGGAAATTTGTTTTTCGTAATAAAATCAATATTGGACCAAATTTCACAAAATAAAAATAAGGCTCATTCTTAAAGTTTCATAAAATGTAATATTATCGAAAACAATTTTTTTTTATTGTTTATATAGCCGTAAAATTTGGGCAAGTTTGGTGAAACAGACAGTACAGTGGGGTCAGCGTGTAAGTGCTCACACGAACGAACACGACAGGTTGGAATCGTCGTGACACGAACGAACACGATCGGTTGATTCCAACCTGTCGTGTTCGTTCGTGTGTGCACTTACACGCTGACCCCACTGTAGTTTTCCATCTACTCAAATTGCTCATGCATGTAGCATAGATGTATGCAATTATCTCTGACATCAAGTTTCACCTCTTACATGTATTAATGAGACAGGTTATGTGATTTTTTACATTCGGACACCTGCGTAATTTCATGAAATACGTTTAAATAATTTACAATATTTTCCGTAAATAGCGTCAAAAGTTGACAAAGTTTCAGAGTGCGTACGTTATATGTACTCAAGTTGTCAACTTTTGACTTACTTTATGAAAAAATATTGCACATTTTGTAAACATATTTAATGAAATTACGAAGATTTCCGAACGTACAAAATCCCATGGCGTGTCTCACTTGTAACTTTTAACCCTTTGAACCCGAAATCCCGCTATGGCGGTTTATGCAAACAGTGCAGATCCAGATGAGCCGGCTCGTAACGAGCCGTCTCATCAGGATCTGCACTGTTTGAAAGTAATTTTCATATTTTTGAGAACAACAAATACCCCCTTTTCATAAATGGACGAATCTGAAAATCATTTTGTGACCATTTGATTGGTCGCAACATTAGCATATCACAGTCCATTCCAGTTCCTTAGGGTTGAAAGGGTTAAAGTTACATTTGTGGCGCTGAAATAAAAACTCATGATCTAAAACTGCAACTGCCGGAATTCATTTAATTAGACCAATGGAAACATCCAGGCCAACTGCATAACATCATCATTAGATGATCAAATATACAAAGTCGCATGGCTATAGCCTATTTCACCAACATTGCAAAGTATACTTTTCTAGCCGCAAAGTATACTTTGAGGGAGAAATTTTAAATTTTAGGATCAATTTATTAATTTTTATTATACTGAATTTATTACATTATCACAGCCATTTTGGCTGTGATAATGAAATAAATTCAGTATAATAATTCTGCATACTTTTAATCATCAAATACAATTATGTGGTTAGTTCCGTATGAAATAATGTTAGCTAACAGAAAAAAATACAGACTTAAAATACACCACAGAAGATGCAAATGATGAATAATGGTAATTTGGAAATGTATGACAAAGCATACAGTGACTTTATATATACATTTACGTCAATATCTGTAATCGCTTTCACCAACATTGCAAATTATACTTTTCTAGCAAAGTATACTTTGAGGGAGTAATCATTATTTTTCCTGAAATGCATTTTTTTCAAAATTAACAAAAAATCAGTTTAGGGAGGCCGGAATGTTACAATTGGGAAACAAGGCTTAAACTGATCAGTACACCTCACTGATCAACAATATGCCTGTTTCCAAAAATGCGTTGATTTGAACCTTCATTGAGAAGAAAAGATCCGGCCGAAACAGGGAAAATATAAACTTCTGACACGATTTTCGCACGATTTCGATTGCGTTATTATAGTACATGTACATTGGTGTTAAAATGGTAAAATAATCAACAAAGAGTATCATGAAACATTTTATCCCAAGCTGTAAAGCATAAACTCTCCAGAAAGAGCATAAAAGAACTGGACGTGGGATCCATAATTTTACAAAATGACGCGAAGTGCCACCACGTGATGTCATTGCTGCGCGTGCGGTATTACATGTATGACGTTCTACCATATCCAACCTATTCGTCGGACAAAAACTACACAAACATAGTTATATTCCACTATTTAAAAATGCACTACAGCGTATCCATTACAGTAACTTAGATAACATCCAGTCACACTTGACCGCGTGTGTCTAATGTATCAGCGCCGGTTGCTTAGTAACGGATATTACGGCACGGCGACAACGGGAATTTTGTGTCATAGACCCCACGAGAGACTACCCTGACGGAATATAAACGATACGTGTAGTTTCATACATACTTTTAAAGTTATGTATCCTGTAACACTACTTAGTTGACCCACCCTCGTATGAGGAGCTTGCAAGACCGGGAACCTATAATAACGCATACTTATAATTTATTTATTGCTAGGTATTAAAACATATTTTTCTCGGTGGAGATTTTTAACTCCATACGAAAAATGTATCCGATATCTCCAAGTGTTCGGCTATTTGGAGTGTGTAGTCATGTGATAAACAGTAACTCAAACTCGTTTCCATTTGATATGAAGTTTATGAAACTCGTCAGCAATTGTATGCACCTCGCCAGAGGCTAGGTGCATAAATTATGCGTGACTCGTTTAATAAATCTCATATCAAATGGAAACTCGTTTGAGATCCTCTATATATTATCTGTATAGCGGGCACTTGTATTTTGTATTCTTTAGAACTGGTGGAATAGTGACACAATTATACACTTATTTAATTCCTATTATAAAGACCGTTTTGTGTCTACTGAGTGGATATGTACGTTTAAATGTTAGTGTAACTGCATACTGACCAGCATAGCCCCTGATCAGGCTTTTCTGGGCTAGGCTGGTAGCACACGTGGTGATGTCCCTTCTCACAGCTGTCTGCGTTATTTCACCAACATTGCAAAGTATACTTACATGTATTCAGAAAAGTATACTTTGAGGGAGAAATTTACAATTTAAGGATACATTTATTAACTTTTTATTGTACTTAATGTATTACATTATCACAGCCAAAATGGCTGTGATAATGTAATAAATTCAATATAATAATTCTGCATACTTTCAATCTTCAAATATATGCAGTGGTTAATTCTATATGAAATAATGCATTTTGTGAAAAATAAATGATGACTCTCTCAAAGTATACTTTGCTAGATAAGTATACTTTGCAATTTTGATGAAATCGGCTACAGATGTCAACGTTTCTGAACGTCCGGCAATCAAGCAGTTTGATTTGCTGAGCATGAGCTGTAGCACAGCTCAGACTCAGTCAATCAAGCTACTTGATGTCGAGCACAGTATTCAAGCTTTTTGAAATAGTACACTTGACAGATATTGTCGAGATTAGCGCGTCAGGCGGTGGTGTACGCTGCCGTCGGTGAAATACATGTACATGTACATTGTAGGTCAATGTTCAACCTTGGACTTGTATTTTCAGCGCCAGTAAATACTCTCCACGTGGGTGACCGTGTGGTCAGAGGGCCAGATTGGAAATGGGATAACCAGGTAATATATAGAGGATATTCATATTTTTGCAACGAATATGACATATATGTTCATCGAGTGGTGTGAAATGTCCATATTTCACGAGTGCCGTTAAAAATATGGACATTTCACACCACTCGATGAACAAATATGTCATATTCGTTGCAAAAAGTTAGGTACTCGTGAAATATGGACATCTTACACCACTCGATGAAAATATATGTCATATTCGTTGCAAAAATATGAATATTCTATTATATACCGCTCCATGGAAATTAGCAGTTTTTTAGACTGTATACGGTAATGAATGTGTATTTGCATCCTATTTGCAGTCCGGCACTGCAGATGCGCGTTATGAATATAGATAGCGGAAGTAGTCGTATTTTCACCGGAAGTTGTGTATTTCCTCGATGAGAACATATGACTTTTATTTACATCTCCTAACTATGTATTTCATGGGTAGGTATATAATAATTATGTTTTATATCAACGGTACACAGGGAAATTCGCTTGGTTGTTTCTATACGCGAAAACGATACTTACTCTCATTAAACGCGTGTCGTTTTTGTTCATTGCATGCCGTGTGATATTTTTCAGCGTTAGTCGTGTCGTTGACAGATCGTTTTCATTTCGTTTTTTAATAGAAACTAATGCTTTCTTTGGTTTAAACATGGCACGTTTAAACCAATGGAAATAGCGTTTTCTATTAAAACAAGAAACTAGGCAAAGCCACGAAGGTTGGGTTTTCTTCGACGCTTAGACAATTGGATAACAGATAATTGGCTATTGATGTTATTATGACCACTATTGAAAGTAACTGCCAGTGACCTCAGATGGCAAAAGAAGCCGAAATACTTAATGTTAAATATAATTATTTGGGAAGAAATGGTCAAGGTCAAGAACAGTCACCTGTTGGGTAATGGTATGTTGTGGGCACCCTTTGGTTATGAAGGTGTGCAAGTATGGTGGTTCTAGGTGGTAGAGTAAGTGAGAAACAGATTTAAACGCGAAAACTTAACATTAAAATGGCTAAAGTCGACATGACTGCCGTTTTCTTTAAGGATGGATATGGTCTTGAAACAATCCTAGTGGACAGATTTTACATGACTGCTGTTTCCTTTAATTATGGATACGGTATTGGAACAGTCCTAGTGGACATACTGTACTTGACTGCCGTTTACTGTAATGCTGGGCGAGGCCTTGGCTAGGCCTATTGTGCAGATTATACAAGACTGCCGTTTTCTTTAAGAATGGGCATGACCTTGGAACGGTCCTAATGGACAGACTATACATGACTGCCGTTTAGTTTAATGATGGCCGCGGTCTTGGAACGGTCCCAGTGGACGAACTATACATGACTGTCGTTTTCTTTAAGGATGGGCACATCCTTGGAGCTGTCCCAGTGGACGGACTATACATGCCTGCCGTTTACTTTAAGGATGGGTGCGGCCCTGGAACGGTCCCAGTGGACGGACTATACATTATTGCCGTTTACTTTAATGATGGGCGGCGCGGCCATGTCGCAGCCTTGGAACGGTCCTAGTGGACGGACTATACATGCCTGCCATTTACTTTAAGGATGGGCGCGGCCTTGGAACGGTCACAGTGGACGGACTATTCATTCTTGTCGTTTACTTTAATGATGGGCACAGCCTTGGAACGGTCCGAGTGGACGGACTATACATTCATGCCGTTTACTTTAATGATGGGCGACGCGGCCATGGAACGACGGTCCTAGTGGACGGACTATACATGCCTGTCGTTTAACTCAATGATGAGCACATCCTTGGAACGGTCCGAGTGGACGGACTATACATTCTTGCCGTTTACTATCATGTTGGGCGGAGCGGCCTTGGAACGGTCCAAGTGGACGGACTATACAGTATTTCCGTTCGCTTTAATGATGGGCGGCGCGGCCTTGGAACGGTCCTAGCGGACAGCTATACATACCTGTCGTTTACTTGAAGGATGGGCGCGGCCTTGGAACGGTCTTAGTGGACGGACTATACATGCATGTCGTTTACTTTAATGATGGGCGCGGCCATGGAACGGTCCTAGTGGACGGACTATACATTATTGCCGTTTACTTTAATGATGGGCGGCGCTGCCATGTAACGGTCCTAGTGGACGGACTATACATGCCTGTCGTTTATATTAATGATGGGCGTGGCCTTGGAATGACGGTCCTAGTGGACGGACTATACATGCCTCTCGTTTACTTTAATGATGGGCACGTCCTTGGAACGGTCTTTGTGGACATATTATTCATGCCTGTCGTTTACTTTAATGCTGGGCGCGGCCTTGGAACAGTCCTAGTGTACATGCCTGTCGTTTACTTTAAGGATGGGTACGACATTGGAAGGTCCTAGTGGACGGACTATACATGCTTATCGTTTACTTTTAGGATGGGTGCGGCCTTCTAACGGTCCTAATGAACGGACTATACATGCCTGTCGTTTACTTTAATGATGGGCACGGACTTGGAACGGTCCTAGTGGACTGACTATACATGACTGCCGTTTACTTTAAGGATGGGCGCGGCCTTGGAACGGTCCTATTCGACGGACTATACATGCCAGTCCTTTACTTTAAGGATGGGCGCGGCCTTCGAACGGTCCTAGTCGACGGACTTTACATGCCTGTCGTTTACATTATTGATGGTCGCAGCCTTGGAACTGTCCTAGTGGTGGACGGACTATACATGACTGTCGTTTACTTTAAGGATGGTCGCAGCCTTGGAACGGTCCTAGTGGACGGACTATACATGTCTGCCGTTTACTTTAAGGATGGGCGCGGCCTTGGAACGGTCCTAGAGGACGGACTATACATTCCTGTTGTTTACTTTAAGGATGGGCGCGGCCTTGGAACGGTCCTAGTGGACGGACTATGCATGCCTGTCGTTTACTTTAAGGATGGGTACAGCCTTGAAACGGTCCTAGTGGACGGACGATACATGCCTGCCGTTTAATTTAAGGATGGGCGCGGCCTTGGAACGGTCCCAGTGGACGGACTATAAATGCCTGTCGTTTACTTTAATGATGGGCGGCGCGGCCATGAAACGGTCCTAGTGGACGGACTATACATGCCTGTCGTTTACTAGAATGATGGGGGCGGCCTTGGAACGGTCCTAGTGGACGGACTATGGTCTCACGGGACAGTGGGCAGCTAGCTTTAAAAAGCGGGTGGACGATTTTCTATATACTTCACTACCGACCCTGTAAGTTACACCAGTGTGTCTAGAAAAATAGGTTTATGAATATTTCTTGACTTTGAGAGGCTTGACTAGGTGTAGTTTTTAGAGTATTTCATAATTCTACGAAACTTATTGTGGACCGCGATTTGTACTTCCTTTGCGAGTATTTTTCAATAATTGTCGCAAGAGCCTCCTTAACTGATTGTGAGAGGCGGTGATTTTTATAAGTCACCCGCCGCCCTCAGAAAAGCAGTACATTTTGGCTATTTTTAACCGTCCTGTGATGCCTATGCATGCATTTCGTTTATTTTAAGGATGGGCGCGGCCTTGCAATGGTCCTAGTGGACGGACTATACATGCCTGTCGTTTACTTTAAGGATGGGCGCGGCCTTGGAACGGTCCTAGTGGACGGACTATACATGCCTGTCGTTTACTTTAATGATGGGCGCGGCCTTGGAACGGTCCTAGTGGACGGACAATAAATGCCTGTCGTTTACTTTAATAATGGGCGGCGCACCCATGGAACGGTCCTAGTGGAGGGACTGTACATGCCAGTCGTTTACTTTAAGGATGGGCGCGGCCTTGGAACGTTCCTAGTCGACGGACTATACATGCCTGTCGTTTACTTTAAGGATGGTCGCAGCCTTGGAACGGTCCTAGCGGACGGACTATACATGACTGTCGTTTAATTTAATGCTGGGCGCGGCCTTGTAACGGTCCTAGTGGACGTAAAATACATGCCTGTTGTTTACTTTAAGGATGGGCGCAGCCTTCGAACGGTCCTAGTGGACGGAATATACATGCCTGTTGTTTACTTTAATGCTGGGCGCGGCCTTGGAACGGTCCTAGTAGACGGAAAATACATGCCTGTTTTCTTAATTTAAGGATTGGCGCGACCTTGGAACGGTCCTAGTAGACGGACGATACATGCCTGTTGTTTACTTTAAGAATGGGCGCGACCTTGGAAGGGACCTAGTGGACGGACTATACATGCCTGTTGTTTACTTTCAGGATGGGCGCGACCTTGGAACGGTCCTATTGGACGGACAATACATGCCTGTTGTTTACTTTAAGGATGGGCGCGACCTTGGAACGGTCCTAGTGGACGGACTATACATGCCTGTTGTTTACTTTAATGCTGGGCGCGGCCTTGGAACGGTCCCAGTGGACGGACTATGCATGCCTGTTGTTTACTTAAACGATGGGCGCGACCTTGGAACTGTCCTAGTGGACGGACTGTACATGCCTGCCGTTTAATTTAATGAGGGGTGGCACGGCCATGGATCGGTCCTAGCGGACGGATTATACATGCCTGTCGTTTACTAGAATGATGGGGGCGGCCTTGGAACGGTCCTAGTGGACGGACTATGGTCTCACGGAACAGTGGGCAGCTTGCTTTAAAAAGGGGGTGGACGATTTTTCTATATACTTCACTACCGACCCTGTAAGTTACACCAGTGTGTCTAGAAAAATAGGCTTATGAATATTTCTTGACTTTGGGAGGCTTGACTAGGTGTAGTTTTTAGAGTATTTCATAATTCTACGAAACTGAATGTTAGGTCCGGTTGATTTTGAAATCTTGGAAAATGGCGCATGCTATGCTGTCTCGCCGGTACGGTTTCGCGTCAGAATTTAACGTATTTTTCGGGCATCTGTAGCGAAAATTTGAGCTGGTTATGACCCCGCTTAAAAATCATTTTCAGAAAATGGTGTGGTGTTACAAGTGATAGAACAAGACATAACAAAATATCTGTGCCTCATATTTTCATGAAAACAATTCCGATCCATTCAGTCGTGTTGAAATTTCTGGCCAAAAATAGATGGGTGGGATAACTTTGTAAAAAATTAATTGAACACATCTGATGCTGTTACTGAATTTTTATTGTGGAGCGCGATTTGTACTTCCTTTGCGAGTATTACTGATTTTGAGAGGCGGTGATTTTTATAAGTCACCCGCCGCCCTCAGAAAAGCAGTAAATCTTGACTATTTTAACCGTCCTGTGATGCCTATGCATGCCTGTCGTTTACTTTAAGGATGGGCGCGGCCTTGGAACGGTCCTAGTGGACGGACTATACATGCCTGTCGTTTACTTTAATGATGGGCGCGGCCTTTGGAACGGTCCTAGTGGATGGCGGCCTTGGAACGGTCCTAGTGGACGGACAATAAATGCCTGTCGTTTACTTTAATAATGGGCTGCGCACCCATGGAACGGTCCTAGTGGACGGACTGTACATGCCAGTCGTTTACTTTAATGATGGGCGGCGCGGCAATGGAACGGTCCTAGTGGACGGACTATATATGCCTTTCATTTATTTTAAGGATGGGCGCGGCCTTGGAACGGTCCTAGTGGACGGACTATACATGCCTGTCGTTTACTTTAATGATGGGGGCGGCCTTGGAACGGTCCTAGTGGACGGACTATGCATGCCTGTCGTTTACTTTAAGGATGGGCACGGCCTTGCAACGGTCCCAGTGGACGGACTATAAATGCCTGTCGTTTACTTTAATGATGGGCGCGACCTTGGAACGGTCCTAGTGGACGGACTATGCATGTCTGCCGTTAAGGATGGGCGCTGCCTTGGAAGGGTCCTAATGGACGGACAATACATGCCTATTGTTTACTTTAAGGATGGGCGCGACCTTGGAACGGTCCTAGTGGACGGACAATACATGACTGTCGATTACTTTAAGGATGGGCGCGACCTTGGAACGGTCCTAGTGGACGTACAATACATGCCTATTGTTTACTTTAAAGATGGGCGCGACCTTCGAACGGTCCTAGTGGACGGACAATACATGCCTGTTGTTTACTTTAAGGATGGGCGCGACATTGGAACGGTCCTAGTGGACGTACAATACATGCCTGTTGTTTACTTTAATGCTGGGCGCGGCCTTGGAACGGTCCTAGTGGACGGACTATACATGCCTGTTGTTTACTTTAATGCTGGTCGCGGCCTTGTAACGGTCCTAGTAGACGGAAAATACATGCCAGTTGTTTACTTTAAGGATGGGCGCGACCTTGGAAGGGACCTAGTGGACGGACTATACATGCCTGTTGTTTACTTTCAGGATGGGCGCGACCTTGGAACGGTCCTATTTGACGGACAATACATGCCTGTTGTTTACTTTAATGATGGGCGCGACCTTGGAACGGTCCTAGTGGACGGACTATACATGCCTGTTGTTTACGTTAATGCTGGGCGCGGCCTTGGAACGGTCCCAGTGGACGGACTATGCATGGCTGTTGTTTACTTAAACGATGGGCGCGACCTTGGAACTGTGCTAGTGGACGGACTGTACATGCCTGCCGTTTACTTTAATGAGGGGCGGCGCGGCCATGGAACGGTCCTAGCGGACGGATTATACATGCCTGTCGTTTACTTTAAGGATGGGCGCGGCCTTGGAACGGTCCTATTGGACGTACTATTCATGACTGCCGTTTACTTTAAGGATGGGCTCGGCCTTGGAACGGTCCTAGTGGACGGACTATACATGCTTGTCGTTTACTTTAAGGATGGGCGCGGCCTTGGAACGGTCCTAGTGGACGGACAATACATGCCAATCGTTTACTTTAAGGATGGGTGCGGCCTTGGAACGGTCCTAGTCGACGGACTATACATGCCTGTCGTTTATTTAATGATGGGCGCTGCCTTGGAACAGTCCTATTGGACTGACTATACATGCCTGTCGTTTACTTTAAGGATGGGCGCAGCCGTGGAACGGTCCTAGTGGACGGACTATACATGACTGCCGTTTACTTTATGGATGGGCGCGGCCTTGGAACGGTCCTAGTGGACGGACTATGCATGCCTGTCGTTTACTTTAAGGATGGGAGCGGCCTTGAACGGTCCTAGTGGACGGACTATAAATGCCTGTCGTTTACATTAATAATGAGCGGGACTATACATGCCAGCCGTTTACTTTAATGATGGGCGGCGCGGCCTTGGAACGGTCCTAGTATACGGACTATATATACCTTTCGCTTATTTTAAGGATGGGCGTGGCCTTGGATCGGTCCTAGTGGACGGACTATACATGCCTGTCGTTTACTTTAATGATGGGGGCGGCCTTGGAACGGTCCTAGTGGACGTACAATACATGCCTATTGTTTACTTTAAAGATGGGCGCGACCTTCGAACGGTCCTA